>JAKTVN010000002.1:0-562275 GCA_030557235.1 Nakazawaea populi
TAAACCTCTCAAATAGATACTTTATATATAAATTTGTCGATCAGCTTATAATATAACCTTACTAAAGGGTTAATTTCTAATCAACTAAATACTTTTATTCCACAGCATTTGTTTGTAATAAAAAGCTGATAAAGCTGCGGGTAAAGATCAAAAATTCATCAACTTGTCGAACCAGCTTAAGAACAAGATGTCAACTCTGGTGCTTTTTGACTCAGAGTGATTGAGTGCGGAGACTTATCTCATTGAGATACTGAGAGTGGGAGAGGGCAAAAAATCATCATTCAAGTCATCGAGGTGAGTGTATTGAGTGATTTAAGCTTCCAGCTCAAAAGCGAAGCCTAATAATGGCTTTCAATGCAATCAATCAATAGAATAAATGTCTCCTTTGTAAGTCAATTTGTATTTGGGCAAATTCTTATAAACAGCCCTCGATTTGAGTGGAAAAAAAAAATCACAAAATTTTCTTTTGCATATAAAACAACATAACCAACGATTACTATTGAGTTGAAACAGCTACTTTTTAGATGTCTACTCCACAATCACAGGTGGTGGATGAGGTTTTACCTCACCTATTAAACACTGTCAGGCAATCAGTTGGTCTTGCAGCCCAGGATGTGAATTTCTACAAGTCCTTGGATAAGGAGATCTCTAAAGAGCTGGATCGATGCTCCGAAAAGATATTAGACATGATTGTACATTTGGTACATAACATCGATGGAGATCCAAATGACTCGCTTGATATAGACGAAAATATGATTGAAAACTCGTGGAAAGATATCGGTGATGTTCTTGATGGTTTGTTTGAAAAATCTGACATTAGTTATGATGATTATAAAAGATCCCTTGACTCCCAGAAGAATAATCAAATATCACAATACACTTATTTGGAGGACTCATCATCTCATATCCAACTAAGACAACCATCAAAAAGATTAGAGAAACCACAGTTGCAGTTCACATATCCTATCGACAATTCAGAGTCGACTCCCTTCAAACCAAAGCTCACGTCGAAACCAAATGCAATTGAATCATATAGTGATTCACTCAAGTTGGTGGATGCAACTGATGAGGTACCGAGCCATTACAAACAGCCATATGAGGTGGAAATCGACCAGCAGGAGTATCCAGAAACCATTCTCGCTGTGAGGGACCCAATTTCGCCACAAAGCTGGCAAGAAACTTCTCCCATATGGGTCGACAATATTGGAACGCTTCAACTGATGATATCAGAGTTGAAAAAGGCAACAGAGATAGCAGTAGACTTGGAGCATCATGATTACAGGACATATTATGGTATAGTGTGCTTGATGCAAATCAGCAACCGTGAAAAGGATTGGATAGTGGATACATTGGCGTTGAGAGACCACTTGGAGAGTTTGAACATCGTTTTTACCGATCCTCAAATAGTCAAGGTATTTCATGGCGCGTTCATGGATATCATATGGCTTCAGCGTGATCTTGGGTTGTACATAGTGAGCCTTTTTGATACCTATCACGCGTCGAGACTACTAGGATTTCCAAAACATAGCTTGGCTTACTTGTTGGAAAGGTTTGCTCATTTTAAGACTTCGAAGAAGTATCAATTGGCTGATTGGAGAATACGTCCTCTTCCTGATGCGATGATGTCTTATGCAAGATCAGACACTCATTTTTTACTCAATATCTATGATCAATTGAGAAATCAGTTGATCCAAGGAGACAAATTGAAGGAAGTGTTGCACGAATCCAGAAAAGTTTCGAAGAGGCGGTTTGAATTCACGAAGTTCAGACCTAACACTCCTACAAGTCTAGTGGTGAGCCCCTTCAATGAAAAGTTGGAACCTTGGAGACCCTTGATGTTTCAGTACAACTTACCAGAAAGCAAAAAAAACATCTTGATTGAGTTGTACAACTGGAGGGATAATATTGCCAGAAGAGAAGATGAATCAGTCAGATATGTCATGCCAAATCAGTTATTAGTATCATTGGCCTCTAGTGCTCCCACTAATGCCCACGGTGTTCTAGCTATGAGTACTTACATTCCAGATCATGTTCGAATCAATTCTAAGGAGATTGCCAGCATAATTCTGGCTGCTATAAAGCGGTCCGATGAAGAGGATGTGAGGTTGATGTCAACGGTACATGATGCTTATGAGAATCCATCTGAGGTATCAGAAGTTGATTTGAAACACATAATGACTTTACATCACCAATTCAACTTACTTCTCGAAAGCAGAAAGGATCTAGAAGAAAAAGATAGCACATTGATTAAGAAAAATGGCGGATTCATTGCTGATGATGGCAGTCGTTCAAATGATACATTCTCCATTGAATACCGCAACGAGGAAGTGATTCAGCATGATATCGAGACTCCCTTGAAGCGCTCGAAGTTGATCAATGATTTGTATGTCAAACTGGAGAAGGAATCATTTTTTCTATCAACAGAGCTTCGAGTTGCATCAACTTCCACCAATGAGCCAAAGGAAGAAACCTCTCTGGTAGTCGACGTTGCTGAAGCCGAGCCGGAAAATATAATCGACGTCAATGAGGTAATCACCTTGAGAAAGCATAACAATCATTCAAAGAAAAATCTTACTTCAAAAGAGAACACAGCTGAAGTTTTCGATTATAATTCAGCCAAACCTGTCTTATCTGATGCGTCATCATTCAAGGACAGGTCCAAAAAGAGGCCTAAAAAGAGGTCTTTCGATCCTTACTCAAAAGAATCGGAAGGCCCAGCTGCACCAAAGAAGGTATCCCGGGTGAATCTTGGAAAAAGTTCGACGTTTAAACAGAAGAGGCCTTAGTTTATGTATGATGTGTAGATTTTAAGGAAAAGGGCATCGCTCAGGCAAATTTTTTCAAAATTTTTTTAGGAAATTTTTTTTTTTTTTTTTTTTCTAAAAAGACAATTGTAACAAGTGAATTAGTTGAATCACATACAAAAACATCAAGAAAGATGAGCGGTCTGTATACCTGTAATGCATGTGGAGTTGTATTCGAAACTTCACCTGACCAGCATGAGCATATGAGGTCTGAATGGCACAGATATAATTTGAAGAGAAGAGTTGCCGACTTGCCATCTATTTCGGAAGAGGCTTTCAACACAAAAGTGGCCAGTCTTCAGCTGAGAGAAGATGCTGAGGCAGCTCAAACAAAGGAGAAAAGAGACAAACAAAGAGGGGGTGGGAAGTATAAAGATGATGTGCAGAAAACTTTGACTAAGAAGGAGCAAAGGAGGAGAGAAAAAGAAGCTATAGCGGAGAAGAGAAGATTACTTATAGAACAAGTGAGAGGATCAGTACAGAGGACACAAGAAGTCAAACTAGATCAAACAGCAGCTGAAGTGAAGATTCCTGAACTTGAACAGGACCTGGGTGAAATAGAAAACCCAGAAGATGCTGACGAGGACGTTGAAATTACTGCCGAACAGTTGATGGATATGAAGATAGCTAACTATCACAAGATCCCAGAAAACTCCTGCCTTTTCTCTGGCAAGTTATTTGACACTTTCGATGAATGCCTATCTCACATGTACAAAAACTATGGATTCTACATACCCGAACAGAAATACTTAGTTGACAAACAAGGTTTAGTAGCTTACTTGGCCGAAAAAATCGCTTTGGGCAATGTCTGTCTATGCTGCAACTACCAGGGCCGTTCGTTAGAGGCCGTGAGAGCTCACATGATTTCGAAGCGCCATTGCAGGATCCCGTACGAGTCCAACGATGAGAAATTGGAGATTTCAGAATTTTACGATTTCCGTTCCACCTATGACGTTGCGAGTGCTGCTACTTCTACCTCTAAAGCAAGTGTTACTGTTCCGGTGGCTGAAAATAGAGAAGAAGACGCTGATGAGTGGGAAGATGTTTCAGGAAGTGATGGTGGATTAGATGAAGAAGACACTGACGATGAAGAGGAGGCCCCACAAGATCTCCTTTATGATACCGGCTACGAATTGCATTTACCATCTGGTGCCGTCTTGGGTCACAGATCTTTGATGCGTTACTACCGTCAAAGTGTTCTTCCTGAAAGAGTCTTGTCCGAAGGTCAGGGTACAGTTGTGGCTGCAGAGACGAGGCGTATGGCCACGAAGACATTCGATAAGAAGGAGCTTGCACTCAAAAAGAGGACATGGAAGAGACAGATCAAGGCCAATGATATCAATGATAGAAGAGCTGCTAAGTTCATCAATCAACAAACTCATTATAGAGATCAATTGTTGCAGTAGTTAATAGCTCCCGCAGTGGGATTATTTTATATTTACTTCAAATTTATTATTTTGATAAATGAATAACTTTTTTAGCAACCATACGTAATACAAAGCAGCAGACATTCAACTTTTTAGAAACCTTATCGAATTCAATATATCGAAATCAAAAGTGAAGTAACAAGGAAATCAACCCCCAAATTCATGAAAATGTACCAGCTTCCGAAATACAAAAGCTTGGGACTGAACACAGTCCAAATAAATAAATGGAACCTTAACAACACACATGCAGCCAATAAACCCAGTCCGACTATTGAGTAATATGTCATGCTG
This sequence comes from Nakazawaea populi, assembly GCA_030557235.1. NCBI lineage: Eukaryota > Fungi > Ascomycota > Pichiomycetes > Alaninales > Pachysolenaceae > Nakazawaea > Nakazawaea populi. The sequence continues at coordinate 4,523 of JAKTVN010000002.1, forward strand.
ATCAACATCTTATAGTACAATAAGTCGTATCTATTCTGTCTCAAGAACGGGGCATTCTCCAAAGTCAATATCAAGTAACTCAACGACCAAAAAATTGGCCCAGCCCAATTTGATATAAAGGTCAACAACCCACATGTGATCAAACTGTAATCCGACAACCCATTGAAAGCGTTCGTTAAATCAACCGTCGATAACGAGTTTGTGTTCCCCATCCCGAAAAACGTCAAGTTTTGGACGAGTATATTGAACGAAGTTGAGATCAACGCAATTCGAAAGACGTTTGGTTTCTTGGTCTTGTAAAGCGAAGAGGAAGAAATCATTCCTCCAAATAAGTATCTGATGATGAGAAGAACGGCATACATGAGGACATTTCTGTTGGAGCTTTGATTCAACAATAAAAGCATAAATAAGTTGGCAAAGTCACTGAAAAACGTTTTTCTATGAAGCGGCACATCGAAATATGTAAGACCCCATACCAGCCTCATGGAAAGCACAACGAAAAAGACATAGTAAAAAATTGTGTAAATTGGATTCAAACATTTTTTGAAATCATCCACTTGTAGCAAATCCTTTGGCCAGTTTATAATTGCCAAGAGAACGGGGTTGAACCGCTCTGCATTACCAGCTTCATCTTCCACATATATTGTTATTAATTTGGCCGTCAAACTGAATCCAAATATGGTGAAAATTGGGAGAAAAATCAACACTCGAAGATTTTCAAATAGAGAGAAATACCCACTTTTCCTGAATATGAAAAAAAGATACATGAAGTAGAATAATGGTATCAAATTCAAATTCCATCGTTGCTCATTCAAAAAAGAGCCAATTTTGAAATTTGAGAGCAAATTGAATTTCTGACCTGAGTTGTTCCAGCCTCTGATTATTCTCAACAAACCAAATATCAGCATAAAATCAAACACCAAGTGAGGCGGACTCAAATATATGATCAAAAGTGCCATATAAGCAGTTACGATCCACCACCAAACTTGGTACTCCTCCTCTACTAACGAAGAACCAAAATTGGAAACGGATAATATAAGAGCCCCAACAACAAGCAACACCCCTATTTTAATGTTACTTGTTTGCTTCGTGATTTGAACGAACATGCCGAGGAAAGCAACTAAACATAATGTAAAAATAAGAAGACCATATCCAATAAGTTTGTGGTCATAGTTTGTAGCAGATTCTGCTAACTTCGATTGTGCCAATTTTAAAAATTTCTTTACGTCATCTTCCCTTTTAGACGACACCAGTCGGAACCAAAGTCTCGACATTCCCTCAAAACTTGTTTCATCATCGAACGCTGCATCAGTTTCGACAAGTTTTTTACCAAATGAGTTTTCAACGAGTTTTTTGAGCTGCAACGCGTTGTTGAACAAAATTTCCAGATAGTCATTTTGTTCGAATAATGACTTGAAGTCGTCGATAAAGACACCGAGATTATTTTTTGGGATGGGAAAGTTCATCAAGCCTGCCAAGGTCGGCACCAAATCGATTTGTTGCACTCTGCTGTAATAATTGAATTCCTCATTCGATGGCAAGGGCAGAAGCTTCTGTGAGACGATAGAATTAGTTGATAGTTTAGTAGAAATTGCTAAAAGTGCAGCACTTGTCTCTCCAACTGATGAGCCCCCATGGTTTCCAACTTCATTCATGCCATGATCACCCAACACAATGAACAAAGTGTTTTCATGTTTTTGCAGATAGTCTTCGTAAATTTTTTCGATTATACCATCCATCTCGCGTTGCTTGAAGGGCATGTTTGACGAAAGCGGACCACCTTTGTGACCAATGTGATCTAATCCTAAATAGTGAAAGATCAAGCAGTCCCATGAGTCATTGGTCAATTCTTCGTCGATATGTCTTGTCACGTTGTTGTCAACTTCCGTGAAGTCAGATACATAAAAACTACTCGTGCCCTCGAATTTACTAAAATAACTGGGGAACAATTTGATCCAAGTGTCGTCGCCAAACATGTGAATCTTTTTGCCAGCCATGTGCAACTGTCTTACCCAACTATCTTGATCCCCCAATGTTGAGGAAGTATCATCCTCAGCAATGTTCAATATGGCATCGAGAAAGTTAGGCGTTGATCCTGTGGTGATACCTTTCAACCTGGGCAAAGTCACAGTCGGTGGATTACTGAATGCAGTAAACCCCAATGCCTGTCCCGAATTAATCAAGCTGTGCACAAAAGGCATATGAGACGACTCAGAAAACATGAAATCACTTCTCATTGCGTCCACCACCATGAAAATCACCTTGTCATAGATGGCTATATTTTTGGCGTTTGGTAACGACGTGGCTACACCCGGTAGCACCACTTTGCTAGGAAAAAACCCCTTTATGAAGAGCAAGAAGCCAACAACTTGCACAATCATCAATGAAACCAATAAGAGCCATCTTCTCCAAGATACGAGCATCTTCAATGCGTATATTCTTATGTATTGTGTCTTCACCACAGTTTTCGTGTGAGTAGAGATTGCCCCGTTGTTCACAATCAAAAAGCGAAAAAAAATCAATTTCTTTTCTACTAATTATCTACATACACGTTGGACAAGATGATTTATCAGATTTTATGCAAGAGGTCTTTCAGCCATACCCGTTTTATATTTAACAAGCCGAAACTCAGCCCAGAGTCATTTCCGGTGCAGCAGACGAAGGGAAGCAGCGGTAGTAACCCATTTATGTCACAACACATGGGGCCTCCAAAGCTTTCCGATGAAGAGCAAGCCGAGTTTGAAAAATTACAAAAATTGGCCAACTCTCAAGCTGCAATAGAAGAATATAACCTGTCTGTGTTACTGGACAGTAGCATCAATGGAAACAGCACAGAACCTAATCTCAAAGACGATATTGGTGGGTTCTCACCAGAATATTTCAAGACAATCCCTGAGTTTGAGGGTGAAGTTAATCCAAAGACTGGAGAGGTTGGCGGACCCAAGCAAGAGCCCTTGAGACATGGTGACTGGTCGTTCAATGGTAGAGTGACTGATTTCTAAAAACATTCGCTTACTCTTCTATGGTCTTTTAGTACTATTGCTTTGACTAAGTCTGTGCAAGGCTTTGTCGGATATATCGTGCGTGCTAATTACTTTTTGCTTGCAAGAACATAACACATACGAACACAATTACAAATACAAATGTATAGCGTTGTTGAAATTGCTATAATATGATGATAAATATGCTTTCGAGACAGCTTGTCAATCTCGTACCAATTCTGCTCTGCATTTAAACCCTCAAGCTGGAGATCAAGCTTTCCACATCCGCCATCTCAGATCCCAAAGTATTTCGAACTAAATCGATGATCTTCTTCTCCTTGATCAATCGCTTCTTCAAATTCACCAAATCCACCGAGTTGCCTGCAGCACCAGCACTACTAGACCCCACCTTGGAGAGTCCGTTGGTGTGAGTAATATTTTTGATATATTTCAACTGCTGCTGATAGTCGTGGAATTTTTTGGTCAAAGACGAGGCCCGAGAGTCAAGCTGCTCAATTTGATTAATCCAAACGCGTTCTTCTTTCGATAAAACCAAGTTTTTGTTTTGCAATTTGTAATCGCGTTGCAAATTTTTCAGCCTTTCGAGTAACGCAGTCAATCTACTGCCAGATAAATCTTGCTTTGTGCTTAACGAATCTAACCTCTCTTCCAATATCTCGTTCTTTTCTTCCAACCTTTTCATCCTCTCATCGCTCAACTCATCTGTAATTTTGCTGATTTGTGACTTCAATTCCTTGACCTGCATCAAAATTCTACAATGTAAGGCAAGACCAAATTTATTTAACGAAGCCATCCTTTGCTTCAAAATGTATTCTGACAACTTCAAAACATCTTTCAAAGATGTTTCATCGTCAAGTGCCAATGTCAGATCTGGATTGGTCTCAAATTCAAGCGCCAGGATGTTACCTAAAGCAGCAGTCTTTGATTGGTTCAAAAGATCAGTTAATTCAGAGTATGGACCTGCTAGAAGTGTTTGATATGAATATGACTTCAGTGGAATATCTTTTTGCTCGTACAGAGCACTTTTCAACTCAAACCCTATTTCTTTGTGCTGATTGGCATTACCACCATTTGCTTCTGCTTCTGTGTCTTTGGATACTTTTAGCTCAACCACATCAACATTCAGCTTCCCAAGCTTGATGACATATGTGTTTTCAGCATTACCTAAAATGCTCAAGCCTTCAAATTCTTTCTCTTCCGACAATAATGTCAACTTGGCTCTGTTTTTGTCACCTGGAGTATCTAAAAACAACCCCGGATCACCCGACTTGATTGAGTCATTTAATTGCTGCCCCAATAGCCTAAAATCAAATTGAACAAGCTTAGAGTCGTTCAAAACAACAAAGTATTGATATGGTGCTAACGCTGGGCTGCAACCTGCCAACCGTATAGATGTGGGGATATTTTTTGTCAAGGGAATGTACTGTAGTGTTGACAAGGTCAACTCCTTGCCTTCATCATCGTAATTGCTCCAATCCCCTTCACTATCGTCACCTTCATCATCTTCACCGAGAACACGAGAATTATCATTTCTGAAATTTGCAGCTCGATTTAAATCGTTCCATCTCATGATCAATTCCTGGTCTTGAAACATTGCGAGACAAGCTCCATTGCTCCAACTGGTAATAATGATGTCGTGGTCACCACATGGTATATGATCGATTTCGCAACCGTCGTAGTTGTACAAGGTGTCTGGGAATGGTGCTATTCTGAAAGGGCCCTGAACTTTGAGAGGCTCCCGAACAACAGGAGGGGTCAAATGATACATCAGTTTGACATTCCCGTCCATATCCAATTTAATCTCTCTCGGTGCTTTCTCCAAATCCTTAAACAAGGCAGACACATATTTGAGTTGTTGGAGGATATCAATTCTCCTAGTATCAGATTCCAGTTCTCTTAAAAAGAGGGTTGTCTCATCGAACAATTTTTTGACAAAGTCTTGGGAAACAGCAAGACACGTAGGCGCAAATGGGTATAACGAATAGATATCTCCATCTCCACTAAAAATATATAACGTAAGACACAGAGATGGATTCTGCTGATTTGACGAACCAAGTGATATTGAGACTGGGTCAACAACACTGTTTGCCAACCCAAACCCGCCTGAATTATGTGCCAAATTCAAATCGGACTGAGGTGAGTCTGAGCTTATCGTCAAATCGAATGTCGATATGTGACAATTGGATGAAAGGATCACCAATTCGGAATCAAACCTTGCAATTGAATTCCAACTAAGATCCATGATGCAGTTATTCGAGCCATTGAAAATGGAGCTGCCTACTCGGAATGATCCTACCGAGATGAGCTCAGACGAAAAGTTATCCATGAAACCAGGAGAAGGCAACGAACAGACCATGAGCTCTGACTTGTTGTAAGCTGCCAACAATGTGCCCGAATCGTTAATTACCAATTTTTGGATGTCATTTTCCAAGCCCTCCACCTTGAGCAACTTGTATTTGCTATTTTCAGAGGTTATATCACAACATCTGATAGATTTACCATTAGCAATGAACAACTCATCATCCCCTCTTGAGACAATCTTCTTTGAATTTTTCTCCAGCGCTGTTGATGTTGAAGAATAGCTAGTATTTGTCTGACTATGAGTGGTTTCGAAATCTAAAGAAGACACCCCATAGAAAACAGGGTGCGACGACAACTTCTGCAAGAAAGATGCAGACATGATGGATAGTAAATATCAATGATAAAGGCAACAATCGATGGACAAGGCATCGTGTAGGATTAAATTTGAATTTGATCTCTTTCCAGACAAACAAACGAAGCAAACTTTTCTCTAAGTACACGACCGTTAGATTTCACATTTTACATCTATACAGAACCATACACGTTCCCTTCGTCTCTGATGAAATGGAGCAGCCATATACCGTTATAGCTCCTTCCTATGATTTCTTTCGTAATTGTATATACAGGACTTCCTTCATTTTTTAAACCACAAAGACTCAAATAAACAGATCAACCGTTCAAATGAGCAGTGAAGTTGTTCAGTTTGATCTTTGCAATGTTTCTCTTTCTCAACAGCTTCTTGGCCAGCCTTATAGGGTCCAGTTCCAATTTCAGTTGTTGATAATCTTCATCCAATAATTTCCACAACCACTCAGGGTACTCCTCATCTGCCAACGCTACTGGCTCCTTCCCAGCCTTTTTGACTTTCAAATTCAATACCGTCCCCGCTGGACATATGGATTCGAGGTGAATGGATGTTGTGGCAAAATTCCTAATGACAAAGGATTTCCCCAATAGACTAATTCCAGATCTTGTTATAACGTTGAACATATTACTATTTATTGATGAATATCTGAAGTTCTTCACTCCTCCATTTGAAATGAGAATTTTTTATTTTTTCAATTTATTCTAATAAGAGACACAACATACAGCCCCAACTAACCTGCCTATTTGAGATGATAAACAAATCACACACTCGACAAACGACATCCCACACAATTAATAGGTTACTGTGATCCAAAGAAAGCCTAAATGTCCAGTAAGCCCTTCAAGAACCTCAAGTTCTGCTCCACCTCAGTGCCCTCAGATATAAGAATAGAGTTGGTGTCAAAAATCAAGGCCATGGGAGGTGAGCATTTCAGCCATTTGATGAGTGATGTGGACGTGCTTATTGTTGGTGACAGAGATACCGACAAGTATAGGTACTCGGTCAAGCATAGACTGGATATACGATTTGTGCGACCAAAGGCCATATATTCTCTCTATGATAATTGGGTGAAAGGTGGTGAGGGACAAGATACAGATTTAGACAAGTTGTTGCTACCAGTTTTCGACGGTATGAATATTTGCATTTCCAGAATCAATAAGCAGAGTGAGAAAAAGCTTGTGGTACAGTCTATAATGGATAATAGTGGTTCTTTGACTGACTCTTTGACCATAAATAATACCTGTGTGATAGCTACCGAGTGCTCAGGTAAAAGATACGAAAAAGCATTGGAATGGGGAATCCCAGTGGTACATACGAAATGGATCTCAGACTCCATAAATAGAGGTGCTGCCATGGATTACAGTAGTTACGAAATCTCAAAAATGAACTCAGTCGAGGACTTAGGACGAGGAGCATGTGATTGTTGGGAAGCATTGGATGAGATCAAAAGACAAACATTGAAGAGGTCTGCGAAAGCCACCACGATGACTAAATCCAATGTTATTGAAGATCTAGAGAGAACTGTGAAGGTGGCAAAGAGAGAGAATAGATTGTGGAATAACATCATGGGAAATGTTAAACCTCCAAATGTTGAGTATCTCCGTGATAAAGCATGGGATACCAACGACATCGATAATATCACCAATACAACAGCAATCCACGATGATAGCAGGTCACTGAGCAGGTTTGCATTCACCAAGATGACAGCAAAAACTGCAGCTTTGGCAACCCCCAACAAATCACAGCTTTTTCTTGGATTGAATTTCGGCATCCATGGATTTCAAGATTCAGACCAGTTGAATAAACTAGGAAAAGTTATTAACTCCCACGGCGGAGACTTTACTGTCGAATTACAGACTGACGCGTCCATTATTACACATTTGCTCATCCCGTCTAGTATGGCGGTTGCTCAATTAGATCCAAGTGTTGAACAATTGACCAGGCGATACGATATCCATTTGGTGACGGAGTGGTTTATTGAGAGATGTCTTCATTATAACGAAATCAGATTTGACAAATGGGGTGTACCTTTATTGCATGCAGACTTGAGACTCAACTTGAAAATATGCCTCAGTGGGTTCACTGGGATTGAGCTTTTACATACAATTAAGTTGATTGAAAGACTCGGATGCGAGTACTGTGATACTTTAACAATGAAACGTGATTTACTCGTGGTGAACTTATCAATCATTGGATTGACAAAGGAGAACTCGCCTAAATTATTCTCCTACAGGCATCCTGAAATAATTACTGGATCCGATTTCAATAAGACGGGGTTAATTTCAACAAAGAACAAAATTAACGCCTGCAAAAAATGGGATATTCCAATAGTGTCAACGGCTTACTTAATGGAGCTGTCTCAGTTGGGCTATTTGCCAGAACTTTTGGACTACCAGTGGTGCATTTTTGCTCCAAATACATTGGCTAAACCTAGGAGTTTGATGGAGTATGTTAAAAAGATAAGTAATGGAAACTTTGAAACGCCAGACCTGAAACCAAAACAACAGCAAAAATTTTTAACTTCTGCAACAACACCGTCAACCTCATCTCCTACCACTATTGCTACAACTGCAATAACTACAACGTCATTGACTTTGCCTAAATTGCCATCACCTTTGAAAAAGAAGAAAAAAAATTGGGGAAGGCTCATAGGAAGAGCGCAAGAATCTCAAATGAGTAAGGGTTTTCTTGATGATGCCAGTTTTTCTGAACACCAAGTGGCTGAGGTAAATTACACGGAGCAGTCTACGCAGATCTCATATAATGATAAGACTAATGTTGAGGAGTTTCTGATGGATGACAAGAGCGTTGTAACAGCTAGGAGAGATACTAGAAATCATTTGAAAGAGCTAAACAACGAACTATGAAAAGTAGTGTATATTATATTTAAAAGACCACTGGTATCAAACGAGAGATTTTTTTTTTCTTTGTCAAAATAAAATGGAGGAATGAATGAACGGTGTGAAGAAAAGAGTAGCTACCATAGTTGAATACGGTGATGTCGGAAAGCCAGGCGCTCAGACAAGACTACATATGTAAAGTGAGGTATCAAAATGATTTACCACCGCCACCATGTCCACCAAAGTTGTTGAAGTATACAACTTTTGACCCCAAAAGCTCCATATCAGATCCTGGCATTTTGAGTAACATGTTCAGAAAGGAGAATTTCAAAAACTTGATTCCATTGACTCAAGACTTGGGTATGCCCTTGAATCTTCTACAAATCCCAGGATTGATAGAGCGTAACGACGAAAAAAGCTTGATGGGTTCGAAAGATGGGTTCGTTTTGCATCCAGATGATCTGTTATTGTTGGTTGATCCACAATTTGCCAACACGGCAAAATCTCAACCAGTCAGTTTCTTACGTAGGACGCAGTACATCGCCGAGAGGTCATCGTCACCTTCGAGTGGTTCTTCATCTCAACAGCAGCACCAACAACAGTTGTTGTTGTCAACTTCGTCTTCGTTGCAAGACCACCACAGCAAAAATTCGTCGGCGCATTCAATATTGGAAAGAAAGAGAAAATTGGACGAAGAAACCAGTGCTGCAGCACAGGTACGTGCTGTGGAAACAACATTCGAGAAGGCCCAGGAGTTGGAAGAACTGGACCTTTCAGCAGTGGTTCATCCAACAAAGAGGAGGCTTAAGGCGAAGAAAGTGTGGAATTTTCTTCCTGATGTTTCATTGATTGACAAGAATTTTATAAGTCTTAAGTTTAACGGGAGTGCGTCAGTGTCGCGTTCTTTGAAGAAAGGTGAAGGGTTACCAGAGAGTTTCCAGACTTCTATTTTCAGGCCTGTTAACACTGAACACGGTGAAGAATGGGTTTCTCTTTTCACGACGACAAATGCCGTTTCAGAGATCGTAAAGCAACAAATGAATGACACGAAGGAGAACATACCTATTGACGAAGCCTCGATCTTAGACGAGGCTTCTGCCAAATACCAGTTTGATCATGTAAGAGATTATGACATGGTGTTCAAGAGGTTCGAAAATGAGAAGGAATTGGCAGTCAATTTCGATCAGGACTCCAACACAGCTTTTTTCGCTCCAATCAATGGAAAGATAGATTTGAAAAGAAGACGTATAACCCCAGCTTTGGAGAGAATTGTGAAGGAAAATACCATAGATAGGCTTGAATTGAGCATTCGTGAACCAACAACGTCAGAAGCGATCAAGAGAGATAATGCCAGATCAAGGTATGATCCGATTAATTATATCGAGCATGAGGAAGAAGAACTTGCTGACGAGAGCTTTGCCAGAGATGACAAGAACGCCGACAAAGGTGATGATGAGGCGGTAGCACCTACTGAACTGAAGGAGAACGACAGCGGGGAAGATTCAAAGACTGATCAAGAGTAGATAAGCAAATCTTGCGAAAAAAAAAAAAAAATTCACGAAACTATGTATATTAATTAATCATCTTCATCATAACAACTCGTATTTTTCCATGGCTGTGTAAACAACTTGTTTAAAGCTTCTCAGTCCCAAATTACTATCAATTTTCTGGACACATTCAATGTCGTCGCATCCCTGTTGCTGATATTTGTGCCACAAAGTATTCAAATTTTTGGTCAATATATAAATGGGATGATTCTTCACCGCCAGTTTACGAGGTAGCTTTGTGACAGTTGTCAATCGTTTCGCTACCATGCCATTGGAGCCATGAATTATTGCAGCACAGTATTCCAACAACGGCCTCGGTGTTGCTAATTGGCTCAAATCCACTGGGTGTCGTGACAAGCTCTTCAGGGTCAGTCTGAGATGGTACAGACAAGGATCGCTTTCAATGCTGCGACAAATTGCTAGCACCGAGTCTATCTGATCTTGTTGTAATGGAATCAACTCACCGTAACAACTATCGGCAATCTCAAGCAACGCCGTCTTGCAAAGCGAATATTTTGATGTTCCAGCAGGGTATCTATCATACAAGCTTTGTTTGAGATATGGGGGTGGAGCTGGAAAAAGTCTAAATCTCAAGATGAGGTCCTGCTCCAGCCACAACCCTTTCAACTCTAACTTGTAGAGCACTCCCTTTGTGGAGCCCCAATGACTGAAGCACCGTATGGCATTGTAGCACTCTTCTGAGTACAATGCATCATCCCCAAAAAACCTTTTTACGATGTCTCTCAAACAGGCACCTTCAATACGTTTAGCAGCCATGTGGTCGGTGTGGAAGAAATTGATCTTTGAGGAGCAGAGTATAAGCAAACCAATATTTATGTGCTGTTTGGTGATCTTGGAAGCGAACCTCAACAGCTCCGAAGCAATTTTAGCAGGTGGCTTGTAAGAGGCATCATCGGGGTTACTGACACAAATACCTTGGTCATACCATCTGTTCAATTCGATTTCACGGGCGGCTCCCATTATAGATAAGCAAAGTTCTGGAAAGATAGATAAGACATTGTCAATGTTATGCAAGATGAAATAAGAAGATATCAAGGAGTACTGTTCTTTGAGCGTACTGAGATCCGGAGCCACAATCAAGTACTTGTTGCTCTCTCTGATGAGTTCGAATTTCTCATTGTTCACAAGCTTGTATTTGCGTCCATTTTTGATAAATTCTAATGCTTGATTCTTCTCAGTTTTTGTATCTTCGGCTTCTTTCAATATCTGATCAGCAACATTGATCAAGTTAAGTGATATCTCTTCTAGCACCATGACCACTTTTAAATCTTTTGTGTCGTATTCTTCTTCCCTCTGGAGTTTTCACAAAATTTATGATCAATCAATTTCCCAATCCGAAAAAGTAAACAAGATCTTCTCTCATCCTACATATACAAACGTAGTGCATGACAAATCAAAATACACCGAATGTCATTTATCAAGTAGTGCATGATATTCTAAAGTTCTCTCCATTGGGTAATTAATTTAATTGCCAAATAGCGAAATGAATGTATAGATAGATAATACAGTAGACTTCCTCTCGAAGAAAGGTTAATTACATGATCGACAGGCAGATCTATGAGAGGTGTGCTAATTCAATCCTCATATAAAAAAAAGGGAGTATCTTAATGTACCTAGCTTATATAGTGGAGTGAAAATGATCTCGAGATGGATGGATGATGAGTGAGTGATGACGCAAAAGTGATGCTGCTCTCACGTAATTTGTATACATGATGTTTGGAAAACAAATTTGACATCAAATTGTTTCATTTTGAACATGGATTCCGATCAGATTTTACCAAGAATATCAAATCTACTGTTGGATTTTCGCTATCATCATCCTGCACTCTCTCATTCCAAAGTTAATACTGTACAAATTGGGGCGCTCAAACACAGTTGTGGAAGAAATAATGCGATTACATAAGTTTTAAAAAGGCGTTCTTTGGCAAATTTCGATTATATTTTTGATGAAACACCCAATTTCAACAAGGCCGGTGTTGAAAAACACTGGAAAAGATTATCTTGAAGGAATGTAATGTATAATCAATCCAATTTTTTGTTTTTTAATTCATATATTATATAAAATGTTAAATCATCTTTCAGTGTACACACACAGGTAGAAGTACTAATCCGGAGCTCTGGATTGTTTTAATTGCGACAAAAAGTGATAGGTTCTTTGTTTATTGTAGTTTTTGATCACATCCCATCAGATTCAAAGATGGTAAATGAAATGTTTGTTCACATTCTACCAGCTTATTTTTGACCAGTTAAGTCCACGAGCAACCAAAGACGGCAAAGCCAACCCACGGTAAATCTCAGAATCTCAATAAAATGAGACAAACATTACACTCAGGTAAAGATAAAATGATACATAACATAGTTATGGTTTTGGGTAATGACCAACATGTGACAAGTGGTCGAGAAATGGGATTACCTAAGTGGGAAGTTTGGGAAGCTCACTGAATTCACATAGGGGGTTTCCACCTCTGATGTGCACAATAGAAAATATTGTGGCTTCTGCATATGTCATCAATAGATCCCACCCACGAAGTATTGAACAGGAAGGTGATGTCACAGTGGCATGATGATCAAATATTAAATTAATTAATTTTATTGCCTATATATATATGCTCCTGAGGGTTATATAATAACCATATAAAATAAGATTAATAAGTCTGAGCGGAAATATGGCAACCGAGGTCAAAGAAAAGTGTTTGAAGAGGTTCAACAGTGAAAAGTTATTGCTAACTTCTCAATTGTCTCTCTAAAGGGCAAAAAAACCTTGTCCCAGTTGATAAGCTATCAAATGGAAGTAAATTGAAAAGAGCGCAAACATAATAGAAATGGAGAAAAGAGAATCAGAAGTCAGTACTAGGTGCCATCAAAATTCGAACCAACATATTTGGAAGAGATATCAGATGACTTCTGAAAGATTGTCTATGTGATCTAATTTTCATTTATTGCTGCTATATTCTAACAAATGCTCTTGTCTATTTAAAACTTGAAAGTTGTATGTGCGTCACCAATTCAAAACAGGGGCTGTCATTGGTCGTTGCCAAGAAACCTTAATGTACTTAGATGCATCTCCTATTATGAACTAAAGTCTTGATATCGGGATGAGACAATCTCACATTAACAAACACTTCTCTTCAAAAGCTCAACCCACACAAGGTGTTTATCTCATGTCTAATAATTAAACTTAGAAAACCTTGATCTATTGAAAAAGAGATATCCGCCGTCACTTGACAAGAGTAAGAAAAAAAAATGTGTAGCCCCGCTATCCAGCCTCGCCTCATCGGCACCGAAAATCAGCAAATTTACGATAAGTTGAAGCAGCATCAATTTTAAGACTGACACACAATAACAACAACAACAGCAGTTGCTATGTCATTATGATGGAATTGAACACAACTATCTGCCTAAGAATCAGATCGATGATTTTTTTCCAAATAACTCAAACACGCATGGCGCTTGTAATTATAATTATGGAGAAGAAAAAACAAAATAGGGCAACGGCTAATTGCAGATTTTTTTCATTCATTCATATTTTTTATATTTAAACGATTCTTCAACCGTCAATCATCATGTCTCATGGCCGTGCGGATAATTAATCTTATTTACAAATCTATCAAAATTTTCTAATTATTACATATCCGAAACTATTTTTATGAGCTGAATATAGAACATGTCATCTTTATCCGAACAGCAACATCAGCATACACAAGATGTTGAATACCAGTCACCGTCAGCCCTTCCAGATTCAATGACATCACCATCAGATAACTTGGAAAACATAAACGAAAATAGTAAGGTCTTAGAGGACAAACTTAGTGATGCACATCTTAATCAACTTAGCGGTAAGAAACTCATCACCGTACTTCTTGGCATGTCCATTGCCGTCTTTTTTGGATTTGTTGATCAAAGTGGTATCACTGTTGCTCTACCTGAGATTGCACAATCACTTAATGCAGAACAAACTATCTCATGGGCGAGGCACCGCTAATTTAATCTCTAATACTGTGTTCCAAGTCTTGTTTGGTCGATTTAGCGATATATTTGGTCGTAAAAGCACATTGATTGGTGCGTTGGTGTTGTTATCCATTGGCGATTTGATCTGTGGGTTTTCAGTAAATGGGGTGATGTTGTATGTCTTCCGTGGTATTTGTGGGATAGGTCAAGGTGGTATTTCGAGTTTGTCGATGGTGATCGTATCCGATGTGACAACTTTGGAAACGAGGGGAAATTATCAAGGTATATTGGGTGCATTTATTGGTTTAGGAAATAGCCTTGGTCCATTCATATGTTCAGCTTTCATCTTACATTCAACATGGAGAAATTTCTATCACATGCTAGTTCCCTTCTTCATGGTTGGCGCCATTTGTGTCTACTACATCGTACCAGGTTCAAGCCCACCAATATCAAAGATGGAGAAAGTGAAAAACATTGACTTTTTTGGGTTCTTATTCAGTACCGCTGGTTTAATTTTGATCCTAATTCCGATAAACGGTGGTGGTAACACATATGCATGGGACAGTGCATTAGTGATTGCCATGCTTGTTGTGGGAAGTTTTTGCTTGGGATGTTTCCTATTCATTGAATGGAAAATAGCCAAATTACCCATGATCCCCTTAAGGCTATTTAGTAACATATCATTGTCCATCATCTTGTTACAAAGTTTTCTATTCGGTGCTTGTTACTTTGCTATGCCTTACTTCTTCTCATATTACTTCCAGTTGGTAAGAGGTTGGTCCACAATGATAACGTCATGTTTCACCTTGCTGATGTTAATGCCACAGTCAGTGTGCAGTATAATTTCAGGGGTTATCATATCCAAGACAGGCCATTTTATTCATGTGGTACGGGTTGCTTATTGCTTCACCTCATTGGCCACAGGTTTGCTTTTACTATGGGGCCCGCATACCAAGCCAGGTGTATGTGCCATAATTTTAATTTTGATTGGTGTTGGTAACGGTGGCATTTTCCAGCCAACAATGGTGGCGGCACAGAGTCATGCCAAGTTGAGTGATAGATCGGTTGTGATCTCCACGAGAAATGTGATTAGATCTTTGGGAGGTGCAGTTGGATTAGCGGTATGTTCATTAATTTTTTCGAATACCTTGTCCAGGGAGCTCGATGCAGATAGATACCTCTCCCACGCGACTAAGGTGTATATCCAGAAGAACTTATATTCCAAGATTGATTTTGATCACATCATTTCTAATGGAGAGCGGGATGTGGTACGCAATTACTACATGTCTGCGATCAGAAATATGTTTTATTTATGGTTGCCGTGTATGCTTCTATCATTAGTCTTGACTGTGTTCCTCGAAGATCATGGGTTGCGTTGTCTTGACCAAATAGATAATAACAGCACATCCAAAACTGAAGATGCGGGAGAAAAACTGCAGCATTAATCTAAAAGCTCATCTCATGGTGATGAAGTGATTGCAGAGTTAATCGAAGATAAGAATTCACGAGAGCCGGCGTTTTAAGTCCGAGGATGAGAACTGATAGAGAACAGGACGGATTTACTGGTAGCATCAACATTTCACACATGTATGTATCTTTTTAAAAGGGACCATTTGAAATCAACGGTGTTTAAAGAACCAAAATAGGACTTAAGCAAAGTTGATCCAAATTCAATTTTCATCTTCTAAACGCCGCCGGTTACTTCCTTAAACCAAAAAAAAAAAATTCCGAAAAAAGAAACTCAGGACAGCCCTGTTTATATCTCAATCGTAGCCCACTAGTTCGCCTCAAACTGATTAAACCTTTTATTCACTATCAATTGTCAGCTATTCACTCATATTTAGGAACCCTTGTATATACTTATATATCTATAATAATAGTATCACCACCATCATATCGTCACCACCAGACAATGTCCTCACCAACAGCAACATCATTGTCCACAATACAACAAGAACAACAGTTGACAAGACCACCTGCTCCTGTTCTCAATAAGACTTTGAAGAAGAAATCCTTGATCTTGGAGGATGGTAACGTCTACAAGATTCAAAAAGTGAGACAGAGAAAGATTTTATCATGCATTCCATGCCACCAGAGAAAAATCAAATGTAGTAGAGGTGAAATTTGCGATCATTGCTTGAAGAACAATTTATCCTGTCAAAGGTTTATCAATGACTCCAAATTGGGCAGTTTGAAAAAACATGGCGGGATAAACAACAACAATAATAACAGCGATGACCGCAATAGTGGGAGCAACAACAACAGTGAAACTGCTGATGACAGTACTCGGTCTGACAGGAAGAAGACAACTTCAAAGAAGAGATCGTCATCTTCCTCTTCAAATTATCACAAACCTGCTTCCAGTGCCGTGACCAAACAGCAGCATCTGCAGCTGTCCTCATATTCGAAGAGACACACAACTAGAAAACCAGTTTCCAGCAGCAAATCGAACCAGTCAGCACCATACCCCGCTTCTTCTTCTTCCTCTTCCTCAGAATTTAATACCCTCTCTCACACAACAACCCCCCCAGAATATCTCTCGTCATCTGAGACATCAACACCAGGTCAGATACCGATAGTGCCACAACAACAACAACTACAAACACCATCGCCAGAGATCATCAACGACGCTTTTTCAAGGACAGCTCTATCTTCACCATCTTTGCCCCCTTCACCATCACTTTCTATACTTATGGCTGAACCGGAAGCAGAGATGCCACCGCTTCTTACAATAGACAACGACAGGAATGATTCAAGCGATGAAGATGATGATGTTCATAATCAGCAAGAAGAAGAAGATGACCAAGGAAATAAAGAAGATAAACAACAACGACAACCACTACAATCTAGCAATGACGGTGAAGTGCCTTCAGATTCTGATGTAGATACCAAAATGATCGCATTGCAGATATCTAGTCCGTTGTCATCTATAGCCGGGGAAGGTATCACTGATGATTCACCCAGATCCCTGGTAACGCAGCAGACGAGTATCTTTGCCGAAGATATTGACGGTCAGAAAGAACGGCAACAGCAAATTGAACATAAACAATTTGTAGAGCAGGGAAAACACCAGATGAGCCCAGAAACGTTGAGAGTTTTCAATGTGATCGAACCGATAGTTTTAGAGTTACCCACAAGACAAGTTTCTGAATACTTACTTTCAATGTATGTGACCTCGATCAGTCCGTTGTTCCCCATCATTGACATCATGTCGTTCAAATTGAGGCACGAAGTATTTTGGAATGCACGTTTGAACGAGTTGGCCAACGTGGAAAATTTATTCTTAAATGAGCAGTGCTATGCTGGATTCGAAAACGTCAATGAATTGTTGGAGTTCTTATGGATGTATTTAGCCATATTGTTCGCATCAAAAGTGGCACAATTCAAAGAACAACCTAGTCTGCAGCAGCAACTGCAATCTGCAATCACAACATCCTCATTCTCCTCATCAGGAGAAGAGAAGAATGAGTTCGTGTCTGAGTCTGAAAAGTATAAAATTGACTTCACAAAGTTGAATGATATCTTCTGTTCAAATTTCAAACAATTGGATACATTGCTGTTCCAGTTGAACTTGCTAGTGTTATCGTTCAGTGATTTGACCTCTGACAAATCTATGGTGTCTGTGTCAAAGTTGATCAGAATGGCCCAACATTACCACCTTGATCACGATCCAGTGATACACAAGAGCGTCAACAACAAGTGTCTTGTTCAATTGAACAGATTGATGTGGTGGAAAATATTTGAGTTGGACGATGCTGTATCCAGTTACCAATTTTTACCGACGAGTATCAAATTGAACGAGTTCGATACATGCTTACCACTGGAGGATGCTGACCAGTTGTTACCCACCATCGAAACCAATATTTCATCACCTATTTCAGCTTTTTGTAACTATACCATCTGTTTTCAAAACTCGAAGTCGAGATATTTTTTATTGGAGAATGAATTGAACCGCTTGTCGAATGGCTTGAACTCCTATTTGAACGATGAGGATATTGGCAATATGAAGATCAAAATCAATGATTTGTATATCTTTTGTTATTCATCGATAGTTACCCTAGAGAACGTTTCCAAGAAAATACAAGCTCAATTGGATTCACAAGAGAAACCTATCAATGGAAATATTTATTCGAGTTATTTGTATCAGCAGTTAAGATTTATCAAGTATGCCAAAATTGTACTCAATGTGTTGGCCGATAAGATTTTGATAAAGCTTCAAATAAGAATCTTGGCCACACCTTCAACGGTTATGAAACTGACCCATCATAGATACCAATATCAGGATAAGTCTCACAATATCAACTATAACCGGTTACCTTCACCACGGGAGCAATCACCGAAATCACAACAACAGCCGCAACACCAGCTAAATATATCAGCGACACCACCCCCAAGACTACCAGCAAAGACACAACTGAAGCTTCAATTCAAACTGTTGAATTTGAATTTGACAATCAATCAGAATACCACCAATTATTCGTACAACGATTTATCGAACAGTTTGCTTGCCAGTTTGTTGCATTTGACTAATGAGTATATCAATTTGTATGAGACGAAGATGCCAATGGGTGAGGACTTGAGTTGCTACAACTGGGAGTTACGAAATTATCTACCACTTGAAGAGATCATTCTTTTGATGACAATTCTCGTTGTTAATTTGAAACAGAGTAAGCACCACAATGCTGATAATGCTCATGATAAGGGTACCAACAAGCGCACTCAGCCATCTTCTCAAAATAACGATATTCAGTTGAAAGTAAATTTGATCGATAGGTGTGTTGATATCCTACTTCTGAACTGGACTGACAAGCTTCCTGGTTTGAATAAGACGATAAGCATATTGGAATCGGCGTGGACATTGATCAAATACAAGTACACTCTTAAGCCTAACTCACAACAGTTTCGTGTACCACAGCCTTCATTATCACCATCTCTGCAATCGATTCCCTCGAGTCAAAAAAGAACCACCATCTCGTGCTCAGAGATAGCACCTCGTGCGATGAGAGGCCAAGACAGTGTAACAGTTTATTCATATTCAATGGATAATCTTGATGATGAAGATATTAACAGAAACACAGTCGACTCATTCATGATGCATCTTGCTGGCAATAATAACAATTTCAATGACGACGACAATAATGCAAGAGCAGTAACAGCAACATCATCAACAACAACAAGGGAGACTACTTTCAGTTCAGACGAGAGTGTCAGTCACGATAACAACGACAGTAACAGGAGTATGCTGGATGAGTCGACTAGGTATTCGCATGATTTACAGGAGAATGTTGGCGGTAATGATAGCGGTAATCTTGTTGGAGATGCAGCAAGACCGAAGGATGCGGAAATGATCTTGGGTAAACTTGAAAGCGAGGTTGAATATGGTTTGCAGATGATGGAGAAGGATGTTGAGGATGAGGAGAAGTATTTCAAAAGTTTGAAAGATGGGTTAGGTGACTTATACCAAATGATGATTTACTTATAAGTGTGTGTATCTGAATTGATATTTTTTAAACGACCGTTTCTTCACTATCAAAAAAAAATCACTGAAAAGAAGTAAGATGTGTTATGTTCTTAGGAATTGATATTTATATGGGGAAAGAAGTTGCATCACAACAACCGATTTCAAATTGTATATCAATCAATTGTCAACTCCTTATCTTCCCACCACATTTGTTACTATACACACCTATACATATACACACTTGACAAAATAGGTACTTAATAACCAGTGCTTTGCACAATGGCACCTTTGAATCCAACTGCCAATAAGTGCTACACCGTGTCCTACCCTATTGACAACGAGGACGATCGATTGAACTTGAAATTGAGAACAGGCGCGGCCACATGTATTATATACAGTAGAATATTTGCTCACGGTGGACTCACATTGGGATTAAATTTGCCAGAGATCAGCTTACTGAATTTGGAAAATGAGTTATTGAAATATTCCAAACAGAAACAACGAACAAGAGGAAATGATGATCAAATTGACCAACTTAGTGAGCAACAAGAACAAAGGAGATCTTGGGATCAGTACATCTCGAATGAGTTGTTCGAGTTGAATCTAACCGAGAGAAGATGGACAAGAAGACATGTCCTTGAGAATAATTCAGAGAATTCCTCAACAACTACACCCGACCCGGAGAGAATACGGCCAAGACCACGCCTATTTCACACCATAATATGCAACGAGGACAACCTTTACCTCTCTGGTGGACTAGTATTGAACCTGAATAACAAATTCGAACCCATTTCGGATCTCTGGATGTTCGCTTTGAGCGAAGAAAAATGGACTTGTCTTTGTAGTGGGAGTTCCACCAACAAAGGCCGTTTTGGCCACTCGATGTTGTTTTACAACTACACTTCTTCTTTCAACAAGAAGAATCATCAGGGATTGCTTATCGTTGGTGGCAAGACCACGAACGATATAAAAGTGCCTGAATTTGATTTTTATGATTTGACTGAAAGAAAATGGATCAGTGACGTCAAAAAGATTCTCCCTATGGAAGATTTGCGAATACGATTACCCAACAAGACGGAAAAGACACAAAAGAAAGTGGTATTCACCAGTGCATCTGACAGTGCATTCACCATTTTTTGCACCCACAACAATACCACCCAAACGGCAACTCACTCATTGATTGGGTATACCAAGATGGAACAACCCATCAGTAATGGAGCAAACAATGGAAATCCTTTGATAGAATTTTCACTTGAGCTGAACGCTTTGGGGAAGAGATTGCCAGTCAAAGCAGACAATTATAAAAAAAACGTGAGCGTGCCATTTGACTTGTCATATACAAATATTGGCTCTTTTGGAGACCATTTGATAGTAATGGGGTTTGCTAAGGACCAGGAGCCCATCTCAATATACTTATATCATAAGCCTAGTGGTACATGGTCAAAATTGAAAGCTTGCTGTGACCATGATTTGTACAGCCACAAAATCAGTAGAGGTTACGTTTGGGCCTCACATCATCGAATCATTCTACTTGGTGACCTCACACTGCATGATACTGCCCCAAGTATCCAGTATTTCAATTTGTACATGACAGTTTCATTACCCTTCGTCAATGTGACTGGTAACTCGAGTTACTACTCCAGTGACGCACAACAACAATCACAACATTTCAATTCTCAAAATCAACCTCTGCATTACAATAAAAGCTTCATAGAATATTCCAGATATGTGGCGCCACAGGTACAAATGACGTCTATCAAATCTGCATTCCCACCCTATGCAGTAACGTTAGGTAAGAATGCGTTTGAAAGATTTGGCTACTCAATTGCAGATTTCGAATTTATAAGTGCGGATGGCGATAGTGTTCCCATACCTTCCATGTTGTGCAGAAAAAGGTGGGGTAGATGTTTTGAGATGTTAATTGCAAAAGGATACGTTCGCGCAGTAGACAATTTCGAGAAATCCACTGTTAATAACGAATTTTTCACTACTCAAGAGGAAACCAAATCTGAGACGATATCAATGAAAGAGCCTTCAGAGGAGTCTCACGAGAAACAACAACAGCAACATCATCTATTCCACCAATCACAGCAACAACAACCGCAGTTCAGGATCCCATTTCAAGATAACAATGCTGACCAGCAATTTCTAGAACCGTTAGTTACAACCCCAGCGAGTGAATCATTCAGAAAATTGAGTACTGCTTCGACATCGTCATTAATGGAATCGACTAGTAGTCTTGACAGTCCAAAAGCACCGCAGTTGCCACCATCAAAACCACAACCTTCCGAACCGGCACCGCAATTGCCTAAACAGCTGAAGAACTCTGGGGGTTCTATGAGATCGCCTTCTGCATCATCTTCACCGAGAGGCTCGATATCTGGTGGTTTACAACCATTTTCGCTGTTGGAGAAGCCTTCCAATAAGGATAGTCATTTGAAAGAGCAAACTACTTATGGTGGTGGCAGATCAAGGTTGGGATCCAAAGGCTCATTGCTCTTTGGAGGTGATGAAATATCCTCCATACATAATACAAAAAGTTCCACTTCCACATTGAACAATTCTTTTCTATCAAGCCGACAGCCATCGACTAAATTTGTATCCCAACAGCTTGACCTGAATTCGTCGAAGATGGAACCATTGCTTTTACCAAGGGCCATATATTTACCCTTTGCAACACTCACAGTTAGGGCTTTACAAGAGTTTTTATCAACTGGTCAAGTTGGAAGCAAATGGCCTATAGTGCCTACAACATTGGATATCATCTTGATATCCAAATTCTATGAGTTGCCCTTATTGTACGATTTAGTCTTGGAAGTGTTGTATTCAATCATCGGAAATAAGGAAAATCAGGTTCTTGCAGAGGCTAATGATCTCACTCAACAATACATCGATCACCTAACCAAAGCTGGCGAACCACTGGATAAAATCATTCCACCGAAATTTACCTGCTTAGAAGGCTTCGCTGATTTTTTGTCCAGATTTAACGATGGTGTCATCGATACACGTATTTTGAAAAGAATCAGCAAGTCCAAGTATAGAAAGGAAAGTGTCGATGATTGCAGAAGAAAAAGGAGTCTGGACTCACTGTCAACAAGTAACTCTTCCAAAATGAAGGATTTCTCACCGTTATCTACCGCACAACCTCAACAACAGCCATCAATATCTCCACATCAGCAACAGCCATCGATAACTCCACATCAACAACAATCACAACAACTGCAACAACCGTTTTCAAAGGAGGAAGAAGAGATCGAAGAAGGAGATCCGCGATACAAGTCTGAGGATGATAACGTAAACATTAGTAGCAATCCTGAAGATGGGCCAAACCTCAGCGATAGCTCTTCTTCAGATGGACTAGGAGTAGGAATAGGCTTGGTCCCACAACTGCCGGTAGAGATTACGCCGGAGTCGGCTTCCAGAGAGAATTCCACAACAGGAGGAGGTATACCGATGAATAGACCAAGCGAGAGCCAAAGGACCGTTAGTTCAAGTACTTTAAGCAATAACCATAAAAAGGCTTCTGCATCGTCTTCTAGTATGAGAGTTTACCAGTTTTCTGGAGGCGCAGATAGTACTTGGCCCACGTTGGGCGAATTAACTGCGGTGAATGCACCAGCGTGCACTGACATCATACTTGATTTCATTTATGAAATAGCAGCGTTAGCTGGTGACATGAAATTGATAGTTCGCGCTGCAAATATATTTGACATATCACGAAATTTTGAAGCTGAGAAAAGAGAAATGTTGAGAGTGATGGGGCAGAATGTGATGGATTCGACAGCTAATAGTGCCACGATAACTACACCAAGGCTATCACAACAAAAATCAAGAAGCTTGTTTGGCAAATTTGATATTGGTGGTGGTGGTAGCTCTCAAAGCAGCAGCAGATATGAAAAGAGAGGATCCATCTCATCAATTCTTTCCAACGCGGACAGTAGCCACTCAGCGGAAATGGTTGGGTCATCGTCGTCATTGCCAGTGAACACTAGCAATAACAACATGAGATTGCCTTCTCAGTTGAGCAATGCGACCACTCAGCTGCTGTCTTCTTCGTCTTCGTCGTCGAACCACCTCGAAAGAATGGCCACATTTGATTCTTCGAAGTCAATACTCAGTTCATCTGGGTTGGGAAAATTGAGCAGTGGTGGTGGTAGTGTGCTTCTGACCCCAGTGAAAAATAAAAAACTGGTAGTAGTAGAAGGTAACATATCACCAACGGTGACTAATGATAGCTTAACGAGTGATGAAAGTAAAGTTAAAGGATCTTTGAGGTTGACAGGATTTTTGAAGAAGAAATAGATGAAAGTGAATGGGGTTTTCAGCAAAACGTAAAGGTGGCGTTTTGAATAACGGACAGACGTTCTCCATATTACAAGGTTTGCAATTAACAGAGACTGTTGTCAATGGGTATGTTATTTTTAGTATTATTAAGTATGTATCGGCAGAGCCACTTAAATTGCAAGGCGGGCTTCTTCAACACGAAAGAAACACATGAAATGAAATTGTGAAGAGTTTCATGTAATAAAAAAACAATTTCTTCACCACCTCATCACATACTATTTCCCAACCAGTTGCATTATAGACACTCTAGATCGCCACGACCACCACACATGTCTGTCACCACTAGCTCAGGTGATGGCACTGGAGATCCACAATCCACTGTTAGCCTGACAACTCACCAACAGAGCCGTTATTCACTGCAACAACAACAGCCATCACAACCACATCCTACTACTATAAAAAACCATGACCAAAGTCGTGCACGGTATCCATATTCACCTTCATCTCATCACTTCCAATTGCAACAACAACAACAACAACAACAACAACAACAACAACAACAACAACAACAACAACAACCAAAATATTACTACCCCGTCACATCAGCCGATGCCCCAACTACAGGCTCTGATTTTCAGCATATTCAACCCACAGCAAACATCTCGGCTTCATTGACATCCTTACCCTCACAATTGCCGCATCAACAACATAAACAATTGCGAGAACACCAACTGCAGCAACAAATCGACAATAACAACAAAGTCTATTCGTCTGCTGATTTCAACAACAATTATATGGCCACATCCTTACCGTCACTCAATCATAAATCGACGATGCCACCACTGCCGACCACAACTGCTGGTATGAGCAAAACTTCATCCTCGACACATTTTGCTAATACAAATAATGCCATCAACACGAGTAACAATAACATCGCGTTTTCATCGCTTCGACAACGGTTACCAACCGAAACGAAATTCTCCACCACTTTTTGGGAAGATGAGAATACAATTTGTTACCAAGTTGAGGCTCGTGGAGTACCCGTGTCGAGGCGAGAAGATACGAATTTCATTAATGGCACCAAATTGTTAAACGTTGTGGGCATGACTAGAGGTAGACGAGACGGAATCTTGAAAAGCGAAAAAACTAGATATGTGGTGAAGATAGGTGCGATGAACTTGAAAGGGGTGTGGATTCCTTTTGATCGAGCAGTTCAATTGGCAACCAGTGAAGGCGTTGTAGATTTGCTATATCCATTGTTTGTGAGAGACATCAAGACTTTTTATCTGGAAAATATCCTGAGTCACTCAACTGCACAACTTCAAGATATGACAGCAACTGGTAATGAGGACGAGAGTGTCAAATTCAGAAAGAGAAGTTCCAAGTCGAAGAGGGACGATGGTGACCAACATCAATTTCAACGGCAAGAACAGTCACCCTCACTGTATCACCTGCCTTATTCTCAATATCAACAAGCTACCACGCCATACGGCAGTGCTTCCTATTACGCTCCTCAATCTCAACCACAGCAACACCTCCAATACAGCAATTCTGGACCCGGGTACTACACATCATACCAGCAAAGACCTCAACAACAACAACCGCAACTTATTTACCAAAAGCAGCAACAAAGACCCCACCAGCAACAATCACAACTCATCTACCAACAGCAACAACAATCACAATACGAACCTCAGCAGTATTCTCGGAGTCAAAATACACAACCACAGCTTCAGCAACATCAGCAACAACCCTTTACGCAACAATACCTGTCTTTGCTGCCTCAACAACAAGAATATGTCCAACAGTACTATAACTATTACCGACAGTTTCAGCCACAGCAGCTGCAGCAGCTGCCGCTGCCACAGCCACAACTGCAAACGGGAGTGACTTCTAATCAACCATATCAGGGCATGCCCTACCAGCCACAGCAACCTCCCTCGGAGAAATAGTGATAGCTGGATTTTCAAACATAATCATAGGAAATGTTGAAGATACGACTATTACAGGACGTTCAAAAAAGAGGGAATGGAATTTCTCAAGATGATTTTATATAGACTGGTGAATTCATACTAAGGAGATTGATCTTGAATATTCAACCCCTTGACATCAAGTTCAATATATCACTTCATTTTGGTTATAAACAAGGTCAATCAATGATTTTCTAGCGTAAAAGGTTTAAAAGCTTTTACGATCATTTCAAAACTCGAAGTACACTACCACAGCAATAGATGATGGTATCAAAACATTCCGATTACTCACATTATTAGATATGTATAGGTAATAAATCTTATTCGCCAAAAGATAAATAAAAACAATTGATTTTCCATTGCGATTGTTACAAACTGACGACTACCTAGACTTATCCTTGATTCATTGGCCAGTTTGTTTGAATCCAAATGGTAATGATGACAGTCACAGTATCACCACACGACTCAAGAGATATCGCCAAAGACTGGGATATCAATAAGACATACGAGCTGATGCAACCGGAAAAGTTTTGACAAAGTCAATCCGTGTTTCTAATTGGTCTGTGAAAATGTTGAAGTCTCTAATTGCTCTGCCAACAACTAAAATCAAGTCTGCTGTATACCAAGCGAAGTTGCACCGTTACTTGTCACATCCAATGTTGTTGCAATATCGCAAGGAGAAAGGTATTGCAGTGAAGGCCTATTCACCATTAAGATCAACAAATTCACCATTATTCAGGGATGAAACTTTGGCAAAGCTCGCACCCCGAAAGGGTGTCAGTGTTGCCACATTTTTGATCTCTTTTGGGTCATTTGGAGAGGTACAGTTAGTTAGTTGTCTTGCCAAAATTGGTATCGGCAAACGAGAAGCGGAATCAACTTCAAGATCATCCCTACTTTCTGATGCTGACGGCAAAAAGATTGAAGAGATCTCCAGGAAACATGGTGTCTGGGGGTTTGATCACGAATAATGTTTTTCTGGTGAGTACGGCTTTACACTATCCTTGCTTCAAATACTGCGGCTGTTAGAGAAGGTAAAAAGTGATTTTTTTTTCCTATGCTTTTCCAGAAAAGTTCTTGTCGCTTTTGTGGTCGATCTATGTTTTAAAAAATCAATGAGCGCTACATTTGATCATATAAAAAAAAAATGTTTGATGATCCCTTTCAACTTAATACATTTGTTTCCTCATCAGATATATCAAACACAATTAATAACCATAAATTATTGACACACTTCAGCGTCAAATCAAATTCTGATCATCTGATTAAACACACATACATTTAATAACAAAAGCTCAACAACATCTACACAACTTCCATATTTGAACAAAGCCACACAAAACTCAAATTTGATTCTTATTTTATACATCAGACACTAAACAATTATCATTAATATCGAAGGAAACATTTGCCTATCATGACGGGTATCAGAATTTTACTGCATAGGGTCAGGATGAGATGCCATAAGATGAAAATGGAACACTTCCACAGGAAACATGATATCAATGATGGACCGCTGATCATCACAGAGCGTGAATCTAATGATGTTTTGCTCGCTTCAAGAACGCCTTCAATCAATTTGGCAGGAGATGACCTAATTGAAAGGTCGCTCTCCCAAGATATACAAAATCTTCAAGGACATCCAGCGCTTACAAAAAACGATATCGATCTCGATATCAATACGTTCCTCATTGGCGCTTACCCAAAAGATGGTATTACAACTGAGAGATTACAACAACCACCAACAGTCAAACCATTTTGCCATAAACCAGAATCAAATTCCTTATTGAAAAACGAGGATTCAGCCTTCAGAGCCAAAGATTTAATCATGGGCTCAGTTGAAGAAGCATATACAACTGGTGTTGCACAAAACGGTGATGAGAACCCTCATGGATTTCTCAAGTTTCTCAATCGGTTTTTCATCTCTGGTTCCAAAAGAAGACATCAAAAATTTGCCAATATTAGTCTTCCAATTATTGAACGTGACCCATCCTTCAATATGGAAGAAGACTTACAACAGCCAGAAGCTCATACTGCTACCGATGTACAATCTCAGGAATTTTTTTATACCGATTTCATGGATCTCTTCCGTCCTACAAGCTCACAGTGTGAAACATATACACCTGGTGTTGCACAAAACGTTCTCAACTTTCTCAAGCGGGTTTTCAGATTTGGCGCTGTAAGAAGACATCAAAAATTTGCCAGTGTTAGTCTTCCAATTATTGAACGCGACCCTATTTTCAATATGGAAGAAGACTTACAACAGCCAGATGCTCATATTGCTGCCGATGAACAATCTCAGGAATTTCTTATTACCGATTTATTTGATCTCGTCAGTCTTCCAATTAATGAACGCGACCCTTCCTTCATTATGGAAGAAGACTTACAACAGCCAGAATCTCATACTGCTATTGAAGATCAATCTCAGGAAATTCTTATTAACGAAATAATTGACTCGGAAAATGAGAAATGTAGTTGCGTTAGCTGTATTAGAAAAGCTGGTGACGGTTCCAACTCAAGAGATACTTCTTGGGAGACTGTTGAAAGCAGATACTCTTTGCAAGAAAACTTGGTTTCTATGGGATACCAGACTTCAACTGCCTATGGTTCTCCAAACTCATCACTCAGCTCTGGAACACCTACAAAAAGTTGTTTGAAGCAGCCTGGTGAGAAGAGTACACCAAAGACTGTCAGTTTCAGTCCCTACGTGACTTTTATGAGTGACGATGAAATAACATACACTCCGACTAAACAAGATATGGTGAAGGATTATGACCCAAAGAGTTTATCAAGTTCTTCCAAAGCTGACTCAATTCGCAGCGCTGGCGCTGCTATAATGGGAAATCTCAACAACTTCGATATCCTTTTAACAAAATCATTGAAGTTGAGGCATATTCACCATAAACAAAACAGAGAGAAGTCGCATGAGCTGATGCAAGAAGACTACTCCAAGACCAACCAAGAGGAAAAAGAGGACATGGGTCTCGATAACGGTATCGATGCTACTAGGGAACCAGAGTCATTAGACTTATTCGACGAATTCAATTTGTTCCTCGAAAAACATAGGGAGAACAACAGAGGGGATGCTGATTCCGATGATCCTATTATCAGAGACTCCAATGGAGTGATTTTACTGAATAATATGGTTGAAGCATGGGCCTTCTTCGTTAGACAAAAATTGTATTTATAAAAAATCGGTTGATGGAGTTGCAACCATAGGCATATTGCCATTTTAGCATATACATATACATATACATATACTTATACTTATACTTATTCATATACTTATACTTATACATATACAAATATATTTAACAAAGTATCGTTATACATCTAACGATATTGTTGTCGTGTTTTACATAACTCTATTTCCGCTATTGGTTATAATATATATCATTGTTATTATCGTTTTCACTTTGGTTTTTAATAAAAAACTCGGTGATTCACCATTTAGCAGTACATATCATAGTGATTTGTATAGACACATCAAAAAATCTTGTTTCAATTACCATTCAAATCAACACCACCAACAGCCCAAATTTCAGTTTCGTCCTCGTACTTATCACTGAACATTGTCTCCTGGTCACCTCCTGCGGCAATTCTCTCTCTTTCAACTTTGGCTAACCTTACAGCCACCCTCTTCGAATAATCACCAATAGACCTCACCTGAATACTTTGTCCCGATATGGTAGTCAAAGTGCTTGTAGAGAATAACTTTTCGAACCAGGAGTTAAAAAATTCTAGCTTTTCATCGTTGACGAAGTTAAAAATGGCCAAAAAGGCTTTCTCTGCCGCCAATTTAATCGGGATAATAACGTCCCTAACGCACGCAAACACAGATGGAGCAAGAATATCGATATGCGGCCTTATAATGTCATCCAACTTGAATCTGGCTATGGTTCTGACTGAGACCAACGACAACCTTCTGGTGTCAAGAGAAGTACTATTGGGCTTAGTCATGGAAGTAGCAAGGGTTTTGACAAGCTCTTCAACAACTTCAGCAGGAATTTCAAAGTTGGACAGCGAGTTTTCTGAAAAAGGTGACTTCTTCTCGTTCTGCAAAAGTAAGAACTTACTTGCCGCAAGTACACCATTATCACTAATGTAAGATGAACTGAATTCGCAGCAAGTATTGATGAAAGCACCAATCTCAGCAATCAAACCAGTTTCAAAGACATGAGATGGAGAATCTCTCAAAAAGGCATTTAATGTCAACACGGCAAATTTACCGGAGTCAGCATTTCCAAGATCAGCCTCTAATATTTTTGATCTCAAAACTTTGATCAGCTCATCATGAGTCAAAATTTTGGATAAACCGCCAACCAACCTGGCATATGCAACAGCCATTTGTTCGTCAGCATTAGACATCTCTTCCTCGACTAAATTCATAACACTGTTTTTCGAAGCCTCGTTCATTTTTGTTCCAGCCTTATTGACCACTTCCAATAACAGCTTCAACATAGCGGTTCTGACACCAGTTTCTGTAGCTTGTTTAGCACTACCAACCAACTCGGCTACCAATGGATCAACCCTTGGCTGAAACTCAATTAAGGTACCCAAAGCCTTAGCAGCACGTGACCTTAAAGTCTCATTAGAAGGATCAGAAAGAGACTTGACAAAAGTTCTCTGCAATTGAGGAATGAATGGCCGTAACAATTGAGGAATTTTGGAGAACAAAACGTTCAAAGCATATAATATGGCCGCCTTGACATCACCAGAAAATCTTTCACCAATAACTCTGATCAACGGACCGACAATAACTGTCACGAAAGGTTTCAAATTGCCTGCTGGGGTTTTCTCCACGATATCAGCAATACCCAACGCAGAAGCCTCTCTTTGTTCTGTTGTACCATACATTAACCCATGAAGGAAAATTGGCAATATAGAGTTTGGTCCTCTTGGTAATGCAAATCCGGCTAAATCTGAACCAGCAACACCAGTGATTGATAAAGCTTGACGTGCAGGCTTTACCAATTTCTCCAAATGCTCTTTACTCTGTCTCTTGACCAACTCATTTAATGCGTTAAACGACGCCAAAACAACTGAATCATCTTTATCGTCTAACGACATAATACAGTGTGTAACAATGTCCTGTGTGTAGATTGTGTAATCGAGATGTGTACCTTTGAAGAATGGTGCCAATCTCTCATATATTATCGCACGCTTCTTTGAATCTTCGTTTTTGATCAAAGCCAACAATTCTTGTAACAAAGGATGCAAACCCTCATCATTGTTGACCGATAATAACACTCTGTCGAAAGAGTCTTTGATCTCATCGTTTTCGT
Organism: Nakazawaea populi; assembly: GCA_030557235.1. Lineage (NCBI taxonomy): Eukaryota > Fungi > Ascomycota > Pichiomycetes > Alaninales > Pachysolenaceae > Nakazawaea > Nakazawaea populi. Next base: position 35,549 of record JAKTVN010000002.1, read on the forward strand.
CGTTCACAGTGAGTAACCTATTAATGAAAGCGTTGATGATAGTGGACAAACGCTTGTATAATGCAGTTCCAGCTACTTCGGCCAATGATGCCAAAGCACGTGCTTTGAAAGCATCTATTGGAGGCGAGATCAATGACGGGATAAGAATTGGGAAAATGACATCAGACTTGGTAGACATGATATCTTGCAATGCTAGCAATGCATTTTCAGAATCTTCGGAACTCAACATATTCAACAACAGCGGAATGATTTCATCAACAGCGGCATCACCAATGACATCTTGTAAGATATCGAATGCAGATGCAGCTGCTTCTCTGACATCCTCGTTTGAATCAACAAGTGCGTCACGAACGATGCCAACAAATGCTGGTTGATGTTCCCTCACCGAGTCAACAGGTGAAGACTCAATAAGCTCTCTGACAGCAATACAAATGCCTTGTTTGGCGTCCGAATCGCTTGATACCAACTCTTCTTCCAAGGTTGGCAACAATGCTGACAAAGCATTACCACCAACACGACGTACCAACTCACCCAAAGTCTGAGCTGCAATAGCTCGTTGATCTTCATCAGAAGATGCAAGACGACGGACAATAATAGTGGTGAGTGTTGGCAAGATTTCTTTGACCGTTCTTGGAGTATTGGCAACAAGCGCTTTCCATATATCAACAGTTGCATTACGTACCAATCCACTAACATCTTGACGACATACGAACAACAAAGCCAATACACGATCTCTTTTCTCTTGACCAAGGATTTCGACAAGAGCAACTCCCGCGCTATTGTGCTCAATTTCTTCCTCCGACAGCTCCAACTTACCAGTGATACCGGTGATTTGGAACAATAATTCTCCCGTAAGCTCGACGGAAGAGAGACGAATACGATAGTTCAAATCTGACAAACCATGCTCCAACTCTGGTAACAACAAATCAACAGCCTTAGTGGCATAATTCTTTACGATCAATCTTGCCGCTTTCAAAGCAGTTTCACGGACTTCTTCCTCTGCTGCTAAACCTTCAAGTATCACCGGAATAACTCTGTCCAAATATTGTGAGAACTGCATACCAAAACAAACTGGAAGGAAAAGCAACAATGGCATAAATCCTGCACGAACATCTGCACGTCCACTCGAAGCATTTGTCAAAATAGTTGGCAATAACTCCTCCAATTTGGAAGTACCCAATGCACTGACAATTTCAGAAAGAGCTTGCGCAGAGCCAAGACGATCGGCAACTTTCTCTTCATCTTGCAATGTTCTCAAAAGACGTGGGATAAGGTCTGGGAATTGATCTTCACCCAACTTCTCAACCAAAGAACCTAGGGCCCTGGCAGCAGTAGCTCTTGTGGCAGGTACCGGATCAACCATGGAAACTTCCAACTCAGACACTAGCTCAGGCAAGTAAGGCATCAAATCTTTGCTGTCAACAAGAATTGACATGTTACCAACAATTTGACAAGCCTTTCTCTTCGTTGATGCAGATCTATCATGCATACCACGATGTATGACATGGATGATAAGAGCCAATGATGGCCCGTCGATATAATGGACAAACTGGGTTTCGATCAAAGCGTTCAAGGCATCATCTGTGTACTTTGTTGGGTCACCAATTGCTTTGATCAAAGTTGGAACCAAAGATTGAATCTCTGGGTTTCTGATAACTTCACCGAACCTTTTTAAGGCCAGGTCTGCCGATTTACGAACCTCTTTGTGCGAATCGTTCAAAACGGCAACAATTTCAGGAACAATTGAAGACAATGAGGAAGACAACTGAGCCGGATCCAAGTAAGCCATCGAACCTAACAAGTCCACAGAACCTCTCTTAGTTCTCCACAGAATATCATCCAAGTTCCTTATAGCTAATGGGATCAATTGTTTGACACCATAAGAAGTAGTGTTTTTCATGATAACTCTTGCAGCGTAATCAGTAGCCTCACGCACTTCGGCATTGCTATCACCCAACAGCTTCAAAATGATAGGCAAAACTTCAATAATATATGGTTCGAAAAATTTACCCAAGCTCTGTGACAAACATTCAATGGCAAACGAAACACCTTCTCTACGTTTGGCATCTTTCTTGTCTTCCGAAGCTTCAATCAAGTTACGAATTATATCATAATTGGCCAATGAAGCAATACCTGCACCTTTGACTAAACCTGCAATACCATATGCTGCACCACGTCTTATCGCCAATGTTGGACTTTCAAATAACTTCTTGAACAAGTCATCAAAATATTTTCGTGGCTCAAATAACTTTACCAATGGAGCGAGACATTCGGAGACAGCAAACTGAACATCTTCGGATGGGGTATCAAGAGTTTTGATCAACTTGTTAACAACCCTTTCAATTCTTTCGTCATTTGGTTTTAAATGTCTGGCCAATGAACCGTAAAGAATGATGACACTCTCTCTGATGTTATCCTGGATTTTGGAGCCTTCATCCTTCGCACTCAAAACTCTCTCAAAAACTGGAATCAATGTTTCGATATACTCATAACCGTGTTTGTTGATAATTGCGACACCAGCTTCTTGCAATTCTTGACGAACTATCGGCTCCTTGTCACCAAGGGCACCATCGTCAGTCAAAAATTTGAAGAATTTGTCAATTGATTTTTCACTCCTGAAGAGATGAGCAAGATTGTCCAATGTTAATGCGACACCACTTCTCTCTTCCCATGGATCTCTTTGGTCAGTAGAGGTCTTGATCACCAAACCAAACTGGTCCAAAATAGGAGGAGGTGGTTTAGCCTTGGAATCATACAATCTCAATAACTCATCTAAAGTTTTATCAAAGATGGATTCATCATTTTGCGATAAATGAGTAACGGCAGCAGCAATTGACTTGGCAACAGACAACCTTATACCACCATCGTGTGCTCCCAAAAACTTTATCAATTGCTGAGGACAGCTCTCGTCCAATTTGAACTCATTTTCTTCCCAAATAGTAGCGGCGAGTTCGGCGTTTGTCAAATTGTTGTCATGAACGGCAATCCAAATTTCATTGGAGTATGACAATTCGGTCAAATCAAATTCTGCATCTATGATTTCCAAAATTGTTGTCCGCACAAATACTTGTGGCTTGATACAAGCCTCCAACACGAGTTCAAGGTCATTGGAAGAAATATTAACAGATATCTGCTGGCACATAACTGTAAGACATTCTTTAGCCAATTTCAGTTTGGCAGGCAATGCTAATAATCCCACCAATACATTCAAGATTTCATGCCTTGGGATCGTCTTATCCAGAAATTCTTCAGAGTGAGTTGAAACAATCTCCATGGCTAAAATCAACTTCTCCTCTTCTGGATCTTCCTCAACAAACTCTTTTTTGACAACAGGAGTTTTGGAGTTCTTTACTGCAATGTCTTTACCCTTTTTCAAAACATCAGTCAACAAAGGCAAGATGTATATCAATGAGATGCCATCCAATGGTCTTTGTACACCTAAGAATTTGACTTTGAACAAAACCCTCAAAGTCAAATTGTTCAATGATTCCGCCATGTAATTTTCACCCACGGTTACGCCTAAAGAGCGCAACGTGGCAACTCCTAAAAATAACCTTGTGCTTTCGAGTCTAGGTGAAAGGGACTCAGACAATAACAAAAAGGTATCAGCAGGAAACAGTGAAACGAACAAGGGTGTTGAAGGGTATTTTAATATGCTCAACAACGAACTTACTGCAGCTGGAAACCACAAAGTTTTGCCGTTCTCAACAATGTGATTCTTTCCAAGACCATTGATGATCGATATACCACGGATCAAATGATCATGGTCTATTCTCAACTTCAGCCTGATTTCCTTTTCTACCTCTAACTGCTTATCTACCAACAGTTGTTCTTCTTTTGTCAATTTTTTCATCGTAGACTTCTTCTTGGCAATATCTTTACGAACGCTTTCTTCCCACTTCCTTGTTTCATAATCTTTGGAATTTTTGCTGACTTCGGATTTTTTCTTATTGCTGAGAACATCTACAACAGGTTCTCTGGACTCATCGGAGGCACTCCATATCAGTATCAGAGTCTCATCGACTTGTAAAACTCTTGCCTCATTGACGTCACTTTGAATGAGTTCACTAATTCTTGAAGATATGATTTTAGGTGATATGAAGGCGATGGTGCAAACGGATTCAACAACAGAGTCGTAAACCTCCAAATCTGTTTGCAATAATAGCTTGGACAAGTTTGCGAAAATCTCTTCCCCGTACTTGGTAACGACCATTCCTGGATCAACTTGGGCTCTTTGACAAACACCGACCCAACCGCCTTTTATGTTTACTACATGGCATATCACAATTAAACCGCATAGATGTTTCATAGTCACTTCTTTGTCGCCACCGACCTGGGTAATCACATTTAACACAGAAGGGACAGCTTTCAAGTCAAGATCCTCAAACTTGGTTTTAGATTTTAGATAATCTATGAGCGCGGAAATAACCAAGTCACCAATGAAATTTTGTTTTTTAATCAAAGATTCTTTTAATGAATCCAAGACCCATCTCTTCAAGCTTGGTGAGATCGATTTTGACAAAGTGAGGAATAATAACACACCACCATTTTCAAGGTTATCAATACTCGAGAAAAGAGCTCTAGCAAACCAGAGCTTCTCATCTTCAGAAGACAACTTGGTGAATACTCTTGAGCTTGATATCATTGAAGGTTTTTCTCCATCCATTACCAGTTTAGCGAAAATATTAGAATCCACAATAGTTTCGATGATTTTTGAATCCTCTTTACAGTTCTCTTGAGCATGCCTGAGCACAGATAAGGCGACATACGATGATTCAATACCTTTTGAGGTGACCATAAGTAAAGGATTGACTGTTGCCTCTAAAACGGATTCGATGCAAATAGGAACCAACTTCTTATTGAACTCGAGCAATTGACCACTAAAGTTCGTGTACTTTAGTATAGAGTTTCCCAATGAAACAAACCATACTTTTCTTAAATTGAGCTTCTTTTCCAGTAAACCTTGCAAAACCGATTCCTGAAATTTGCCAGATTCTAATCCCTTATGTAAGATGTAAAAGAAATGGATGAAAAATGAATCTAAGTATGCTCTTAAACTAACCTCATTTTGATCTTTGACAATCAATGATAGTAAATCATTGCATATCGCTGTAGGTATTTTTCCTGACTGAGGGAACAATCCAAATATTTGTCCAAATAATTTTTTCTGATCCAGTGATGAAACAGTCTTCAAAGATTTGAAGAGTTCATCATGTATTTTCAACAAATCCTCTTCACTAGCACTTTTGCAATTTCTCGATAGTATAGATTCCAATGTGGCAGTAACTCCATCCCTGGTGACTTCTTTGCTAGCTTTGAGAGATGAAATCAATTGAGTCAAAAGCTTACTTTGACAAAGGATCAGGGATAAATCAAATTCATCTAATGACTCAAAGAAAACTGGAGTGACATGTCCAAATGTGAACTCAGAAGATCTCAAACCTGCTTTTTCCAAAGAAGGCAATATCAGTTTGAAATCGTTTTGATCAACAAATCTGGTAATAAATTTTGCAAAAATGATCAAACTAAATTGTTGTAGAAACTTGGATGATAACACATCTTTGTTGAAAAAATCAATGATTTTCTGTTTGTTTTGTTCGACAAGTTCAAAAAATGCAGGATTTGTTGGTAATGACTCCACACTTGAATCGGCCAAGAGACCAAGCATTGATAAATTTGCAGAAACGGTCAATGTTGACGAGCTTGTCAACAATTCGATATAGCTAACAGCCAGATTCAAGTCACGCTTCATGCAAGCTGTCATGGATGTCCTCACTTGAGTTAAACAACTATCTCTGACACGTTTGCGATGTTGTTTATCAGATTTAGATAACCTCACAGGGATCAATTTGGAATCGTATATGACATTTTCCAAACCAATGGAGAAATTCAAGCATTTCTCCAACAACAATGCCTGAGATTGAATTAATTCAACGGTTGTATGCAACTTTAAAAATTCATTAGTCCAATCTAATAATGTTAAAAGATCAGTGATAGCGATCGACTTCTCCGTGCTTGCAAATTGAAAGATATACAGAGTGTATTTTCCCAAAAACTCGGGTTGCTTTAATATGATCTTTACTAACAATTTTGTTACCAGCGCTCTCGACTTTGCGTCCTGGTAATAACAGAATGTTTTCAACAATCTCACGGATATCAATTTCAAATCATCGATTGATAATGAGTCAATCAACTTTGATAGACTCGATATCGTGCTCACTCTCCTCGTCACAGACGATGCTGACAAGTCCCTATCCAAATTAGTGGATATCTCTTCCCACAATGCATTGTCACTCATGGCAATTTATAGTGTAATATATCTAGTGGAAGATGAGTCAAATTCTATGTCCTTTATGCAACTCAACTTCTCATGTGTTCGGTTTTTTAAAATTTTTCAATGAGCCTTTGGACGTATTAACAAGAAAAGACAAAGAGTAGTGCGCGGGAGTGTAAATCAATGGTATATAAAGCTCTTGAATCTCCCGCCCACCAAAAAAAAAAATTGTTTTAGTCTCCTCACAACTATACCAGTCGATGAGGATAGGCTACAGTTAATTCATCCGCTACCAGCTAGTACCATCTAAGAACAATGGATAGCGGTTCTTTTACTTCTAAAGTACTGGGACACTTTCCAGAGTTCTTTGGTCACTCATCTTCCTCCGCTGTGGTGGAGGTTGATGGGCGCTGTGGACACTGTCGTGGCCCTTTCACCACCTTAATAGCGACGTTTAGAACAATCTGAGGCTGCTCGTATACGTTGTCCTTGTTTGCTCTTCTACACATGTGATTTTTGGCTTATTTATTGATGGCAATGCTATCGTTAATTCAGTTCTCCTACCCAAAAGTGATATCGTTGATGTCAACACTTGCTGATTTTGATATGTTCCAAATATTCTTTCACGTTTTTGGATCGTCTCTACGGTTTGTGGCTGCATCCATTGTGGTCCCAGGTAGCTATACGCCCAATAGGAGGCAAATGTACTATGAAGTTTGAGTGACATGATTTGTGAACTCACGAATGTCATGTAATTTGAGGAACTCCCCATCTTGTAGCATGTTATAAAAATTGACTCTTCCTTTGGTGTCAGTCATTTTAACTTTTATTAAAGAACTGTAATTTATGAGTGGGTCACGAAGACTACAAAATCGATTTCTTTTTGACGAACTCTCCACGGAGTTCTCAAATCACAGTTTCTCTATGAGCCGAAAAGTACGCACTGCTGCTAAGATAGAACTAACTATCCAAACGAAGAAAAAGGGAAGTTGATGTAAAAAATGGAGGAAGTTGAGCCGACTTATGATCCTACGGGATCGAGTCTTCGTGGGGAAGGCGAGGTCTTCTTATACATGAAGGACCTTCTTTCACCTCATTGAGTATAGCCGAGTAGTTAGTCTTTGATTAAAAACATGTTCTTATTGAAAAAATAAAAAAAATTCAATTGATTGTGTCTTTTCGAAGTAACGAACAAGTAAGTGCTCGTAACGAAAAATTTATTTCTTACTCTGTTAGAACATCAACTTCGGTTGTCTCTTTCATCGAAATCCATTGTATCTCTTAAATTTCTGGATCTCTTTCAATTGTATCAGACCTTCATGACTTTTGGTTTCGTATGTGGAAATTCCAATATTTGATTGACTGTCATATCTTTCAACTCTCCAAGTCGAGCAGTTATCCCCTCTTGTTCCTTATTGAAAATCTCAACATCTGATATAACCTCGCCTTCTCCCAACGATAATGGAGAAGCTTCTGATATAGATTCCTCTTCAGAATCAACAAAGGGATGTTTTTTGTCTCAAGCCATTGCTAATGATAATGTTTATATTCAAAATCAAGAAGACAATTTAGATTGCAAGACCTCACTCAAACTTTGAAACAGAGTTTTTTGAACATGGCTTTTTTAAGAAGCCACTAATGCTTCTTGTCGATGATGAACCTTCCATTTCATTCCTCAGTTTACATCCTGCAGATGAGATAGGGGGTTTTTCCTAGCCCGCTATTTTTTGAGTCTCGCATCTACTTCAAGATCAAGAAATCGATCAACACCTGGTGTAGTTTTCGTGCTCATCGATTCATTTTTTTTTTTTTACTTCAATGATCGTTGTCGAGATTTCTGTAGTCAATTGGATCGAATCAGTGAGAAGGCAAGAAAAACCATCGAATTTGTGACATTCCCTCAAGTCATTCTATGCGACTTTCCACCACTCACAGCACCGATTCAGACTGGCTTCGTGATCTTACCTGAGAAGAGGCAATGTAGTAACTCATCACAAACAAACTCCCCAAAACAATCTATCCATACTATTCACCAGTAGATGTGGTGGTACTGTACTGTACTGACCTTAGTTCCGATAGAGCTCGGCTCATTACAACAATACCAGCTGAAGCTAGGACTACTGCACAAGAATAATCTTTAGTGGCTTATAGTTTCTACTTTGAGATTACTGTACAAGAAAAGAGAGAAATAGGTATGTTTTGCTGAATCTTACCTGGTTGAATTGAGTTTATCCAAGTCGTTCTATTTTTCTTGCTTTCGTTTTCACTTCAGATCTCACCGAACCAGGACTTGCTGATGACTGATCAAACTCAAAACGCTGAGGTATGAGGCAGGCTTTTTGTGAAGTTATAGAGCGTTCTTTGCTTGGGGATCAGCGTATCTTGTAGTGGTGTAAGTGGTCGATATATATAAATATGTATCCAAATGCAAATACAATTAATTGTATAAAACTTACAAGGGTGCTTCAAATTACCTAGATAACTCGTATTGGTGTCAAAAGTGATCAATCATTTGAGATTTAAGCGGATGGTTCATTTTCGAGTGCTTTTCAATGTTTTGGCTTACTACTTCTAGGAAAAGCACACATATGCTCATTAAATGCACTCGTCTATTGATGAGCTTGCAAGTAAAGTAGCTCTTACTTATACTTTGAAAAACAAATTCCATGTTACACCTAAAAAGATTGAGTTTCTTTTGCTCAGAGTGTGGCGATGATATCTCCGAACACGGTGAATTAAACAGGGGCTCTACCAAAGAAATCACTATTTGCTGGTGCACCCGTTGCCAAAAATCAGAGCCCCTATTATGCCCGTAACCAAGGCATAAAGCACTGCTAGATTCATGATTGTGAAGAGGACCTTGTTTCTCAGGACTTCCCGGAAATGGGTGTTGTGTTTATTACATGGCAAGGCATCCAAGATAAATAATGTAGCACGTAAGTCAATTTTGAAATGATTTTTTTTTGGCGTGCTACCATTGTGTATATGGTGCTATGTGTGTAGTCTGTTTTATATTGAGAATACACAATTACCAATTTATTACTAAAGTTGTGTTCAGTAAAATGAGTTAAAGTCAATTATAAATTTTCATTCTTCTTCCGAGCAACGGGCACAACACCGAATATTCAAAGAGGAAAAAAAAATGGATCTGCAGTAATTGATCAAATCGATAATTTAATCTCTGGCAACAACAACAACAACAACACAAGAAGGAAAATGTTTGATTTGACGTTTTCACATTTACTAGACCGACATAGTTTCGAGTAAATTAAATATGCGTATTTCATGACAGTCTTTCGTCGTATAGAGTTCGTAAAAGACAGGAACTGACTAGCGAAATTGTTTTGAACAAAATTTGTTACATGTGGGACCTAACGGATTTTATTACTGACTAGTGTAATCAAAATAGTATCAGTAGTCCAGTGATAATAACCCCTGAATGATTCATTATTGTCGTAGATGAGGAACTAACTCAGCATCACACTCACTTACATCAACCATCATTTTGAGATGATATTTCACTGCAAGAGTAGTTAATACCACGGATGATTAGCTCTGAAAGTATTGCAAATGAGAGTACCGTCCTTGTCGTTGATGGGGACTGATCACAGGCAAAGAAAGTGGCATCTATTAGGAGAAATCAGATGAGAGAGAGCGTATACCGGCAATTGACAGAAGATAACGGGATGGAATCTGTAACACCTCCGCTCACGTGACTTGGAGAGGGTGCTAAAGAATTAATCCGGGTGTAGTCCAATTTAGAGCGGCAACGGGCTGAATTAGAGAGAGAAGACTTAAAAGACAGGGTTGTTGTATATATACATGCGATAAGCCTGAATTGAATTCATTTACTTGAGTTGCACAATAGTAACCTCATAACATATATATACATATATATATAGATACATCAAGTAGATATCCACCAACTTTTAATCATTACTTATTCTATTCAAAGAAATAGAGGCAAGAAAAAGAAAAACATCACAGAACAAACAGAACAAATTTTTTTTTTGCTTCTCTTTCTATTATATTGGGAAACTATCATCTGCTACACTTCGATTATTCATTTATCCAACAACAACAACATCCTATTTATTCACCCTCTTTTTTATTTATTTCATACCACTCCCATTATATTAAGAAATGAGTTGGAATCAGGAGTCTATCGCGACTCTACCAAAGATCCCGCTATTCAATCTCCCCCAGCAACCTCAACAGCATCAACACTCAACTCATTCTTTCAACCAAGACGAATCACAACAAAAACAACAACAACACCGCAATAGTTTTGTTAACTTTTCTTCCCCAATGACTTCATCCACAACTTCCACTACGCCTGTCAATCAGAACTCATTTAGCGATATGTCCAAGCTATTACCAAACAACTTGTGGGATGAACATTCGGTCTCGAGTACTGTTTTGCCGCAGAATTATCACAATAGCTCCAGTAACACACCTCTTACAGCGTTTAGTTATTCCGACATGAATCAGACAAATCAGATGTCGGGAAATCTCAACTTTGGTTTCACTTCCCAGCAACCACAACCACAACCACAACCACAACAGCCACAGACTATCGGATTAACATTGGAACAACAGCAGATGTTAATCCAACAACAGTTTCTTTTACAACAGCAATTACAACAACAACAATTACTGTTACAAACCATTCAGCCGTCATTAGCTGGGTTATCTTCATCCATATTGTCATCTACCGCAACTTCTCCTCTATCCGACCTCCAACTTCTCCAACAACTGCAACTACAACAACAACAGCAACAACTTCTTCTTCAACAACTGCAGAAATTTCCTTTGACTGAAGAGAACCTTTCACTTCTCACTTCTCCCACTACGAGCAACAACAACAATGGCGCCTCAATTTCGAACAAGCAGCAATCTCAACAACAACAACAGAATCAAAATGAAAACTCGTCTCAAAACGCCAAATCGAGCTCATCACAATCCAATTTGAATCCAGAGTTGTACAAGACAGAGCTTTGTCAGCAATTCATGAAGAAACAATCATGTCCCTATGGTTCCAAATGTCAGTTTGCGCACGGCGAAGATGAATTGAAGTTTGTTAAAAGACCAAGCAATTGGAAGACAAAAGATTGTGCTAATTGGACAAAATTTGGAGAATGTAGATATGGTAGAAGATGTTGTTTCAAACATGGAGAAAAATAAGTGTATTTTGTTGTTTTCCTAGAGTGAGAGAGAGATGTTGGGTTGTCTCCCTTTTTTTTTCTTTTTTAATGGTTTCTTTCTTGGTTCACTTATTTGTTTGATTGCTTGGGAGATACTGAACTCACATGATACTACGGATCCACTGACTTTGGCTCATCATCTACATAGTGGTCCTTCTGAGGTATTTGTTGTTTGAGAGAAGTTTCTCTTTATGAAATTTAGAAATAGAAAAAAAAAGCAGAGGATGGAAGAAGGCAGATTGGTTTTATCTATAGAATATTATTGTTTAATGAGTGGGAGATGTTCTGCCTTATACTCCCTCTTATGTCACACACCGAAGGTATTTTTGTTATTTATTAAGAAGAGATGTTGTTTTAACATACATCTCTTCTTTTGATTATTATTATTATCCCATTTAAATTATTTTTTTCATCTACAGTTGTGTTTCTCCTTGTTAACTCTTTAAACATTCTATATATAGTTTGACAACTTTGCAACGTAGTTTGTATATATACATTTTAAGATATTTTAAATCGGTTTATGTCTAAATAATGGCATATATAAATTCAACGTTGAAAATAAAAAATAAAAAATTCAAATTGACTTTGAATACTATAAAATAAAATAACAACAGCTTGAAGCAGGAAATACATGCATAACAATAAAGATCCTGAGATTTCTAATGTAGAATTTGCAAATGTTCGTAATATACATAATTCCAGACGAGCTATGGAGCCCCAAGCTGTTGCTACTTTCGAATATGTTTGTTGTTGAAAGTTCTACACATTATAACCCCAATTGGTGAATCTACAACAACAAACATAAACGCTCACTGTGAAGTTCATTTACCACCCCACCCCACTACCCCCACCTATTGCCCCACTTCAACGTCCCACGTACCACGCATCCATCAAGAATTTTCTTTTTTTAATAGATTTTACACTACACTTTTGTATTTGAGATTACCGAGATTTTCGAATTGATTGTTCAGCGCCCTCATGTGATGATGAGAGACGAAAAAAAAGCTAAAAGGAAAAAAGAAAAGAAAAATGAAATGGAAACAGACCACGACAGTAGAATAAACAACAGCGAGAAATTCGATACAGTAGAGAGGAGGAGGAGGAGAGAGGAGAGGGGCAAAATAGTGATCGATATAACCGATGCTCCGAGAATCGGAGCTTCATCCATTTAATGAGCAAAAATGTTGCCATAGGTGAGACTTTTCACTTAGGCGGCATTCAAAAGTATGCCAACTGCTTGCCTCAGTCTGAGACTTTTCAGTTAGATAAATTACGTGCAAATTGTGCAAACTTAGACGGACTTGTATTTTGAACTAGATGAGTTGGGGCTGTTTTGGTGAGTTTGAAAGGTATTCGTTATGCACGACCAATTCTTCTATCATTACTTTGCGTAGTGGTTGTATGTATTCTGTAGATTTGAATTGAGAGATATTGTAGCAAAAATCTTTATACAACGAAACAAATGACGAGGTTAGCAAGCTCAGGCAGCATAACAGTCAAGAAAACTAACATTTCAAAATGACATAAGTCGGATCTTAGAAAATTTAAACTTGTGTTGTGTCATCATCGTCATCACCTTGACCAATACTACCGATGCTTATTGCTGCATCCAGTTCATTTGTTAATCTCGAAAATGTATCCAGGTACACTTCTTGGTCAATACTGTTTTGCTCTTCCTTATCAGACAGCGACATTTTGTGCAATCGAGGGAATTTTAGATTTGCAAAATAGCTCAACACATACGTCTCCCCTCCGTCCAAGGATGATGACATGGAATCTTTATACTGAGTATATAAAGAATAACCGGTGCTAACTACAACCCCAGAAGTGTACAAGAAAGTTACCCATTGGAGAACATTGATCAGAATGCAAGCCTTTTTTAACTGACAATCTGATGATAACCCTAATAACAACTGACTTTGTAACTCACTAATAGTCAAATTTGTACCTATCAATGATACGGTATCATTGTTGAGGATCGACGAAGAGTCTGACCCCAGGAGGGAGTGATAGAAATTCTCCAATATGGCTTCGTCACCAGCCCCACTAGTCAAGTTGTACTGTTCCAACAAGTTCACTCCTTGGCCACAATCGTAATTACCAAACAACAGGATCTGATATATCCCATTGACGAAATATAACACATTCAACCCACTTTCAGTAGTCCCCATTGATCCCAAATAAGTCTTTTCCAGCCTACTGAAAAGGGAAGCACTATTTTTAGCATCACCACCGACGTTGCTGCTGCTGCCTTTGATGTATGTCCGTCTGACGTATCCCTCTGTGAACCACCGCGGAGCTACAGACAATAACGGATGCGAAACAAGATTGATAGTTGAAGTCAGTAAGGCGATGACTGAGGCCCGTTTGTTGGTATTGATATCTAGAGGGTCGGCAATGCTATTGCTGCTGCTGCTGCTATCGACTTGAGAGTCATATCCCTTGATAAATGATTGTTGTTGCTGTTGTTCTAGTTGTTGCAGTGAGAATTCATTCCATTCTTGAACCAAAGTTGTCAAAGAACTGTTATTTGCAATCAACTTGCCAGTGATACCAAGGATCACTGCCGCAAACATGTATTGTAAAAGTCGAGTTGTAGTAACAGTTGAGACCATTTCTTTAAATTTAAGGGGGAGGGGGTAAAATCCACTGAGACTGATGATAATGGAGATGTCAATTGGGGTGCAAACCTTCAGTCTTTCACGAGGTATGACTGTTGATACGTTTTTGATAGTATGTGTTGATATGAACTACACTGGTAGAATTGATGAATAATTTATATTATTGACGAACAACTATATCAATCAATTTACAAATTGGTTCGTTTTATTGATGGAGCATTTTTTTTTACCCATGAGGAAACGTCACAGTAAAATCACCTAATTAAGGGAGTTATTTCTATCGTATAACATCATCTAGCCATATTATGCCACAACCATCATTATAGGAGCAAGCTGGGATACTCGAAACACATGCTCATGCCAAGATTTTACGTAAAAACGGGTTCTTCTCTAGGAATTTTTGTTGTCTATCTTTGATGACCTGAAATGATTACTCGCCGCTCGAAGTTTCTGATCTGATTGCTGATTCCGTTATATATTAGTGGAATTGGTTTTCGAATGAAACAACGACTGGCAGATATATAAACATCTTTCTATCCCTTCTCATCGAAACGTCAAATCTCAATTTTCCATCATCGAAGTATGAATCCCAATTTTACGATCCCCATATCAAGAGCTCAAAGTGCAATACTTCAGGATCCGAAATACACAAGAAGTGGTTCTTGTTGGAATTTCAATGTCATGTAGAACCTGGAAGATAATTACTTGAGAGTCTTTACTAAAATTGTGTGCGCAGTCACATTCATTATCGACTAAGAACATTCACTTTGAAAAAGACTTGCATATTGACCATATTGTTTTAAAAACAAGCTATATAATTCTCAATTTGATATATGTTAGATAATCTCTCGAAATAGAGCACGCAGTATAAATAAGTATAAAATGATGTTCATAAATAAGAGTTCTCGATAATAAATGTCACATAAAAGTTCAGCCTTGGTCTCTCTCAAAACCTATACCAGTACTTCTTGGTGAAGCAGTGAGTCTTGCTCGGTGGGGAGTTCTCCAGGTGTCAGTTGAGGAATGCCGCTCGAGCTAGTTGGAGTACCTGGACCTCCATGTTGAGGTATACTAGCAGTACTCCCGGTCATATGGCTAGAGTGGGTGTCAGGAATTTTTATCTCATCATTAGAAGCGCTTGGTTCATAACCATCACCAATCTCAAGCTCTCTGAATTCCGGCAACATAAAGTACTCATCAAAATGCCATCCACAAGTTGAGCTATCAACTCCGACTAATTTCTTCAGTCCATGTGTTTTTTCGCTCTGTTGTGACTCAGATTTTTGCTTCGATGCTTGGTCCCGATTTTTGAGTGCCCTATTAGCCATATAACCGGACGTGAACATGAAAAACAGCCATTGGACAAACAATATCAGAATGGAACCTTTCTTCAAGTTGCAATCTGATGATAACTTCAACAACAATTCTGTCTCCATTTGGCTCATTGTCATATTTGCAGTAGCATTGAGAAATGCAATGCCATCTTCGACACTATGAAAGAAGTTCTGTAATATAGCCTCATCGTCAACACCATTTGTCAAATTATATTGCTTCAATAAGTCCACTTGGGAACCACAATCATTACCACCGTACAACAGTAATTGATACACAGCATTACCGAAATATAACAAGTTTAATCCAACTTCCAATGAACCGAGTGCTCCCATATACGTACGGGCAGCTGGGCCTGGGTCTGACCCTATCGGCAGATTAGGTTTTGGCTCACCCGTAGATGTTTTACCTTTCATCAAATATTCGACTTTTTGGTTATTGATTCCCTTATGCTTTTTTTTCAATTTTTGATGAGCCATACCAAATGGTGGATGAGCCAGCAAGTGAATACCAGAATTCAGTAAACTGATGATTGCTGTTCTGAGATTTGTCGTAAGATCTGAAGGATTGACCCACAATTGTGCATTATTTGAGCTTGATTCGGTACCATCAACAGCTGTACTTACAACATTGGTACTACTTGTACCATCACCGAGCTGGTCAACCAAGTTCTTAGTTGCGTCACTCCAAGCTTCTACAGCATTTGATAAGGGAGTTTTGTTGTAAGCCAATTTTCCAGAAGTACCAAGGATGATGATAGCTATGATCGTTTGTATGACCCGTGAAGTATTGCTGGTCACCATTGCAGATCAGTTAAATTGAGTTCAATGGAGTTTGTGATGGTGATGGGTGAATGAAGAAGAAGAAGAGGAGGAGAGACATGATTAAGGCAATAGCGTCTAATTTATATCATTTATCGCTAGTAGAGAGGGAAGAGATTGAGTCAGTATGTGAGAGAGAGAAAAGGAGGAGGAGAAGGGGAAGAAAATGAGCCTCATCAATTAACTTAATTTTCATACGGCACTAAGAAATCAATCACACGACAAAATGAATATTGATAAGGATAACAAAAATTGATCTACAAGGTTGAACTAATCATCAATCTGATTTAATTGAAACACAAGTGTCTAGTCTCTCATACACAGATGCAAATCAAAAAAGAACACTAAAAAAAGTGCAAAAAGAGAAATTTACACAATTTTACACAATTTTTTGAGGGAAAAAAAAAAAAAAAAAAAAGTTATCGTAAATCATTACGCCTCACCTCGTTAAACAAAATCAAACTACAAAAATTTATTGCCGTCAAATGCATTTTTGAAAGCATTTTCGAAATCTTGAATGATATCGTCGATAAACTCAATGCCGAGACTAACTCTGATCAAATCTTTTGAGACACCACTTGCCAACTTCTCTTCATCTGACAATTGTTGATGTGTGGTAAACCATGGAGTGATAACCAAGGTTTTGGAATCACCAACGTTAGCCAAATTAGAGGCCAATTTCAATCCGTCAACAACTCTTGGTCCACTTTCTTTGAAAGGATCATCGGTTTGGGTTGCATACTGTTTGACACCGAACGATAATACGGCACCGAATCCATTGTGTAAATATTTCTTTGCATTTTCGTGATATGGATGACTTTTCAATCCAGGGTATGATACCCATGATACATATTTAGAACTTTCCAAAAATTGCAGCAATTTCAAAGTGTTTGAAGCTTGTCTTTCAACTCTTAATGACAATGTTTCTAAACCTTGTAAGAGTAAGAATGAGCCAAATGGATTTAAAGTTGGACCCAAATCTCTCAACAATTCAACACGTACATGACCAATGAACAGCAAATTGTCAAACAGTTCATTCATCACTAAACCGTGATAACCTTCACTTGGTTCAGAAAATTGTGGGAATTTCTTTGGCCATTTTTTCCATGGGAATTTACCACTATCGATAACGACACCGGCAATGGTGGTACCATGACCACCTATCCATTTGGTCAGTGAATGCACCACAATATCGGCTCCATGATCAATAGGTCTCACCAAGTATCCACCGGCACCAAAAGTATTGTCAACAACAACTGGGATACCATTCTCGTGTGCCATCTTGGTGATCAGTTCGAAATCTGGAATGTTGTATTTTGGGTTACCAATACTTTCCAAATAGATCAGCTTGGTATTTTCATCGATCAATTTGGCAATTGAATCGACATCATCACCTTGAGCGAATTTGACTTGGATACCTAATCTTTTAAAAGCAACTTTGAATTGGTTATATGTACCACCGTATAAAAATGAAGTCGAAACAATGTTATCACCTGGACTACCTGTTAAACCGGCAATGGCCAAGAACTGGGCAGCTTGACCCGACGACGTGGCCACAGCAGCGGCACCGTTCTCCAATGCTGCTATTCTCTTTTCAAATACATCTGTTGTTGGGTTCATGATTCTTGAATAGATCCAACCCGGTTTCTGTAATCCAAACAATTCAGCACCATCTTTGGAATCTTCAAAGACATATGACGATGTGGCATAGATAGGTGGTGCCCTAGCTGGGTGACTTCTGTTCTCGGCTTCTTGTCCAACATGGACTTGTAAAGTGTCGAAATGGGAAGCTGGCATTGTGTTGATCTGATGTTAAAAACTAATTATTTATATATAATAGAAGTTGTAATTGAAAAACAAGAGGACTGACGCCGAGCTATTTATACATTAAATTACCGTTTTGTTGAAATTTTTCAAATAATAGAACAAAAGATATCTACATCAAAAGTGGAGAGATGTTGTTATTGTTGTTGTTGCGTAAAAGAAGATGGTGCTCATCATTTCAAAAATAGAGGCTCAAACTCACGTGCAATTTGCAAATTCTTCTTTTCAGAGTTTCGCCAATTATATCAATGACTCACCTTGTCACAACAACAATTGTACTGCATCTGTGTGTGTATGTCTTATATTAAAGCCCGATCTTGGCAGGCAACACATACTGGTAATCTGAAATACATACATCATACTGTTTCCAATAGTGGTTGTGGTGGTGGTGGTGGTAGTGAGTCGAGATTGTTATTGTGGCTGCTTGTCAAAGATAGGTGCATTTGGATGTCACACGACCAATTCCTTTTTTTTTGCATTATCTCCGTAAAAATATTCAAGGACGTTTAGAGCGCAGCCCTGAGAAGGTGTCACACACTTGACTATCGCACACATATGATCACTCCGCGAATTGTGTCTGTACAAATACACAATTGAATTAAAGAATAAACAACTTCAACTAGCTGCCCCCCTCCTCTTATACGAATATATATCCAACAAGTAGCCTCACGTACAATCTGATAGAAAAATGTTTTCATGAATGGCACATTTTGCAAGTATCTATGGTTCTAATTCTTCACCATTTTTAATTTTTGAGTATGAATTTTAAAAGAACAAATTTCCATCACATTAAAACTATTTAGAACAATATCGACTCACATGTTCAGGATACGTCGAAATATCATTATTAGAGTTCGATTAATCTCAAGTATCAAAAGAAAACAAAAATCTGATTTTGTAGAAAAAGAATGTAGAAGACGTGAATGAAGTGAAATAAGTGAGGGTTAACAACCCTTCAAGAGGAATCAAATGTGAATTGAAGTAATCATCGAAGATCTAAGAGGAGTAAAGTTTAGTTTTATGAACCTCTTATCATAAGTAAAATTGAAGATGGTAAAAATGCCACACCAAAATGTTATGGGAGAAAAAAAATGTTGCACCATCTGCATGTGTCAGAAATGGGGTAAGTGAAAAGAATGCTGATACCCTGAACTTTATGAAGACAAAAATTCAAAGGGGAATTAATATGATAGTGGCTCAATGCGATTCAAAATAACATAAAGACAGCAACTAATAATTGAGAAGACAAAATCAAGCACCAGCTAACACTCACAGCAATGGCACCATCATTACCCACATCTAAAATGGTTACAACATCATCAGCTTGACCAGTGGCCGTAGTAGAGCTTTGTCTCATTATATAGACACACTCACTGACTTCTGATGGCGTAACGGTGATCGTGATACTCGATGCAAAAGTAGTAGCTGTTGTAGTTGCGGTTCTGATGATAGTTATTGGAGGCGCGGTTGAAGTGATGATATATCGTGGAGTTGATCTTGATGTTGTCGTAGTGGTATCAGATTCAACAACAGGAGGGGTAATGACTTCACCTGGCGTTATTGCTGATGTTATTGTCACTGGTGAAGGAGAGAGTAAATTGGGAGAGATTGTGATCAAGTAAGTGTTGGTGATGGTCTCTGGTACAGATGTCAATGTGGTTTCGAGGAAAAGGTACGTTGAACGGTAAACAATTGTGCTATAGAATGTCTGCAACGAAGTTTGTGTCAGTGTGATAACACTATTGATAATGTTACTGGTCACTGTGGTGAAATCTGTATGTTGACTTTGAGATACGGTGACATAGATGACAGTTGAATTTCTTGAAATAGTGGAAGTTACTAAATGGGGAAATCTGAAAAACTCGGTATCAACAGCAGAGGTGATTGTGGTGAGAAACCCAGTTGTGAAAGTGGTTGTCATCAATGATGTTGATACAGATGTGACTGTTGAGGTTGAAGAAACTATGACCAACACTACGGTAGTGGACACAGTTTCAATATTCGTAGTGTACGTGCTGAAACTTGTCGTGGTTGTTAGTCCCAGTGGAGGTGGCAAGATAGGAGCCTCTAGAGTTGTAGTACTCCTTGTGACAACTATGGGAGGTTGTGGACGAGTGGTGGCGATTTCCATTGACGGTGGGGACCGAGTAGTAGGAGTTATTGTTGTTCTTCTTGAAGAAGTAGAGGAAAGGGGGTTTCTTGTGATTGTTGTTGTAGTCCCAGCATTGCCATTATTATTGGTATTGGTGGTGACAACAATACTTCTTGATCGAGAAGTGGTAGTTGTAACTGGGGGAACAACAGGAGGAATAACAGGAGGACTGTTTGTTGTTGGGATTTCTGTAGAGAAGGAGGTTGGCACTGGACCGGTGAATGGTGGAGTTGTTATGATGACACAATCAGGGCAGTTGAAGTCGGGGTTCGTCTGTTGCAAAGTAGGTCAGGATGTTAGTCATAAATCGGATGATACAATTGCTTACGAATGGTGCAAAGTTTTCAGCTTTTTGAATTTCAAACAAGGGGCTAAAATAATCCCTTTGAGTTAAATGAGAAAAAACACATACTCTGAAAATGAGAGCTGGAGTTGCTGTTGTTGGGTCAGCACATGTGGTGATTTCAATGAAATAGACCAATAGAGCTACAAATAAATGTTTTGAAAAAAGCATAGCTATAATAGCAATCGGTCGATGTAAAGCAAAGGGTGATGATATTGATATACAGAAGTGTAATTGAAGCAGAGAAAAAAAAAATCCTATTTTTCTTAAATGTTAAATGCAAAAAAAGATCGACTCCTTTCACATAACATGGCAGATAGATATCTGAGGACGATGTCAACAACCTTGACAGATCCAAATTGAATTAGACCATCGATCTAACACTTCAATTAAAATAATGGTACATTGATGTTACTGATGTGATATATGTAAAAAGCAGGGGACCCAATATAATCAATAATCTAGCTAGCTGATTTAATGGAAAAAAAGAACAAAAAACCCAACCATATAACACCTTTGACAAACATTGATTTTTTTAAAAACTCAAAACATGAGTCACATCCATGTGATTTTGATTGATATGTTTCTAGTTTTCTTTATGTATTTTGTATTTGTAATTTATCATGATGAAACCCAGTGAGAAGCCTGTTGCAACGAAAAACAATAAATGAGCAAATGTGCTTATGTAACTATGATCACTTGATCACAACGGTATCAAGTGGCCATATGTGATAACCAGATCACAAGAAAAAGTTTCCCTTGTTATTACCAGTATTAGCTCCATTCGTAGTGGCAACTTCACCACTATCAGCACTCTCATCATCATCATCATCATCATCGTCATTATCAACCATCTTGGCATCCTCATCTTCTTCATCCAAGGCAAGCGGCAAATCAAACTTCAAACTCCTCAACGGTGGCAATGCAGTATTATTACTGCCACCGGCACCACTAATCATCATCCCTGCACCTGTGACATTACCAACAGAAGCACTAGACGCATTACTCATCAATGGCATTGCTACTGTTGACGATGTCGCTGTGCCTGCCGCGGACACCAAACTGGTGAATGATGTCACCGCCTGTAACCTAGGCGATACCAGCGGTGTCTGTAACGGTGTCGATTCTGGGGTTCTGTGTTGTACTCCTCCAAGACCCAACAAGTGTAACAGCGCTGCAGAAGAATCGCGTTGTTGCAATAATGAGGTAGATGAAGCGTTGAGCAAAGCGGATATGTTGTTTGTCGATGAAGAGTTAGAAGATGTCAATGGCACATATAACTTTTGTTGGCTGTTATTATTATTATTATTATTATTATTGTTAACAGTGAAGGGAATTGGAATTGGTGAATTGGGTCTTGATTTCTTCAAAGATTGAAATATGGAGTTCCTGTCGGCATCAAAATTCGTCGACGATGAAGATCTAGATAATGAAGGCTGTTGCTGTTGACTTTCAGAATTAGTGGTCTTCAATGGGGTCATTCTTTGTAATGAAGATAGTGTGTTCAAGCTTCTTGGAACCACCGGGTGGTGAGTGATCATAGGTGGAATCGTGTGTGTGGACAATGTTGAAGGTGAAGATGGCATCGTAAGCTGCTGTTGCTGTTGCTGTTGCTGTTGGTTCTGATTGAAATAAGAAGATAATGAGGGCAAGGATCGAACACTTTGCATTTCATTATCTATTGAATTTGTCCTTTGGTGAAGAAACTGAGGTGGTTTATATTGTTGCAGTTGTTGCAGTTGTTGTTGTTGCTTTAAATTTCTCAATTCTTCTGAAGCCAGGGTGGCAAGGAGATTGATATCCATTGATGATTTGGAGAATTGTTGTTGCTTGGACAAAATCCGTGGTTTGATAAGCAGATGTGGAGGTGAATTAGGTTCCGATTTGATCAGCTTCTTGATATTACTACTGCTATTTTCTTGTTTGGGTTTAATCTTGCTCTGCGATGAAGATTTTTTATTAGTTGATGATGACGTAAGATTGATGATGGAACCTGAAGATGATGAAGTCTCCAAAGAAGAGGCAAAACTGCTGGGTGTAATTATAGTAGGAGTCATGTTTGAATTTGGTGATATTGGAGCTGTAGTCAAGATGGAGTTCATGGGTAGTGCACCACCACCACCAGAATGTTGTTGTTGTTGCAACTGTTGTTGCTGTTGCTGCTGCTGCAGCTGTTGTTGTAAAGCTTGTAATTTCTTCTCTTGTTGTCTTTTCCTCGAATTGGGGTTTGTATGTATACGAGCGTGCCTTGTCAACTCATCAGATCTTGAAAATTTCTTGAAACAACCGGGGTAATTGCATTGATGTGGTTTCTCACCGGTGTGAGTTCTGATATGCCTTGTTTGGTGTTCTAGTCTATGGAACAGTTTGTCACACATTGGACATTTGTATGGTCTTGGAAGATCGGCACTTTTTATTTTGGTGGACTGTTGTTGTTGCTGATTAAGCGTTGATTGATCAGTAGGAGTGGAGGTGGCCACCACGGAACCATTTGTATCCCGGGACATGATTGAGGTGATATATGAGTATGTGAATTATATATGTATATATATATATATATATATCCATAGAGATATATAGATATATATATAATCAGGTATGTATGCTATCTTCTTTTTAATCTGTTAAAAAGTACAGATAACAGAATTTCAATCTGTATGGGTTGAAATGGACTTCATTTCCTTAAAACAAAAAAATAAATAAAAAAATTTTCCTTTTCCGTTTCTTTTGATTACCCCATTGGGGAAGGTCCCCATTTGGGACAGATCCCACCCCCACAGAGTTGGTTCTATAATCCCATTCTCATTGAGTCATTATATTATTGGTTACCATACTAAAAAAAACAAAATATCCCACTTGTAAAAAGGCCTGTACTATAAATCTGGGGTTGTACCCCATACCCATTTAATACTATACCATCTCATATATAACACTACCAGTGGTTTAAATACAGACATGGTTCAAGGTGACACAATTCTGAGATATGATGCTAATGAATATAGATTTGTATCCCGTATCAGACATGTATAATCTATTTCACATAATCCAGTATGTCATGTTTGTTACTTTATCAATTCAAACCATCATGTTATACACACACACACACATTGTGGCTGGAGTTTCCTTACCCCGGGAAAACCATCGCTTCGCACGACAGCCCTTGTTTGATATGCTGTTTAACTTTTAGTATCTAACTACACTACCTCTGCACTGATCTCTGTTTTTTTTCCAAGCAATTGAGTAGGAGCAAAAAAACAGAGTGAGGAAAAAGAGAGAGAGAGATAAATAGATAAGGAGACGTGGATGGCCTTTTTACAACAACGTTTCAACCAAATATTGACTCGAATTCTACATAAGCTTCCTATCGATAACAATGCTACTAATACTACAACTAACATAGCTGTCGCACTTAGTGGAGGTGTTGACTCCATGTCCCTTCTCCATCTCCTACACAACTTTATCACCAACAATAACAACAATGATATCTCAATCACAGCACTCACCGTCAATCACAATTATAGACTGATCAGTTCAAAAGAGGCTGATTCAATTCATTCTTTGATCAAGTCTTATAACTCCCCGGCTATAAAGCACAAGATTCTCACCATCAATTGGGATCATCACCTCAACAAATCACAAATAACAACGATTCACTCGGTGACCAATTTTGAAAAATTGGCTAGATCAGAGCGGTACTTGCTCATGGCTGAATATTGTCAAAATCATAGTATAAATCTACTTGCCTTGGGCCATACTTTAAATGACCAAGTTGAAACCTTTGTCATTCGTTTATTACAAGATTCATCCATATTTGGACTCCGTTGTATGCAACCTATTTCCTCATTACCTATAGATACATCATTCGACAACAAGATTCATTTGATAAGGCCATTATTAAAATTTGAGAAAAAAGAACTTTATCGGTTTTGTGAGCAAGAGCATTACGCTTGGTTTGAAGATATCACTAATACAGATCCCACATTGACAAGACGCAATTCAATTCGCAAACTGTTACAAGATGAATTCATATCCCAGGATAAAATAATACAATTAATTGAATCAGTGGAGCAAGCTAATCAGTTATTGCATGATCGAATGATTAAATTGAAAAAAGTGTTATTACAATATGGAGATTTACAAACTACGTTGAATCAAATCTCGATAAATTTGAATAAGGCATGGTTTATCTCATCATCATCTGATTCAAAAGCAACAACAGTAGCAGCAACAGCAAACGAGTTGTTGATCAACAGGTTCTTATGGTGCATAAATTCTCAAATTTCGCCGCTCTCACAATACCATTACACATATACGAATAAGATCAAAATCTTTGCACTCGTTAATGAATTCTTGAATAACTCTCATTACATCCAACAGCAACGAAAAGTTTTCAACATGTTTGGATCAATATGGATAGTGTCACATGACCCGAGTAATAGCAACATGGTGAATATCATCATCCGGCGTGAACCACCACGATCCGATATCCGTATGATGCTTCCTCCACCTCATACAGACAACGGCGGTGGCGGCAGTGGTAGTGGTGATGAAGACAAGAATTTAACTCAATTAAACTTTGACAACCGTTTCAAGATCATTTTATCCAACTCGATTAAATCTGAACAGAGACTATATATCAAAATAATCAATAAATCTGATTTTGAACAATGCAACAATTTCAAAAAAAGATTAAATTTATCGTCATTTATTTATAAGAAAAATGCACAATTTGTTGGAGCGCCAGCTATCTTTCGAGAAAATTTCAATGATAATAATAATAATAATAATAATAATAATAATAATAATAATAAGGATCAAAAAACCATGGTGGATCAATTGGTGGCGTTACCGACTTTTGATTTGTACGACACGGGTTTGATAAAGGATGAGAAGCAAATTCAATTACAAATGCATGACAATTTATATATTTGATTTTCATGGGCGGCAATGCAAATGATGATAACTTGATTTCTTCCATTTTTTTTGCAAGCGTGATGGGTAAATATTACCCTTTTTTTTGCACTGGTTGTATTGGTGTGATGTAATTCCTTTGTAGCAATCATTTCAACCATTTGATCAAGAAATTTGTTACCTTCAATTACAAATATCAAATTCTTAAATGCCCAAAAACAATTAAAAGTTATTTGAAATTGATCAAAAAACCAATTTTCAAATCACCAATACAACAAATAATATCTCTTGAAACAATGACAGAATTTAATTTTCAAATCGGTACTGACACTAGCAAGGATTTTTGAAGCCCTACCTCTTAATGAATGTCAGGTGAGTTAAATCACTACATTACTTACCAACCGACCGAGGAAAATTTCAATAGTAATAAGTCTCTACTTATCCGCGTTAAGGAGAACTCCACTACGGATTGCAGATCAAATGAAAATAAAAGAAAGAGCTCCCAATTTATTTATTATGCAAGACTTGCCTTCGATGAACCCAGAAAAAAAAAAAAAAAAAATTCACTAAAAACTCCCCTTTAGAACATTTTACAATGCAAAAGACAGATCGACCTAGTGCTATCTTTATTAATCATTGAAAAATAAATCATCATCTCCACTGGCCTCTAATTTGTTGTTTTTGAATTTTGCAACATCATCCATTTTCTAGCATTATCCAAAAATGTATTATTACCAACTTTCTTCTTTTCCTCCTGCCCATCTTCTTCTTCTTCTTCTTCATCATCATCAAATACAAATTCCAATTTTTCCAACTGTTGTCCACCATCATCAACAACAATTTTCTTGACCAATTTAGGACTTTTCACCACGACATCTTCAAATTGACTCGGTTTATAATTCTTAATGAACTCTTTATAAGCTTCATATAATACCACTCTGTCATTATTTGTATAATGATTCATTTCATCTTTCAAAAAAATCAGATCCTGTTTTTCTTGTTTTTCTTGTTTTTTTTTATAAAATTGCAAACCTTGAATGAAAATCAACTCCAGTTTATCGATTTGTTCATCGGTGATATCAAATTCGTCAATTTCACCTTGTTCAATCTGCAATAATTGATCCAGTGTTGGAATGATGAGTTCATTCATCAGATATGCAATATAAATATTTACATTAGCATTTGTCTTATCAATTAAATCCTTGTACAAATCACGGGTCTTTCCATATTGTAATGATCCATGGAGGAAATCCAAATACCGTTGATAGAGTTTATAATAAATTCCACCACGATGAGAATTATGATGATGATCGTTGTTCAAATGGTTTATAATTATTTCAAAAATAGATTCAACTCTAGCGATTTCATCCAATTGTAATTCAAATTCAATAAATTGTAACCAAATTTCAACACTATTGGGTCTCTTCAGTAAAAATGATTCATAAATCTTTCGTACTCTATCAAATTGTCTCAATTCAAATTCCAATTTGACATAACTTTGCAAAATAGTGATCGCATCACGTTCATCTTCACCAAATTTGCCAAGACAATAACCATATATCTTACGTACTTGAGATAATTCTCCATGTCGTAGCTCAAATTGTGCATATTTGATCCAAATATCAATTCTTGTTGATGATAATGAAGAAGAAGATGAAGTGCTTATTAATTGTGTCAATCTCTTATATAACAATCTTGTATCATCAATTCGCTTCATTGTCAACTCTTCAAAATACAAGTATCGTAACCAAATCAGTATATAAACCTGTGACCATTGTGGTCTTTTGGTAGTTGTAGTGGTAGTGGTAGCGGGTACCAATTTTGAATTATTCTGATCAAGACAATTTTCGAAATGGGATTCGGTTAATTCACTTAATTCTTGCAACAAGTCCAAATACAACCACCATTCGTCGAAATCCAATGATTTTTTTTGTAAATCTTGTTCATATTTAAGTTTTCTCTTGATTAAAACGCTATATTCGATATCTTGTTTATCACCGTATTGTTTTTCGAAATTGGTGTATGCGTCATAAATCTTTTGAGTCTTGGACAATCCAAATTTATAAATTGAACGCAGTTTTGAGATATTATTTTGAGATAATTCAAAATCCAGATATTTTATCAATATCTCAATGTATTCATCTAATTTATCAATTTGAATTATATTTTGTAAAATTAATTCGATTAAATTTCGCACACTTTGTACCGATCCATATTTGATTTCAAAATTGATGAAATTTTTGAAATTTTCTAAAATTGGTATTGATTTGATCAATTCTTCATAAACAATTCTAGCGGTTTCTATATCTTTATATTTGATTAAAAATTTGATGTATAAATCATGGATATGACTTGTAGGTTTCCATTTTAACCATCTTTGATAAATTTGTTTCACATTACCAAATTTTGTTAATCTCTCCTCCAATTGAATATATTCGTAATAAAATTTATCGACGCGTGGTAAAAGAGTGAGAGTTCTCTCTAACAAGTTTCTAGCATGATTTAAATTACCACTTTCAATCTCCAAATGGATATAAGTAACCCATAATTTGACATTTGAATGATCAACATTAATAGCTCTTTCCAAGATGGATCTTGCTCTATTATAATTATGTAATTCCCATTCCCATTTAGCATATCTTATATATTGAGGTAGATCAGTTCTTTTGAATTGTAACAGTTTCTCATATGATGTTCTTATTCGAAGTTGATAATCTTTTAATTCTTCGATATCGTTTAACTTGTAATCGGCATGCTTGACAAGTGGATCCTTGTGATCGTAGGCATCTTGTAAGATAGAGTCAGCTGATATCACTCGAGTAGATTTTCTTGTTGTTGGGAGAGGTTTGTTGGGTTGAAGATGGTGGTCTGACATCTACTCTACTCATACCAAATGCTGGGTGTAAAAATAAGATGGGCTTTGTCTCTCTCTCTATGTAAATATATTTTGTTGTGTGTAAATTTTGCATTTTTTAGCAATAAAAAAATAAAGTGCGTGTATTAAAATGTCAAATACAATAAATGAGGAAATGTTGTGCAGCCCCATATTAGTTACCCAAATTAGCCATTGAAGAATGAAAGAATGAAAAGAGGAGAAAACAAAAAATAAATAACAAATGAAATTTTCCCCTCAACTTGATATTTATAATTGTCATCATTTATTTTTTTATTACATCAATTCTTTTATATTATATAATATATATATATATCAATTAATAAATAAGTTATAACACATATGGAATTCTTTTCTATACACACACATAACACTCATATTTCATCTAAACGTAATCTATCTATTTTAACTAACTAATGAAAAACTAAACGAGGTGAACTTGTCTAATATAATAATAAGCATATCTATATATATTATATTTACTATTACAGACCTCGATCAATCCCCGGTTAATTTTGTTGGATAATTTTTGAAACATTTAAATTTCAATTACACCAATATCAATATATTCTCGAAAACTTGGCTTTTTTCAATTTGTTCTCTCTCTCCTTGCTCTCTCTCTCTCTCTCTATTTGTCACATAAATTTCATTGTAATATGAATTGAGATCAATCATATGCCAAAATACTAATAATAAATAATAATAATAATTTCCCTTTTTTGTTTTTGTGTCTTTTATTTTTACTTTTGTTTTTTTTTGTGCGTTTGAAAAAAAGAAAACCCCAAATTCCCCCCCCCCCCCTTAGGTATCATCATTAAAAGTATCCCTCTCTATCTCTCCTCCCCAACAACAACTAGATCATTCAATTCCCTTTAATTTTGATATAAACTCATCAAATTTTTATCTAATCATACATATATATATATATTACCAAATTCCATTCTGCTCTTCCTTTTTTCCGTTTGCTCTGCTTCCATCTTCCGGGTTATCTTTTATTTATAAAAAGACTCATCTCCATTTCTCATTCTGGTTGAAGTTAATACAATCCACTATTGATTGAACTTGAAAAAAAAATTCACTTATTCTTATATACATATACAAACGATCAGACAACTTTATTAACAACGACAACAACAACAACAACAAAACATAATAATAATAATAATAATAAAAATAATACAACAATGGCTGAATTAATTGGTATACTTAGAGGAATGACGAATGGTGCCGCTGATGGTACTGGTATTGCAGTATTACAATCAAAAGCTGGAGAATTATTGGGTGGTCCAATTCCACAATTCTTGTTGGATTATGTACAAGGATTACAATTGGCAATATTTGGATCATATCCAGATCATAAAGATGTAGCACCAAGTGCTGTATTTTGTGCAGTTTTTATCATATTCCATTTTGCTCATATGTATATATTTGTGAGAAATTATATCAGAGGTCATTATTTTTGGTTATCATTAGGATTTGCATTTTATTCATTTATGAGATGGTTAGGATTTGTTTTAAGAATTGTTTGGGCAAAAGATATTTTAAAATTGAAAACTGGGATGACATCAGAAATTTTTATCATTTTACCAACCATATTCTTGTGTTCATTCAATTTAGTATTGGCTCAACGTATATTCACTTGGAGACACCCAGTATTTGGTTCTTCAAAAATATTTTGGAGTTTGATGATTACCGTTTATGCCGTTGTCACTGCAATTGTTATAATGACAATAACGGCATCTGTTATCCCATACCTTTATTTCTTATCTGAAAAACATTACAACATGTGTAAAAATGTTCAAAAATTTTCAACAGTGACTGTGTGTCTTTATTCAGTTTCAGCTTTATCACTCACGGCAACTGCTTATCTTTTCCCACAGAAGCAATCATTGACTACAACAGTTTATCAACCATGGTGGATTGAATCATTTTCTCCCTTTTATTTCCCACCACCAAATGCATGTCAAGAAGCTGCAGATACGTTTATGCAAAGAGATCGTAATGCAAGACATTCTATACGTATTATTGCCTCATCAACTCATTTCTACAATAGTGTTGAGCGTCCAACTTCTTCACAACCAAATAATAGCACATTGAAACATAACTTAAGTATTTTGATAATTGCCCTCACTTCATTTTTTATCTTGATTGGAGCCATCTTTAGATGTATTTGCACATTTTTAGATATGACTTATGCCACTCAATCTTGGATCTTTGAACCTGTTGTCATGTATACAATTTGGGGCGTTTTAGAAACAATTGTCAATATCCTATACCTTGTTGGACGTGTTGATTTAAGATTCTACAGACCAGATTGTTTACCAAAAAATATAAGAGAATATACAACACCTGCTATGAGAAGTGAAGTTGCATCAATTAGTGAAAAGGAACAACAGGAACATGCAAGTACCGCTGATGATCCATCTTTTGAAAATTCAAAACCTGAATCTTATGACCATTCAAGTGTCCCTTACGATAATGAAAACAAAAACAATAACGATACCATTAATACTGATACTAACGAAAACAATAAGGGAACAATGTTTATCGTGGACGATGACATCACCAATCAGAACAACCGTCAGAATGTCGTTTGAGGTGATGGATGTCGATTTAGTATTGTTTAATTTACTCTTTATCTTTTTCTCTCCTTTCCCTTTTTAATTTGCAGTATATCAGTTCTCTGTATTTTAATCTTTTTACATCTCTTCAATATCTTTAGTGTATCCTAAGGTATCATTTTCAACCGCGTATTGAGTACTGTAGACAAAAGTAGTTTGAATATACTCAATTGTTCAATTACACGTAAGAAAGAGAGGGAAGAAAAAAAATACACACACAAAATCAATATCTAATTGAGTGACGAGTGACTAAGAGAATTATATATATATATACATCATGTCATCGCGAAGAAGATCATTACGCCATCCGCCCTCATCTGAGTCAGAAGAGCTACCAGTGTCTCCAAGAAGATCGAGACGTTCAACCCTGGTGAAAGTTGAAGCCACCGAAGAACATGTCGGTGTTGCTCGTGGTGTTGATGACGATAAAGATGTAGATTACAAAGAAGACGTTGATAAGAGCATAGTGGAGGAAGAGGAGGAAGATGAAGATGATGAAGAAGTTGTTCCCGATGTGGAGGAGGAAGATGAAGACGATGATGAGGAAGAAGAAGAAGATGATGATGACGATGATGATGATGATGATGATGATGATATCTCAAAGACGAAAAAAAGGTCGAGAAGTAGATCACAACAACCGGTTATTGAAGAAATTTCTGTCAACAAGAAACACAAGTCCAATGGTGGTGCGAAATCGGTATCGTCGTCTTCTTCCAATGGTGTGAAGGAAGAATTAGCCGATTTGGTAGTTGTCAATGATGAATACGATTTACCAATCGATACACTGGGAGAGACAAAAGTGAATAAAGATGGTGAATTGACGAATGGACGTCAATATAGGATCAAAACTTTCACCGTGTATGGCAAGGAGAACCGATTATACATGTTATCAACGGAACTGGCTAGACTCATGGGATTCAGAGATTCATATCTTTTCTTTCAAAGACATCGTAAATTATATAAATATATCACCACCGATAAACAAAAACTGGATTTGGTTGAACGTGGGATAATGCCATTATCATATAAGCTGCGTACAATTGGATTGATCACTGCTCGTTCCGCTTTTAGAGAATTTGGAGCCAAGATTTTACAAGATGGTAAACAAGTGACTGATGATTATTATGAATTGCAACTGCGAGAAGATGGTGGTGTTGAAGGAGAATATGCTGTACCACCACGTGAATACCATCCTGGAGGTAGTACGGTGGGGAACAATGAGTTATCCGGGTTATCTTCTTCATCACGTCTGGGGGATCATCACAATGGGAATCATAATAATAATCATCATCACAATGGTCGAGAAAATTCTTCAATGGAATTTAAAAAATTTGTGAGATCAACACCAGAGAATTGGATTTATAACATTGCAACATCAACTGTACATTTAAATCATTTCTATTACACTTCGAGACCTAAATTCATCAAAGATCCATATACAAATGTGAAATTTTTACCATCTCAAACACAACCAACTCATGTCAAGATTGATAAATTTGCTTCTTCTTCTTCATTGCAAAAAAAAGGTGAATTGGAATTCGATACCGTTATGATGGGAGATTTCAAACGAAAGACATTTGGATTACTGGATGTTGATGATTCAATCTTTGCAGATTGTGTCGATGAAGAAGTTAAAGTTGCTATTTTGAAACAACGTGATTATGAGAGAAATTTACATTTGCTGTAAGCATGTCTCAAACTATCAATCATTCTTAATTTTATGTACATTATTATCTTTATATCAGTTCCATTTTTTCCCCCATACAATATGAAAAAGCTATTGGAATTCGAGAATGCAACTAGAGTAGCCATCAAGCCTTCACTATAATCATTCTCAGGCCTATATACATTAGATTATTATATCGGTTTGATTAAACAACCTTTTTTTGCCCATATAATATAAAAGAGTTCTTTCCTATCAAAGCTTTTGATCGCTTCAATAGCTATCTTTTGAAAATCAATTTCGGATAGATAGAGACTACATTTTTTTTTTAAATGTGTGTATCTTTCACTGTTCCGCAAACATGCATTAGCCATTTTTTTTTTTAGCAATTAAAACTATATAAACCAATGTGTCGTGGTGGCAGCGGTTTTTAAGAATTGACTTCTGTAATTTTTGGTGTTGCAACTATCCGTTGTGATTCAAAAATCGATGACAAACAAAAATAACGTTGTTGCAGCGAGCGCTGATATGAGCAAATTGATGCAGCAGAATACAAGAATTAGGAGATAGAAGATGTGGTCGAAAAAGTACTATGTCTATTTTTTTTATATCGAACAGAGAGAGATTTCACTATTGGTATTTACAAATACTGTCTTTACTTTAGAGATCAAGAAAAAGGCAAAAAAACAAGACGTTGAGAGACCCTTTCTTTTGTTTTGAAATAATTTTGGCTCACAACAAATCTCTTAATTTTGAATGTTTTCCTTATTATGTTTGGTCGATAAACACCGGTGATTATTGTTTGATTTTGTGTGTCACCACGAGATCGATCTAAACAACCGATGGGAAGAAAAGAAAAACAAAAAAATGAATTGGGATAGCAACGGGGGCCGGTACAGGGCCGTTGATAGCCGAGACTCGATGTATGTTGTTGTTGTTGTCGTTGTGAGTCACATTAGTCAAGAGAAAGAGATGATGAGAGTTGAAGAGTAGTGAAGTGCAGAGGGTGTAAGTGAGATGAGTATGAGAAAGGAAAATGATCTCATATGAAGTGTATTCTCACTATAGAAGATCTCTCTCCATCTATCTTGAAAAATGTTCTTCTCAACGTGAGTAAAAAAAAAAAAAAAAAATTTCATTTTCAAAAAACAAAACGTTCTCTGTTTTTTTTTTTTTTTTGTATTGGATTGTGTTTTGGCGATTGCATATAATTTGAATTCCCATAATTTATCTAATAAAATATTTCACTTTAAACAAGTCAATATATACAGGTGAGTCAGTTCTTTATATATTTTCAATAAATATACATATTCTATATATATATATATATATATATATATATCTCACTCTTTTGATAAATTATCATGCAAAGATCTTTCTTCAATCCTGTACTAACCCAATTCACAAAGAGAAGTTTTGCCACATCACAATACATCATGTCGTCATCATCATCACAACAGGCTCCATTGGATAGCTCCAAATTGACTGTTCAAAAAACCACCTCACCAAAGGCCAAGTTACCAAATGATCAATTGGTATTTGGTAAATATTTCACCGACCATATGTTGACTGTCGAATGGGATGCCCTGACCGGTTGGGCTAACCCAGAGATCAAACCATATGGACCATTTGCCATGGATCCAGCTTCATGTGTCTTGCACTATGCTTTTGAATTGTTTGAAGGTTTAAAAGCTTATAAAGATAGTAACGGTAAGATAAGAATGTTTAGACCTGATAAGAATATGGAAAGGATGAATAAATCTGCTGCTAGAATTTGTTTACCAACTTTTGATGGTGAAGAATTTGTTAAATGTATTGGAGAATTGTTGAAACTTGATGAAAGCTTTATACCAGAAGGTAGAGGTTATTCTTTATACATTAGACCAACTATGATAGGTACCGATGCTGCATTAGGTGTTGGTACTCCATCTAAGGCTCTTTTGTATTGTATCTGTTCCCCAGTTGGTCCATACTACGCCACCGGTTTCAAACCTGTTAGCTTATTGGCCACCGACTTTGCCACCAGAGCTTGGCCTGGAGGTGTTGGTAATAGAAAACTTGGTGCCAATTATGCACCATGTATCTTACCACAAAGACAAGCCGCTGAGCAAGGTTATCAACAAAATTTATGGTTATTCGGTGAAGAAAAAAATATCACCGAAGTTGGTACCATGAACGTTTTCTTTGTATTCCAAAAACCAAATGGTAAAAAGGAATTAGTCACTGCTCCATTAGATGGTACCATCTTGGAAGGTGTTACTAGAGATTCCATCATTGAATTATGTAAGGAGAAATTGAATCCAGATGAATGGGAAGTAAACGAAAGATATTGTACCATCTATGAAGTTGAAGAAGCTGCTAAACAAGGTAATTTAGTAGAGGCATTTGGTTCCGGTACCGCTGCTGTCGTATCACCAATTAGAAACATTGGATGGCGTGATAATCAAATCCCAGTACCTTTAGCTCCAGGAAAGACCATCGGTGCCTTGACAGAGCAAGTTGCCGAGTGGATTGCTGAGTTGCAGTACGGTGTCAAGGATCATCCATGGTCCAGAGTTGTCTAATATATATATATATATATATCTATGTATATCGAAATGTGGAGCATGGTCGTGTGAATTGTTTTCTGTAGAGACCATATGAGGTAATCCCAGACAGCCCCAATCTTCTCATCTCATATGACAACAACAACAAGAAGAAGAGAAGCGAGAGCGAAAACAAAAAAACAAAGAGGGGAAGGGAACAAATACCAGAATGATAACAAGTGTATATATATATATATATATAAAGGATCACACATCATGTTCTAAATTCCAATTGATCGATTCAGTATTCTATTGAAGAAACTTAGAGCAAGATGATGAACACCATCACTAGCACTATCAAGAAGAAACTTACTTCATCTGGATCCACTTCTAACAACAAGAAGCAAACAACAACAACGGCGTTCTCTCTTGCTCGTCAATGCTTCAACTTGGATACGATTCCCAAATTACCACCTGATGCCTTGTTTGATTTGAAAAAAAGGTTCAATAATGACAAACGCTCAAATAAAGTTGATCTTGGTATTGGCGCCTACAGAGATGGTGATGGTCACACTTGGATCTTACCCAGTGTTCGTAAACTGGAACAAGCTGTTCAAAACGATGTCAATTATAACCATGAATATTTACCCATTTCCGGTCTAGAACTGTTGACTAAACTGCTGGCATCATTGATCTTGGGTGAACAATCTCCAGTGATTAAAGAAAATCGAATTGTATCGGTGCAAAGTTTATCCGGTACTGGAGCATTGCACATGCTGTCCAAATTTATAAATAATTTTATTAAAGATGTTAACGGTGACAAACCAACTATTTATGTCTCAGGACCAACTTGGGGTAATCATTTACAAATCTTTCAACAACAGGGATTACAAGTTGCCAAATACCCATATTGGAATCAAGCTTTGAAAAAATTGGATATGATTGGGATGTTGGCAGCAATTGAAAATGCTCCAATGGGGTCTGTTTTCTTATTACATACATGTGCTCATAATCCAACAGGAATGGATCCAACACATGAACAATGGCATCAGATATTGGATACCATTGTAGCCAAAAACCATTTACCAATCTTTGATAGTGCCTATCAAGGTTTCACCTCTGGTTCATTGGAAGTTGATTCCTGGATAGTGCGTACCGCTGGAAACTCTGATCAAAAGTTTCCCTTTTTGATATGTCAATCATTTGCTAAAAATTTTGGTATGTATGGGGAAAGAGTTGGTTGTTTCCATGTCGTGTTACCAGAAAAAGATGATGAATTACAAGATGCTTTGTTGTCTCAATTTCAACGTATGATTAGAACAGAGATCTCTAATCCACCACTGTACGGTGCTAAAGTAGTCTCTAAGATCTTGAACACTCCAGAATTGAAACAGCAATGGGAAAATGACTTGTTGGAGATGAGTTCAAGGATCATCAAAATGCGTCAATTGTTAAAAGATGAGCTAGTTGCATTACAAACACCTGGCACTTG
The DNA here is from genome assembly GCA_030557235.1 of Nakazawaea populi. NCBI lineage: Eukaryota > Fungi > Ascomycota > Pichiomycetes > Alaninales > Pachysolenaceae > Nakazawaea > Nakazawaea populi. Next base: position 72,225 of record JAKTVN010000002.1, read on the forward strand.
GGATCACATTGTGGAACAAGAAGGAATGTTCTCCTTCACTGGGTTGAGTGCCGAGGAAGTGAGTAGGTTGGAACACGTGCACGGCGTCTACATGGCTTCCAGTGGACGTATCTCAATGGCGGGGGTAAATGAACATAACGTGAAGGATATTGCTCAAGGTATCAACGAAGTGGTTACCCATTACAACAAGTGATATATACAACTCATATTCTACTATCTATTTATTTATTTATTTATTTATTTATTTATTTATTGATCAATTTAATCATATTCAATGTTATCAAATGTATGTTTGTTTCACTTACACCGTGTCATGCTTCTACGCACTAATTGTGCTGCAAAAACCACAAAAATCAAAAAAATATTATTAAAAAAGATCAAAAAAATTTTTTTTTTGTGATGTATCTCTCCACATTTATAAATCATCTCTCATCATCATACAGTTGATTCACCAACATCAACCCCAAATACAACGGTATGTTCATTCTTTTTCCGATGAATTGACACACTATAACAGCTTGGGATACCATTGGTGACCGCAAATTGGCTGAATCGATGAATTGCACTTCATGGAAATGGCTCGATATATTTGATGTACTTTCAACAAGATCCGTGCCTTTCTTCTCTTTTCCCCAATGTCCCATAAACCTCAGATGTTTGCTATATTGTCGAAACCCATTTTAACATTATCTACATATATATATATATAGATATACACTCACACAGTACTAACAATTCCTCCAGTTATCAGCTCATAGACACACAATAAAATGTCGTATCCTATCAGCACGGTCCCAACTAGCCCATTCCAAGATCAGAAACCTGGAACCTCGGGTCTCAGAAAGAAGGTGAAGGTATTTGAATCTGAGCATTACACTGAGAATTTCTTACAACTGATCTTTGAATCGATCCCTGAGGGTAGTGATGGTGCCTCATTAGTTATTGGAGGTGATGGTCGTTTTTATAACACAGAAGTTATCCAATTGATTGCTGAAATTGGTGCCGCTAATGGCGTTAGTAAATTGATCATTGGTGAGCATGGTTTGTTATCGACACCAGCTGCAAGTCATATCATCAGACTGAACAGCGTCACTGGTGGTATCATCCTCACTGCATCTCATAACCCAGGTGGTCCAACAAAGGATTTTGGAATCAAGTACAATTTGAGTAACGGTGGTCCACTGCCCGAGTCAGTGACTAATAAAATATATGAAAATTCGTTAAATTTGAAATCTTATAAGATCATCAAGGACCTTGGTCCATTGCAATTGAGTCCCATTGGAACGAAAAAATATGGTCCATTGACAGTGGAGATCATTGATACCACATTGGATTACGTCAATTTGATGAAGGAAATATTTGATTTTGAATTGATCAAGCAATTTTTGAAAAAGAGAACTCCAGAAGGGTTTAAAGTCTTGTTTGATGCCATGAACGGTGTCACTGGACCATACGGCAAGGCCATCTTTGTTGATGAGTTGGGCTTACCGATGTCATCCATCCAAAATTGTACTCCTCAACCAGATTTTGGTGGGTTACACCCTGATCCAAATTTGACCTATGCACATACATTGGTTGAAAAAGTTGATCTGAACAATGTAGCATTTGGTGCCGCATCTGATGGTGACGGTGATAGAAATATGATCTATGGTGCTGGTTGCTTTGTCAGTCCTGGTGATTCAGTGGCCATTATCGCGCATCATGCTTTAGAACTGATTCCATATTTTAAAAAAACAGGTATATACGGCTTGGCAAGATCGATGCCTACAAGTGGTGCCATTGATCTTGTCGCAAAACTGAAGGGATTAAATTGTTACGAGGTACCAACAGGTTGGAAATTTTTTTGTGCATTGTTCGATGCTAAGAAGTTAAGTATCTGTGGTGAAGAAAGTTTTGGAACTGGTAGTGATCACATCAGAGAAAAAGATGGTGTCTGGGCCATCATTGCATGGCTAAACATCTTGGCTTATTACGATTCCAAACATGATATCAAAGGTGGTGCCTCCATCAACATTGTTCAACAAGATTTTTGGAAAACTTATGGTCGTACATTCTTCACCAGATACGACTACGAAAACGTTTCTAGCAAAAGTGCTAATGAATTGATCTCAAATCTCGAATCACTTGTCAACTCTGATGAATTTGTAGGTAGCAATTTGTCCGACACCGTTACCGTGACCGAGGCAGGTGATTTCAGTTATACCGATCTCGATGGGTCTGTTTCTTCAAAGCAAGGCTTGTACGTGAGATTAAGTTCAGGCTTGAGATTTATCGTCAGATTATCCGGTACAGGTTCGTCTGGTGCCACAGTACGTTTATACTTGGAAAAACATTGTAATGATGCCAACAAATACTCGTTGAACGCTACTGAGTTTTTGTCCAGTGATATAGTACAAGTTTTATCTTTATTGAAATTCAAACATTTCTTAGGCAAAGAGGAACCAGATGTACGTACTTGATCTATATTTTTGTTTTTAACGATGTTGTCGTTTATTTTCTATCTATTCTTTAGCATAATTCTTTCCATTATTGATATTCTTCAAAAAGATAAATATATACCTTCATATCAGAAATCAGTGAGCTAGCTACACTCATCCACATGATCGTGGTATCCCTCTCTTGAGATGAACTTGACGAATACAGAGTGTATTGATTGTTGTGATTCAAGCAAATTTACATACCAGATATATCGCAGAGATGACATAATGAGGAAATTGCATCTGACATCACGGAGATGATCGGTTTTTAGCTGTGAATCGACGAGAGGGTTATGATTCATTACTTGTTTAATTTTAGCAACTTCCTTTCAACATTGTGAAGGCTTCATCTTGGATATACCAATTACTGAGAGTTGTGACTTGTTCTGAAAATGAGAATTGGGATCTTTCTAAATACTACTGTCTAATAAGTATGTATCAAATCATGGTACAACAAATATATAATAAATCCACAATTGGGCGGCGGGCCTATTCTATTTTGTTGTTGATGATGATGATTTATTGCCTATATTCATCCAAGGCTTGATACGCTGATTTTTCAAAATTTCTGAAAACCTTATAAGAAGCCTGGTCACCGAATGGAGTAATTGACGTTGCAAAATAACCCACGAGTCCCTTCGTGACATCTATCCAGTAATAAGTATTTGCCAGTCCGTTCCAAGTGAACGAAGGTCCACCTCTACCCGATGGGAGTGATCTATCGATCATTTTGAAACCACAGGTGTATGAATATGTGGGCAAATTTGCAGGGTCTAATTCTGCTTCACCGTGTAACATTTTCAATATGGAACGATCCACGTTTGCTAATGAGCCAACCAATTGATCTGATAACATGAATTGTTTCATCGTGTTTGGTTCCAAGATTTTCACACCCAGTGGTGATTTCCCATCGTTGATGAAGATTTGTAAATACTTCAAATAATCACCAGAAGTTCCAAAGAGACCCATGCCTCCACATTGAAACTCTGGGTTTTGTGGGAACCATTCACCACCTGGGATCAATTCACCAGTAGTTGGATTTCTCGTATGGATCTTGGCTTGGCGCAGGATATCGGCATCGGTCCTAATAAATGAAGTGTCGTTCATACCCAATGGTTTGAAAATGTACTCCTTCATGAATGCATCCAAGGTCTTACCACTGGCTCTTTGTACCACAGCACCGGCCCAATCGATACCGGGACTGTAACACCATTTGGTACCAGGTTGGAATGACAATGGAGTTAAAAATTCCTTCCATTGACATCTGTTTAACTCTCCATCGTGCTGTCTGACCCATTTGTTTACCTTCTCATCCATGAAAACATAAGCGAATCCAGACGTATGTGTAACCAATTGTCTCAACGTGACTTTACTCTCTTGTTCCAGATAAATGGGTTTGTCATTTTCATCAAAGTCAACAAGTACTTTGAGATCAGCAATCTCCGGGATATATTTCTCCACTGGGTCCTCAATTGATCCGATGAATCCCTTATCGATCAGAATCATGAGCAGTGTTGTTGTGACCGATTTCGTGGTGGAGAAGAAATAAAACTTGGTCTCCAATGGTGATACCGTTGACGTGTCATCGGTGATGTTTCTCAATCCATAACCGTCCAAAAACAAAGTACGCTCTTTGTCAGCAACACCAGCGATCAGAAATGGGACTCTATCCTTGATGTTTTGGGACTTGGATGCACCTTTTGATAAGATTGGTGAAAGTCTGGAGCTAAAAGCTTGAATACTTGTAGTCATTGTGTGTTATAATCAATCGGTTCTCAAAAGAAAAAAAGTGAATATATGGTGAACAGATAATGTTATTCGGTTAACTCGAATCTGATGGATTGATTTGTATGGGTATTAGATGGAAGTCAAAACTTGCTGACGTACCTATATATATATGCTGGGAGGAATTTTGAAATAGATAAATCTTTGATAAATTGATAGAAAAAAAAAAAAAACATAAGCATTTTATCTCCTCCGGAACGGGAACAATACATGACACATACAACTAACTCTCCACCATCCACCACCACCAACCTTTTTTTATTTTTTCTTTGGTTGATCTAATGATTAGATCAAATGAATAATAAGGCAGAGGATGAAAAGAAAGAGACAAGGTTATTCAGGTTATTGGGCTCCGATGTTCCTCTATTTCAAGTCTGGTTGTTTACACCCACCGACCGAAACTCAATCTCTCTCCTCCACGCTAGGCTTATAGTAGTATATGATTTACTGTCTTTAATTGATATGCGCTATTGTTGCCTTCTCCTCCACCTCCTCCATCAACTCCATCCTGAGAAACACACGACTCTTTTTCTCATCTCATAAGCTTTTGAATCTGAATGCGGGGAAAGAGGACGGGGGAGAATAGCCTTAATTGGTAACAAACCAGTATTTCTTATAAATATATAAGTGAAAGCCTTTCAAAAGACCCGAGCCACACACACCCACATATAAACATACATCTCTTTGTAAGCAGGAGAATGGAGGTGGAGGAGAAGGGGAAGGGGAGAAAAAAACGGACAATCGACTTTCCGATTACGATTTTCAATAACACAGTCAATTATATCAGTATATATATATATACAGTTTCGGTGTCAATGCCGTTTAGAGAGCGCGACTATAATCAGTGACAAAGATTGAAGCAAATTAATTGAGTAAACGTCTCTTAATTAGAGTGTACAACAACTCATATAACTCAATCAATTTTTTTTACTTGTGATATCTTCCAATGATAAAAATAAACAACAAAAATGATATTTAATAATAACGAATTTTAAATAGTAATAATTAGATATAACTTTGATACAAAAGACTATACCAATTGAATGAATTAGAAGATGAAAAAATGCCTAAAAAAAGAGAAATAGTAATCCATTTTGTTTTCCTTTCTCTCTTCTTCTTATTCTTCTTTTTTTGATTTTTCTTTCAATGCAATCCATTCGTTTTCTGTTTTCTTACCTCGTTCTGCAGTTTTTCAACCTCTTCATCGAATGAGATAAACTCATCCAAGGCCCTACCACTTGGCACCATTGGTAAGACAGGAACTTTCTTTTCAATAACAACTTCCATTAAAATAGGACCGTCATTATAATTTAAAAATTCAGCAACGGCACTTTGCATATCATTTTGATTTTCTAATCTAATAGCCTTCAAACCCATCAGTTCCGCCAACTTGACAAAATCAGGATTCGATTGATGAGTATGAGAATAACGATGATCATAAAACAAGGATTGCCATTGTGTCACCATACCTTGTTCTTCATTGTTCAAGACACAAATCTTGACTGGGGCACCAGCTTGTACTGCACTTGATAACTCTGTTAAGGTCATATTGAATGAGGCATCACCATCAATGTCAATGACACATGCATTAGGCTTGGCAACTTGAGCACCAATCAGTGCTGGTAAACCATAACCCATGGTACCTAATCCACCAGAAGTGATGAAGGATCTTGGTTTAGTCCATGTGAAATGTTGAGCAGTCCACATTTGATGTTGACCTACACCGGTAGTGACAATGACTTCTCTGTTCAACTTGGATGATTGTTCAGAGATCTCGGCAATCAAAGTTTGTGGTTTTATCCTTGAGCCTGGAGTTTCTCTTTGATAATTGTATGGATATTTCAGTTTCCAATCGCTGATCTGTTGTAACCATTCAGGTCTCAGTTCAACTCTATTTACTAATGGGATAAATGTTTCCAAGTTTTGTGTGACATCACCTTCAATAGCTTCTGTGGCTTCGACAATCTTGTTGATATTTTTAGGACTAATTTCAAAATGTAAGATACCACCTCTTTTCTCCAATGCAGCTAATCTAGCTTCAGGTGCAAATTTTGGTACATTAGATGTGACACGATCATCGAATCTAGCACCAAGGGCAACAATACAATCGGTGTTTTGCATGGCCATATTGGCAAATCCGGAACCGTGCATTCCTAACATGTCCAAGGATTTGGAATCATTTTGATCATAAGCTCCCAATGCTTGTAAAGTTGTTGTCACTGGAATCTTTGCCTTGTCAGCCAATTCTTTAACTCTTGCAGGTCCATCTGGAGAGTTCAAAATACCTGCACCAACGTACAAGATTGGTTTTTTCAGTTTGTTCAACAAATCTGCAGCTCTTTCAATTGATTCCAAAGTAAACTCCTTAACGGCGCTTCTAGTGATATCCTTCAAAGTATCCGAAGGTAACGTGGTCTTGATAGGAATGGCTTCTTTCAAGATCGCTGAGGTGACATCCTTAGGTAAATCAACAAGAACTGGACCTGGTCTACCACTGGTGGCAATTTCAAAAGCTTCATTGATACGTCTTGGTAATTCCAGTACATTTTTCACCATAACATTCCATTTAGTACATGATCTTGATATACCAACGACATCAGCCTCTTGAAATGCATCTGTACCGATAACAGATGTGGCAACTTGACCTGTGAATACAACCATTGGAACACCATCAGCCAAGGCATCAGCCATCGGTGTCACAACATTAGTGGCACCTGGACCAGACGTGACAAGGACAACACCAGGTTTACCCGAGGCTCTAGCGTAACCTTCAGCCATATGACCAGCACCTTGTTCATGACGAGGTAAGACAAATTTGAAATTTGGTGAGTTATAAATGGCATCAAATACAGGCAAGATGGCACCACCTGGATAACCAAATACGGTATCAACGTTATGTCTTAACATCATCTCATGAAAGATTTGACCACCACTCAAGCCGATGAATGAATCATCCATCTTTTGATGGTTGTGATGAATGGAATCGTATATTTTCTCTTGAGTTGGGTCTAACTCCTTGTTAAAAGCTGGAGCTGGAGCTGGTCTCCTTATACCAGCTTCTACAGCAGCAGATGATGATACTGCGTTGCAACGCAGTATCGATGTTGTGAAGCATCTGGATGTACTCTTCAAAGCATACTTTGAAGAATAGCGTATATTTATATTTATCGATCTCGAAAGCATTGTGGGATGATATGGATGGGATGGGATCCAGCAGTTGAGGTTTTGTTGATCGTCTCTAACTGTATGTAACTTTGCAAGAATGAAGTAGTCTTTTTTTTGATGATGATGATCTTTGTGTATGAATGGTGAACAACAAGAACAATAAAACAAAAACAAATATCAATATATATATATATATATATAGATTATTTATATTTGATACTACTAGTGAATAGTTCGATGATTCATTAAATTCAATCTTTTTTCGCCAATTTTGGCATCTTTTGTTTTTTTTTTTTTTTTTGCGGTTTCTTTCTTTTTTCTTCACACAAACAAAAAATAAAATTTTTCAAAATTTTTCACATTTTTTTTTGAGTCATACTTTAATATCTCTAGCTGAGTTCAATCAACTTAAAGACACTACTACTCCAGATTTAGAACCGAACCACGGATAAACACACTTCCACTACCGTCACACATTGTGGACTTCCCCAGTGGACAATCAAAACTATTCTCTTTATCTATTTACAATTTCTCTTTTTGATTCTCCTGTTTTTTTTGTCTCACAAAGACAATGTTCAACCTAACCGCTGCTGCCTTTTTGCGGTAATAGAAACAAAATTTTGTTCTTGTTTTTTCAGTTGATGTGGGGGGAGGGTAGCGAGAAAACAAACAAAATACAAATTTGAAGTGTTTATAGAAGTATGTTTTATTTCCATTCACATATATACATATATATGTTTTATTTCCATTCACATATATACATATATATGTTTTATTTCCATTCACATATATACATATATATGTTTTTTTTTCATATAATTCATAATTCTTTTCCCAACCTCTCCCTTTTTAACAAACACCTGTCAAGTTGTTCTTTGGGAAAGAATAACCAGCTCTTTCCCAAGATGTGAAGTTGTAATTCTCATATGCAACCAAATGATCTTGGATGTAATCATAAGTTGGATAATCATCTGGATCACAAGTGATTTTAATTTGATCCAGCGGCTGGTATATCCTCACATGATCGATCTCCATGATAGCAGGGAAATGAATTGAAGGCCAATCTATATAAGCCCAGTTGTTAGAGAGACCCAAATTCAAAACCATCGACATTGGCTCCTTGGTGATTCTTCTCCAATCAATGTTACCATTAGGTGCCAATGCATACGCATGCATCGTCATGGTTGGATCATCTCCAACAAACCAACGAATATAACCATCATCGTTATCATTTAAATACTCAAATGAATATTTTTGGAATTCTCCCTCACCTTCTTCAAATTCTCCCTTTTGATACCATTTCCTGTTCAAAGTTGTTGTTGCAGAAACTGCTTGTTGAAATGGACCTCCAGTATAAGTGTTCATTGCTGATACCGAATGATTATGTAATTCGATCCAACGCAAATCTGGATAATACCAAATATCCATCGGCAGTACTTGTAATGATTGTGATGCAACACCAACACCAAGATTAGTATCAACTTCACCTTCAAATATATCAATCTCTGGAGCACCACGACCAACACCCGGATTTGGATGTTCTTCACCTGGACAAGTACATGCATTCAATTTCTGACCTGGTAAATATGAAATACCATCAGAAGATGACTGATTTGGTGTGATACCTGCATCACACGCTTCATATGAATATGGCCAAACTCCCTCTGTAGTTGCCATGTATCCGGGTCTACCCAAATTACCCATCGACCACATACCAGGCCACAATCCAGTTACATTACCATAATTAGGTAATCTAACACTCACTTCCATTATTCCCTGGGTAAAACACATACGATTCCAAGAATGTAACATTCCTGATCTGTAATACAAATCGTGTTGTTTAATGGCATCCATTCTCAATTGTAAAGAACCATTTGCCGTGGTGATGGCATCTGGATCATACCATTCCAAATCTTTAGTTGAAGCATAATTAAAATCAGCACCATACCAAAATTGTTCATCACCTTCATAAAATGTACGACCTTCGGCATTAAATTCATCACTAAAAACCAATTGCCATTCAGATCCATCCTTTGCCTCTCTTGTCATGACATCACTTGGAGTATCCGGATCGATGAGACTAGATCTTATGGAAGATAATTGTGGGTAGACATAATCTGTCAACAAAGTTATTGTCTTTTGATGTTTATTGGTAGTATGATTATGATGTTCTGCTTGGATATGAGAATGATGTGGAGCATGATGAGTGACACCTGTATACGTTATCACTGGTAATATCACAAAGACGGCAATGATCCCACAAACCAATAATATCAAACCGGCAAATCCACCAGCACTTCTCCAATCCATGTTTTTCAAATCACTTAAAAATCTATTCTTATCATATTCCAGATCCAGAATGGGATCCGGATTGTGCAAATAATCATCCGGCTCTTCTTCTTCAATATGTAAGGGAAAACTTGTCAGTGGGTATCCACCAAATGGTGAAAAATCACTATCCATGATGAAGGGATTCCCGGATGTTGCGCCGCTGAGTAATGAAGATTTCGAACCATCTTGAGATGAACTCAACGATACCACCCTTGAATCATATTTACTCCTGGAGTAATTATCGTAATCATTGGGCAATAAAGCTTGTGAAGATGATGATTTATTATTCTCTGCATGGATGGTATCAAGTTTCCTATTTGGAGGCGTGCGGGAAGAATCAGTTGAATATTCGTATTCATCAACTTTATAATTGGAATCATCTTGATAATTATCGTCATGATTTTGATCGAATGGATTATGTATAGAATTTGATGAAGATGAATTCAACGAATCATCTTCCATGGGCGAACCACCATGTGTCAAGTTTCTTGTTGTCATTATCAATTAATCTGTGTGTATATGCTTTTGTGAATGTATATAGGTGGGTAGTGTGTGTGTATATGTATTTCAATTGTATAATTTAATATGATATGTCGTTATGAGCGAATGTGGGTAAATTGGTGTGATAGATGGTAAGTGGTGATATGAAGTTGCTGCACAAATGAATGAATGAATGAATATGTATATCGTTATAATAATTATAAAATTGAAGCGCAAATGGAAATTAACCAAACAACCGTCAAGAAAGAAATTTGAATCAAGGACGGAAAAAAGGACCCAAGAAAGAGAAATAAGCGAGCAAAAAAAAATCAAGTCTTGGATATATATTATATGTGTCAAGTACTTTTCTTGGTATAAAATAAAGTATCGTTGTTTGGTCAACCGTTTTGAAATGATTGGGTGGTGAGTATAATATAGGTGTAGATGCTAAATTTAGCGAAATGGTAAGATATTTATAAAAAATTTGTCTTCTTTTGTTGTCTCCTTGAACTAAGGTTTTTTTTTCGTTAAAAAAGAATCTGAGTTTTTTTTTCTTGGTGGTTGGATCGTGTGCTAGAATCGCTAAAACAATAGCTTAAATTTAAAAATAAATAAAAAAAAAAAAAAACACGATCCTTCCCCTTTCAGTTATTGTTGTGAAAGCTTTTTTTTTTTTATTAAGCTCATAAAATTTTTCCGGGAGCTTCTTTTCTTTTTCCGCCCTGTTGTTCGGGTGAAAATGAGTCCTCTCATACACGACTAAAAAAAAATATCAGAAAAAATTGTAAACAAATGGGCTGGCTGTGTTTCATCAAATTATTGTAGTATTATTCTGTATCAGTTGTACAAGGATATCATGCTTCATCTTGTTCGATATACTTTGTATCTGGATATCATTCATATACTTGTTATTTTGATGTAAACCAAGTCTTTCAATAAGCTCATAATAAGTCTTGGAAGAAGAAGAAGCAAAAGAATCTATCCCTTCAGCTGCAGTAGTAGAAGTATTTGGAGATGAAAAAGATGATGATGATGATGTCATTTTAAATTTTTTTCGCTTGGCTAACAAATTTCTCAATTTGATAACTAACTCATCCTCAACAACATTGAAATGGTGAATAACAAATTCTTTGTACACCTTATCGAACTCGGTCTTGTTGAATTGTCGGATCTCATCTTTGAACTGCCTTTTGAAATCAAACAAGAACATTTTCTTACTCAATGATTCATACTTGGCATTCAAATAATCAACAATCTTTAAATAAGGATATGTCACATACAATTGACCCATCTGATCACCATCATCTACCAGGGATTCAGTGGCTAACTTCGTTGTCGACCACTCGTCAAAGATCTCCTTTCTCTTTTTGGCAGTATCAATACTTAAATAACGAGGATCATCAATCAATTTGATCATTTGTAATTCAAACGAACCCATTGGATTGATATCTGAATCTTCTAACAATGATATGAATTCGGCCTTGTTATCCAAATCATCGTTTTCCAAATCACTCAATTCAAAATCGATGCCTTCATCGCCATTAGTCGAAGAGACATCATTATCATCATCATCATCATCTTCTTCTTCTTCTTCTTCTTCCTCTTCCACTTCAGAGCTTTGTGCATCATCTACTTCAATTCGGTCGTCTGCTGTTGTTCTTTCTGGTATGTCAGCTCGACTTTGCGTCACTATTGCATTGTCTTGTCCGCCTTGATCACTCTCATCATCCTCGCTAGATGATTCGTATCCCGTTATCAACCCACCAGGTACAATTGTCTTGTCCTCACCAACGGCAACAGTTTTCACATCCATCATCTCATCATCTATTGTTACAATAGGACTATTCTCCTGGAGCTCCTCAGTAACCAACGAATCCTTCTTCGCCACATACCTTTCGTGCTCTGGTATTGTTGTTGTTATTGGCAACGAGTCACCACCAGCCAAATACTTGGTTCGTATAACCTGATAGTCTGACTTATCAATTCTCAACCCACGGCACCAGGCCATGATCAAGAGTAACTCATCCTTGTTCATATCACCTAAATTCTTGAGCAGGGTCTCATCTTGTAATACCCATGAATTTTCTCCCGTTGTGGCATTGTAATAATACTTGTTGCCCTTGGAAGTGAATATGAGATACCACTCTTCATCACCGCCCAACTCAATCAGATGAACTGGACTTCCATAGTCAACCATACTAGCACTGGGCAATATATATTATCACCAAAACAATCTCTTCTTTGTGTGAGATAAGTTGTTTTACACAATATTTCGGTGATACCACACACGACTCGAAGTTGGCAATTTGAGTAAAGAAAAAAAAAAAACCACAAAGAAACAAGACAATCATCAATTGATCACAACCTATAGAATACTTTGACACCAACACCATGTCTAGAAGATACGATAGTAGAACAACCATATTCTCTCCGGAGGGAAGATTATATCAAGTACGTTGAAATTGCAAGTGAATTGGGAGGTGATAATGATTCAATTCGATCATTACTCGCCCGCCCGACTATTATGGTGGCGATTACAATCTTTAAACCTCATATATACATATTTTGGTTACAAAATGACTAACAATTCCAAAAAAATAGGTTGAATACGCTTTAGAAGCAATATCACATGCGGGCACAGCAATTGGAATATTGGCCAAAGATGGTGTTGTTCTAGCTGCTGAAAAGAAAGTGACATCGAAATTGTTAGAACAAGATACATCAGCTGAAAAAATGTATATCTTGAATGAGTAAGTTAATCTACTATCATAATTCCATCAATAGACCGTTAGCAAAAATTCATCAATTCGAGTTGTTGATTTGCATGATGCGTGGGTGTATCTGCATGTTGGAAGAATGAGTGATAATTATCCTTGTTATACTAACTTTTTGAATATAGTAACATGATCTGTTCCGTTGCAGGAATGAATGCAGATGCTTCAATTTTGGTTAATCATGCAAGAATAACGGCACAACAATTTCTTAAGACTTATAATGAGGATATTCCATGTGAACAATTGGTTCGTCGTATATGTGATGTTAAACAAGGATATACTCAACATGGTGGATTAAGACCATTTGGTGTCTCATTTTTGTATGCTGGTTACGATGACAGATATCGTTTCCAATTATATACTTCGAATCCAAGTGGTAATTATAGCGGTTGGAAACTGACAAGTATTGGTGCTAATAATACATCACTGCAAACGTTATTAAAACTGGATTATAAAGATGATTTGAATTTAGAAGAACTGAAAAATTTACTGTTAAAAGTTTTGAGCAAGACAATGGATTCTTCTAAATTGAAAAGTGATAAAGTTGAGTTCGCCACCATATTCCAAAACGATAAGGGTCAAATTATCGAAAAGATTTACACCCCACTGGAGATCAGTACTTTGATAAAACTGAGTGGGTTGGTGGAAGATGATGATGAAGATGATGATGAATGATTTCTTATTCGCGCTGTGTTGAAAAGTGTTATAAAGCTTGTACCAATCAGTCTTCAAATTATATATACACTTTTATTGTTTTACCATCTTGTAAATTGTATTGTAATTTTGGGGGCTGTTGTATCAACAGAAAGAGTTTGTCGTGCTGTTAATCACAAAATTATATTTTGCCACTAGGTGGAAATGAGAAGAAAGAAAGGAAGGAAAAAAATGAGACATATATTAAATTGATTGATTGAGTTTCAATAATAATAGAAAATTATTCATTGAAGATGTCCACTAAAGCTTTTGATTTTTTAGCCAGTATGTAATTCTCCATTCACCAAGCAAGTATGACAGTTATTGATATGTGACTCTTGATTACCCAATGCACAAGATCTTGTGGTATATATATATCCAGAGATTAGGAACACATCAAAAAAATGACTGAAATTGCAATTTTTTGAATTTAGAATTTCCCAAAAACTAACAAACCCTTATTGATCAGAGATTGCCGTTCCAGCAGGTGTAACGATTGCATGTTTGCCTTATTTGATGTATGATGTACGTGGAGGTTCAAGAGCTGTGATATTTGATAGATTTGATGGTGTTAATCAAAATGTTATTGGAGAGGGAACTCATTTTTTAATTCCATGGTTACAAAAACTGATTGTATTTGATGTACGTACAAGACCACGTAATATTGCAACAGTTACAGGTTCAAAAGATTTACAACAAGTTAGTTTAACATTACGTGTTTTGCATAGACCTGAAATTAGTGCTTTACCATCGATTTATCAACATCTTGGATTAGATTACGATGAAAGAGTATTACCATCTATTGGGAATGAAGTTTTAAAATCAATTGTTGCTCAATATGATGCAGCAGAATTGATCACACAGAGAGAAATTGTTTCACAACGTATTAGACAAGAATTATCTACAAGGGCCAATGAGTTTAACATTAAATTAGAAGATGTCTCCATTACTCATATGACATTTGGTAAAGAATTTACAAAGCTGGTTGAAAGAAAACAAATTCTGCAACAAGATGCAGAGAGAGCCAAATATTTGGTTGAGAAAGCTGAACAAGAAAGACAAGCTAGTGTCATTAGAGCAGAAGGTGAAGCCGAGGCCGCTGATCATATCTCTAAAGCATTAGCTAAAGCTGGTGATGGTTTATTATTGATTAGAAGAATTGAAGCTTCAAAGGATATAGCTCAAACTTTAGCACTGTCAAGTAATGTCACTTATTTACCAAGTGGTCATAACGGTGGTGGTGAAAATGATGGTGGTAATAGGAACTCGTTGTTGTTAAACTTGGGTCGTTGAAAGTCTTTCTCTGTGTGTTGTATCAGAGTTAGAGAGCAGATGTAGTTGTGTGATTTTAAACACACACACACACCTCTGTTTATCCTATGTATATATTAAGGCAAAAAACCTTCATTTTTTTATTATTAATATTTATATTCATTGTTAGAGATGATGAAACTAATACAAATGCAGGTAAAAGAAAGATAAGGATGAAGGCATGACAAAAAGACGGCAATAGGCCAACGGAACCTACTGAAGGATAATAATTATTCATCTCGGTTACTTAAGAGAGTAGTAGACAATATGAAAGACGTCAAGAGAAGCCAATTCCCACATCAGAAATATATTCACATGTAATTCCTTCACATTGATTCACTCGATTGTAAGTCTTCACATAAATTTTTTCAGAAGCCTTTTTGTTAAATAGATAGAAAAGTAAATCACATGCTTGTTACACCAAAATAGTTTTTTATATTCGCTTTTGTGTTACAAAATGATCATTTCAAAATTTCCATCTCAAGGTTAGCGCTGATGGGATGCTCCTCTGTTTTTTTTTTTTTTGTGAAGGCTTTCGGTTTTTGCCAGACCACAGATGCCACAAAAGCACACAAATTAGGCGCCAATACGATAAATGTTAATCATAAAGATGTTTTTGAAGATTCAACTACACCAGTAATTGGTATCATTGGAAAGAGAATTTTCACTTTAGGACTATTTGAATCGATAAATTGACAATTTTCGAAAAGGAGTTAGCTATTTAGTAGAATTTTTGTAGATACCTGCCTGCATAGATTGTTGGGGCAGTTTTAAGGTTTGAACATGCACTTGAGTATGATTACTTATCAAAAGGAAAGCCACAAAACCAAATGTTAAAAAAAACTAGTACTTTGGAAAACATTATAAAAAGGAGAGAAATCCCACTTTTTTTCAATTATATTCCCATCACTTTTTTTTAACGAGTCCCCTGAGTTTTCAGAGTTCATTGTGGATTAAATAGGGCGTATAGAAAACATTCTAAGCTAGGTGAGGTGAGGGGGGGTTGGTGGTGTTGATTAGTTGATGTGGGTACAGATTCACATGGGAGATTTCTAAGGATGTTCAAGAATTGTCAATTGGTTGGATTACAATACGAGTGGTGTTGATTAATTGATGTGGTTACTGTGTTTTGCCTTATGCGTGGGAGGAAAGTGAAAAAAAGATGAGAGTGATGATGTGTATGCAATTTTCAAATTGCTACTGGAATACATAAGCTCACTGGTGGAGGTGGAGTCTTGGATAGACCGGGTAGAAGTAGAGACAGCGGTAGCAACGGTAGCAGCAGAGACGGTTAAAAAGTTGCAATTTGTCAACTGCAGGAAGTGATGGTGTATTGGTTTGAATCGGCTGATAAAATTCGAAAAGATAGATTCGATATTAATGTGGTTTCAGTGGCTGGTATATCGAAAGCTCGAGAAGTGATTGGAAGATTGGATGTGAACAATGATCTCAAAGAATTGTTTGGGGAAGATGCTGAGATGGCTGAAGTTGAATCGCCATGTTAGATAAATCAATTGGGCTTCGAAACAAAACTGTTGGTGAGTCTGAAGGATGAGATTACAATGGGGCTGGTTCGATAAACGAGCTCTATGGTTTTTTTGGGAAATCGATGATGCGTCATCGTGTGGTCATTTTTTTCAGTCACGGAATTGGTGATATGAGCTAGGAGGAATATCGACATGTACAGCAAGATTGATAGTCTGTAAATTTGTAGGCGCATCTCCTCCCTCAGGGTCCACCAACGGGTTACTGAAATGTACCGAATAGGTGTGGTCTTTATGTGTGGATGCTGTTCTCTTGTGGACATTCAAATGTTTAACTATCCGAAGGCACATGTAGCAATATCGTTTCAAGACTTCCACAAAGATGGCTATTTGCAGAATGGAATTTAGAAATGAATGTGAGATATTCATTGTTAGAGATGCATGATATCTATCTCTTTCACTACATTAACAATGTCAACAACAAAATTCGTTAAAAATTCACGACCATGATGAGCACTACTACTATACTAATCATCATTAGATTTTGTCTCATATATTTTTGAATACGGGGTAATATATCAATGAGTAAAGAGAATGAAATGACATAATTCCCTTGGTCGAAATTCGGTATTATTTGACAAGCGAGATAAAAGAATCAGATTAGCGAACAAATGCATACACATTCACTAGGTCAACATACATACATACCTCATTTTGATGTTGGATGAATTAAGATTTTTGAATACAATAGATATGAATTGGGAATTGAACAAAAAGCTTATTAAAAAAAAAAAAATAGAATATTAAAACAACACATTAATAGATAAAATGGGAGATAGGATAGATATATAATAACAAAACAATCACCTAATTGTTTCAAAAAAATAAAGAAAATTATGGGTGTCAAACATAGTAATTAGAAAAGAAGGATAAAACATGGGTTTTAGAGGGGGGAAAGTAGCATCATTTTGCAGCAGCAACATATAAAAGATGATGAGCAAATTAATTAAAAATGAGGGTTGGTCAATGGTGGTAGTGGTAGTGGTGGTGGTAACAACGTGGACGAAGAATAAAGAAGAAGAAAAAAACAAAATAAGGGTATATTAATAATCATCAAAAAAAGGATAGGATAGCATCATCATCAACAACAACAACAACAACAATAATAATTTCGAAAACATTTTGAGTTTGTTTTGCAGTAAATAAACATTGTGATGATGGTTATGATAAGTTGTATTGATGAGTGAAGCCAAGAAAAAAGGGAATAAACGAGGGAAATCCTTTGATGACAATGATAGATGAAAACAAAAGGATATTGGATCAAATAAAAAAAAAGCAGCAGCAGCGGTAGTAATGGTGGTTGTAACAGTGATGATGATCAATAAAGAGATTTTTGTTCCTTCTGTGTATATTCTTCCTCTTCTTCTTCCGTTGCAATTGTGAAGCAAGAAAAAAGAAAAAAAAATAAAAGAAGACAAGTGTGTGGCTCCTTCCCCTTTTTTCTCCGATAAAAATAATTTTTTTGTTTCGTTTTTTTTGTTGTTTATCTCTCTCTCGCTCGGGCATTCATAATAAATATTATTTTTTTTTTTTTTCCTTTTCTCTGTTTATTTCGCTGTGTGTAAGACAAAATAACACAAAAAGCAAGAACAAAACAACATCTTATGAGAATCAAAGAGGATTAAAAAAAAATAAAGGAGTAAATGCAATTTCAACAAACAAACGGGTAAAATGAGAACAATAACCAAAAGCCTCTTACTCTCTCTCTCTCTTTCTCTCTTATTCAATCGATCTTTTCTTCAAAAGTTGCTTTTTTTTTCAAATTGATACACAAATGCAAGCAGCAATGTCAACAACAACCAAACGCAAAAAAAAAAATAACGTCAAGTTTTTGGGAAAATAAATGATATTGACATTGTTATGAGAAAAACAAATCAAATTTAAACTTGAGTAACAGTTGGTACACCAGTGGATGGACGCTTTCTTGAAGAGTAACCCATGGCACCATTTTTCAAGAGAGAAATGATTTGGAAAGTCATACTCAACAGGAATAAAAAGAAACTAAAGAATAAAAATGCAGTTGTAGCTTGAGCTTTTCTACATCTATCAGTAGAACCTTGAGCAACTTTGTTTCTTTCCAAATAACTTTGGTTGGTACAAGAATGAACTCTGATAGCGGTAGCTAATGCAGCACCACCAGCTAAACAGAAAACCATGTTCATAAAATCCAAAATGACAAGGATAATAGGCCAAGCCAAGAATGAAATGAAAAAGGCAAATACTCCATATATTGATGAGAATAATAAACCAAAGGCACCAACAAATACGACATAGTTCACTTGTGGATTATGTTGAGTAACAGTGGTGGCGGTCAATGAACCGGAAAGACCTATAATGATAACCAAAAAGGCAAAGTTGATGGATCTTAATACAATATCTCCAATTGATAAAGCCATTGTTTATAATTAAAATGTTATATGATATATTGTAATGAGATAGCAATTGATTGATAAATAATATATGTAAATATATCAATTTATTAATATTACAAATATAAGGATAGTGGAATTGAAGTTTCTTAAATACTTTTGTTGTGTCTCTTTCTATTAAACCCCAAACGCAACAACACAAAAAAAAAAACGCAGACATGAAATTTCTTTTCAACTTCCGCCGGATTCCCCGATTAGGAAACAGTATAATACAATACAATACACCGGTGGGGAGGGGAATACACGACCTTTCTCTTTAATCTTTTTTTTTTGGATTTCTTTGTGTTGATAAGTGTATATACTACTAATGATATAAACTATATCTATTAACTAATAAGATATATGTTATTCTTATTGAATTGAAAAAGAGATGTTAATTTGATTGTGATAGATTGATTAATTGTAATTAGATTGATTGATTGATTGATTAATTGATAGATTGATAGCAATTTATCGCTTGAGAGAATTTTCGAGAAGGGAAAAGAGCAATATTTACTCTTATTATGTGTCATAAGTTTTTTTTTTTTTTTCTTGTTTATATTTTATGCCTTTCCTTGTTTACAGCAACAACAACAACAACAACAACAACAAAGAGTAATGCTATAAACTCCGAGCCAAGCCGTTATTAGATTATATATATATATATATATGTATACATAAATATACCATCGATCACACCATTCTCTATGTTTCTTCAATTGCTATATATAAAATGATATAATAGTTGATTGATGTATATAATTTACTAATACCAAGACTCACTTCACCAGCGCAATAATATAAACTAATTAGAACGAGATGATGCTCAATTAGGGCCAAATCTCCTAATGAGGCAAGAGATAAACAAATCCTATATATATTATGCAGGTTGTTTATTAATTTTTTTTTTTGTGCTTCGGGATTGCCCTTCCCTTCTCTCTCTCTCTTCTACTCTTTATGTAACATTTATTATCGATAAAAAAATTTAGCGCCTTATACAACACAGATATATATATGCATATATACATGTTCTTGTTATTAAAGTACACACACATGCACAATATAAAAAAAAAAAACATTAATAATAATAATAATAAAAACAAGATTGTCGGTCAAGCTTGCTTTTTCATGCAAATAGCATTTCATAACCGATATTTGAAATAGGGACTCTTATCACCCATCTCAACAATATCTTCCATTTCCACTTCATCGTATACTCCATCTCTCAATTGTTTCAGTTTCAACTCATTACTACGATGATATCCAATCACTAATATCGACAGCAGTATAGCACCCATTGTCACAAATCCAATACATAAACAATGTCCCATTATATACCTTGGTTTATCCTGTGTACGATAAAAATTACTCAGATACAGTCCACTTAAATTCCCCATACCAATTTGAAACAGTGATCCAACTGCACGTTTATAATCTCCTGATAAATTATTTGAACACCAAGTTACAACACCTGGGAACAGAGGATAAATACCCAAGGCAACAATATAAACTCCAGCGTATATGACTCCAGGTTTAGTGATTGGATCTGAGGCAACTGCCATTATAAAACCAATTAACATCAATAAATAACATGCAAATATAAATGGAGATCTTAATCCAGTCTTATCTGAAAAATATGCCACTGTTATTGAAGCAATACATGCAGTGATGTATACTGGAATTGTCAACAATTGCAGTTTAGTACTCGTATAACCTATATTGTTGATGATTGTTGGTAAAAATAATGAAATGGAATATAATGGCACACAAATTCCATAATAGGCAAGTAATTGGAAATAAATTTGCCAATCAGAAAATGCTTGTTTGATGTATTTTCGACGATGAGCAGAAGTTTCCTCTTTATCACTCTTCATCACCATCCTTTTTGTTGTTGTTGTTGTTTCCATTGACGATGAGGAATTTGTATCATATCTTAACTTATTGATCAAATATCTTCTCTCTTTATCTGATAAAAATTTCAGTGTATCTGGATAATCATACAAGACAAAATATGATGATATGGCAATTAACACTGTAGCTATTCCTTCCAAGATGAAAATCCATCTCCAACCTTCATATCCACCGGCACCATCCATTTTGGATATACCAAATGCTAATAATCCTGAAAACAGACCCAGCATCGACAGTGATGCAAAGAATAAAGTTTGTCTCAATTGTAAATCACTTGTCAGATACCATTTAGTCAAATAAAATACAACACCTGGGTATAACCCCAGTTCTGCAATACCTAATGTTAATCTTGCAACTAATAATCCATGATAATTTTGAACAAAACCTAAACACATCGTATTAATGCCCCATGCAACCATAATTGTTGGTAAAAATATACTTGGTTTGTTAAAATATTTAAACAAGATATTTGTTGGTACTTCACAGAATGCATATGTTAAGAAATAAACTGTAAGACAAATATTATATTCAGAACCTTTTAATTCTAAATCTTCTGCTAAACCTTCAATCTTTGCATTACCAATGTTTCCACGATCTAAAAATGATAATAGATATAATAACGATAACATTGGTACCACATGTAAATCGATTTTTCTAGTAAGTTTTTTATCATCAATATCACTATAATCTTCAACATCATCATCTTCTATAATGATATCAGATCCTTCATATGATAAATCTTCTACAGATTGATGAGTTTGCTTTTCAGAGGGCTCATAATTCGTGGATTGATCATAAGATGTGGTAACTTCTATATTATCATCGTACAATGCCTCTGGTTTATATGACATGATTCGATTTCTTCTATCTTTTATATATATATATATATCTGTTACAAAGATATTTAAAAGAGTTGGTGGGTTTTATATACGCGTTTTTATAAATAAGATATATGATACAAAGAGGGTGGAGCAAAAATGATATTAAGCAGCATTTTTTTTCTTTGCCACATTGAAAAAAGAGGGTCTTCTTTAATTTTTTTGCTTATCTTTCTATTATATATATAATAGGGAGCGGGGCTGTCTTCTTGTCTGTCTCTGTGTCATCTCTTCTCTTAATTATTTTCAAAAATGACGTCATTTGTTTTGTTGTATATTGTCCTTGTTATTGTTAATATATACACTACCACATGATTATAAATATATATATATATAAAAAAGTCGTGTACCAAAACATCATACAATTTTACCAAATTAGACTACTAATTGATATTAAACATCACACACACAGCCTCTGTATTTCTCTTGAAATTCCTCTTTATATATAATATAATTTTTTTTTTAAGCTCATACCGGATCATAAATTACAAATCATCAATTGATTATTATAATTCATTCATTATACAAAATCATCCCAAACACAAGGAAAGATGTCCCAGGCTTTGATCAACCGTTCTCTTACAAATGTTAGAACTGAACTCGAGTTTTTGTACGAATCAAATGTCATCACTAAGACTTTGTACGATAATTTGATCAACACATTACCTGAAAGATATACCGGTCAACCACCTGTTGATCTTCAACAAGAATCTAATTCTAATGGTATTGAAACAACTTCAACTCATGCATTGGAGAAACTGTACACAAATTCCCTGGCTTCAACGGTATCCACAAATAGTAGTAATTTTGAACTCGCCGAGGCCATTTATGATTTCCAACCACAACAAGATTCAGATTTACCTTTGAAAAAAGGTGATAAAGTTCAAGTTACTGAGAAATTGAATGCCGATTGGTGGAAAGGTAAAGTCGGAAATGGTAGTAGAGAAGGTGTATTCCCATCCAATTATGTCAAATTATTAGCACATGATGATACACCACATAGACCATCTAATCCACCACCATCATCTTCTTCACGTCATGCATCAACTACTTCCGCAGCTGCTATTGGTACAGGTGCTGGTGGTTCTACACAATACTATCAACAACAACAACAAATGTACAATCAAAATAACTCGAGTCAATATTCTCAACAACCACAACCACCATTCCCACCAGCATCTGCAAATTATTACCCTAATGAACCACAACAACAACAACCTCCACAACCTGTTATTGTCCAAGGTCAAGAACCTCCAAAAAAACATCATCATCTTGGTAAGTTTGGAAGACAATTGAAAGATGCTGCAGTGTTTGGTGCCGGTGCTACAATCGGTTCAGATATCGTCAACAGTATCTTTTGATCTATATCTTTCCCCTATTCTTACATTTGGGTTTTTTGTTTTTTGGTTTATTTGACCTTTGTGACAGCGGTTATCACGATATAGTTTTACTCTATTCTGAGATTGGATACACATATCACCATCACTGCCTGTTGTTGCTCTATGTGTTTTCTAGTCGTTACAGATGTTTAATGTGGGAGTTGTTGAAATATTTTCGCATCCAATGAAGAAGAGCTTCTCCTCCTCCTCCTCCTCCTCTTCATCTCACTCAAGTGAATCTATATGCAGGTTGGTAAACAGGTGTTTTATTTTTTGTTCTTTCCACATTCTTTTCTTTCTCGTACCTTTACTTACAGCACCATATTTGTGTTTCTCTCATTTCTTTTATTTTTGTTTGTTTGTTTGTTTGTTTCTCATGGTCTTCACTCATTTTTGTTCTCATCAATCTAATGTCTCTCATGCAATCATAATCTCCATCTTTTTTTCATATACTATGTTTTTTTTCCCTCGTATCTTATATATATATATAAACGCAAAAAAATAATATCAAACTCGAAATTAGATCAAGTAATGGTGAAAGAACTCAAATCACATGCAACCAAGTTTTACTTTTGTAATGGCCATAACTTAAAAAAGGCTCGCAATGATATATCAAAGTAGTTAGTTCAGTTTAAATTATTCCATCTCTCCCTCTTCCTCTCGCTCTCTCTCTTTCTATAAGAAATTTCCTAACCTGAGCTCATTCCATGGGATTGAAAATCGGTTTCTACACAAGACATACACAACCACCACAAAAGATTTTCTGTAAAAAAATGTAACTTCATCCCTCAACCATCGAGTAATTGTAGATCACAAAGATTACGCACAGCAACATAACCAACTTGTAAGGATATGAGGAATTGGTTTTTGGGTTTTCTATTGATGTTTGTACCTACGTCATCGACCCCATATTAAGCACACACACGGCGTTAAAATTTTCATTTTCATCACAAGAAAACCCCACTAACCCATTTACTTAGACCAAATCCGGGATCAACAAGTAATCCTTGTCAAATATTCTATTTGAACTAAGAGAGGATGATGATGATGATAACGATGACGATACCTAGTTGATTCATATAGTGTAGATCGTTCGCTGAGAGAGAATGTATAATCACGAATTTTTTGGTGGTCAGAATTACGTCCCAGTCTACCATTGATGCAGGTTTTCAGTAATGGTGTCAATTGATTATAGCAACAATCTCTTCATCATTATCAATCTCTGAGATAAAAATCAATTTCAAATGAGATGTGAATGTTACACAGTAGGAGGAAGATTGTACTTAGTGAGTTTTAACCAATATCGTTTCGGCAAAAGACATTTAATGAGGACAACTACGATTCACTTTGTGGTCAATCACATGCTTCAATTATTTTTTTGGTTTTTTGATTTTTTTGTGAAATCGGTTTTGTGTAACAAAAAGGAGAAGGATCAGATATTCAACAAAGTCATTGGTCTTTCCGCTTTAACCAAAAAAACCTGAGACTTCATCTATGTATAACACATGCCCATACGCGATGGTCAAACAAGGTATATGTATCACATGCTTGTAGTACAATTCTCTGCGCTTTTGTGTCGAATTTTTTTTTTTTTTGCAGAAGACTCATGAAACTAGTACAAATGCAGGTAAAAGAAAGATAAGGATAAAGGAATGACAAAAAGACGGCAATGGGCACAACGGAACCGAGTTCTATTGAAGGATAAGAACTCCTCATCTCGGTTACTAAAGTAGTACTAGACAATATGTAGAAAGACGTCAAGAGAAGCCAATTCCCACATCAGTAATATATTCACATGTAATCCCTTCACATTGATTCACTCGATTGTAAGTCTTCATATGAATTTTTTCAGAAATCTTTTTGTTGAATAGATAGAAAAGTAAATCACATACTTGTTACACCAAAATAGTTTTTTATATTCGCTTTTGTGTAACAAAATGATCATTTCAAAATTTCCATCTCAAGGTTAGCGCTGATGGGATGCTCCTCTGTTTTTTTAGTTTTTTGTGAAGGCTTTCGGTTTTTGCCAGACCACAAATGCCACAAAAGCACACAAAATTAGACGCCAATACGAAAAATGTTAATCATAAAGATGTTTTTGAAGATTCAACTACACCAGTAATTGGTATCATTGGAAAGAGAATTTTCACTTTAGGACTATTTGAATCGATAAATTGACAATTTTCGAAAAGGAGTTAGCTATTTAGTAGAATTTTTGTAGATACCTGCCTGCATAGATTGTTGGGGCAGTTTTAAGGTTTGAACATGCACTTGAGTATGATTACTTATCAAAAGGAAAGCCACAAAACCAAATGTTAAAAAAAACTAGTACTTTGGAAAACATTATAAAAAGAGAGAAATCCCACTTTTTTTCAATTATATTTCCATCACTTTTTCTTTTGTTAACAATTCATCGAGTCCCCTGAGTTTTCAAAGTTCATTGTGGATTAAATAGAGCGTATAGAAAACCTTCCGAGCTAGGTGAGAGGGTTTGAGTTGATGGGGTTACAGATGAGGTTACAGATTCAGATGGGAGATTTCTAATGATGATCAAACATAGTCAATTGGTTGGATTACAATACGAGTGGTGTTGATTTATTGATGTGAGTACAGATTCAGATGGGAGATTTCTAATGATGTTCAAGAATAGTCAATGGGTTGTATGAGTGGTGTTGATTAGAAAGGTGAAAGGGTTTGAAAGGGTTATGAGGGTGTTGAACAAGTAAAATTGGAAGTGGATGCTGACTGGTGAAGCGTTGTGATTGCAGTTGGCACAAATGATCCGTTAGTGGAGCTGCATATGTGATGTGGTGAGCATTACTGGTAGCATTAGTAAAATGTTGTTGCTTTAGATGAAGAAAGGTGCCATTTAAGAGTTGACATGATGTGTATTGAGAGACTGGGGCCCATTCATTATCATCATTACAGACTCATCCCCCATTTCCGGAGCCCCACCAGCAATTGTGAACGGGCTGTTTGAGTTGCCAACACAGATGGCTGATGTGCAGAGCTGAGATGGTGGTAGGTAATTTCAATTGACTTTGATGGGACTGTTACCGAGACGTGTGTTTTGCCTTGTGCTTGGAAAGTTGAAAAAAAGATAAGAGTGAGGGGTGTATGCAATTTTCAAATTGCTACTAGAATACATAAGCTCACTGGCGGAGGTGGAGTCTTGGATAGACCGGGTAGAAGTAGAGACAGCGGTAGCAACGGTAGCAGCAGAGACGGTTAGAGAGTTGCAATTTTGTGAACTGCAGGAAGTGATGTGTATTGGTTTGAATCGGCTGATGAAATTTGAAAGGATAGATTCGATATCAATGTGGTTTCAGTGGCTGGTATATCGAACGCTCGAGAAGTGATTGAAGATCGGATGTGAACAATGATCTCAAAGAATTGTTTGGGGAAGATGCTGAGATGGTTGAAGTTGAATCATCATGTTAGATAAATCAATTGGGCTTCGAAACAAAACTCTCGGTGAGTCTGAAGGATGAGATTACAATGGGGCTGGTTCGATAAACGAGCTCTATGGATTTTTTGGAAATCGATGATGAGTCATCGTGAACATATGAATTGGGCACAATATGGTCATTCTTCAGTCACAGAATTGGTGATATGAGCTAGGAGGAATATCGACATGTATAGCAAGATTGATAGTCTGTAAATTTGTAGGTGCATCTCCTCCCTCAGGGTCCACCAACGGGTTACTGAAATGTACCGAATAGGTGTGGTCTTCATGTGTGGATGCTGTTCTCTTGTGGACATTCAAAAGTTTAACTATTCGAAGGCACATGTAGCAATATCGTTTCAAGACTTCCACAAAGACGGCAATTTGCAGAATGGAACACAATGTGAAAGTTTTCATGTACCAACAACGAGCATTTTAGTTTACATTTCATTTACACATCGCAGAAGATGGTCAAATATTTTCAAATGCAATAGAATCTCTTTGAAGTGAAGGGGCAGAAATGTGCTTATACAGAGCTATAACTCGAGTTCATCCATTTATTTGCATGGGGGGTGGGCAATCCAAAATTCAGCAATGTAGACTATGATCAACTTGCTCTTTTGGGATCAAATGATTTGGAAACTATGCTCTGGTGGAGATGTTTAAATTGCCTTAGGTAGTTGACGCAGCATTATCGAGAACAGCATATGCTGAAAGACCCAAACATTGAAGACTGACAGAATCAACAGGTTCAATAGCGTACAATGCATCTTCTCCCTCTTGACCGATACAAGTGAAGAAGCCATTGGTACCTTGCTATTGGAATGGGGTCAATGATCCAGCTTTTTCTCCCAAACTGAACCCTTTGGTAGCACCTCAGCATCTCCTAAGGCGATGGAATGATCAACCTTGACAACAAAGTATTTACCATCTGAACCCTTTCTATTGTAGTTTCATTTGTGATGTGCACGCCAGTCAATGTGTTGACGAGTCTGGAGTGGTTATTGATGATGATTATGGCATCAGAATCACATTTGAAACCCCATGAACTGAATTGGAATCTTGATATCGAGCGAATATTTTGGATACCAAATGTTGCCGATGCATCTGCTAAAACTAAAGTGGAGGCGATAGTGATTAATACAATGAGTGAAAATGATGATAATTGCATCTTGTTTATTTATGTGTTATTTTTGGATAAGTGCGCCAAGTGTTGTTATTGTTGAGTTTGTGTTGAGTTGGTAATAGATGAAGGATCCGACATTGAAAACTCAGAAGGGATGTTAAGCCTTTTTTATATATCAACTAGTCTCGACTCCAATTGGTGAGTGGCTCTTTGATGATGTTTTCAAAAACAACTTCATCTATGACGTCTGTCAGTAAGAATACTAGCTTTTCCTAAAGTTGATTCATTTTTTTACAATGAGTTTGTCAAGTATTTTAAGAGCACATCATACCATTAAATAACATTAAAGTTGGGAAAGATATATATAGAGCCATAACCATTTATTCATGAATCTTTTTTCATTATTTAAGAATGGATTAAATTTGATCAGTCTCAGGGGTTTGCTTAGCCTCTCTTATTTCTTCTGCGGCAGTTGGTGGGACAAAAGGAACTGTATTGTATATAATAAAAAAAATAGTATTTTTTAGAGAAGGTTTATGATCTCAATGATTTCAGTACTTGTGTGAGAATAAACATTGTGAATGATTCTGATCGGAGATCATTTCCATAGATTCCAAACTAATTGGGTTTATGTACTGATACCTGTGAAAATAACCGAAATGATAAATTTGTAACTCTTCGAAACCAGCGGTGACAGTGTGACTATTTAGTTTTCCTTTCTCTCTCCACCTTTTGTGATTTTTTTCGTAATTTGCGCATAAATATCTAAGTGATACCAATTTTATTTTCAAATAAGAGCTCATAACGATAACTATATAGGAATAAAGTACTATTAAAAATATACACTCTTGGGTGCCACATTGAACTCCGAGAACTCTCTGATTAGGGGAGAAGTAAGAATATAACTAAGTTTGTAAGTTGAAAATGAGTTCTTTAAATATTTTTTTTTGTGTAAAGTAAGAATATAACTAAGATTGTAAGTTGAATTCATTATTATATGCTAATGCAATCAGTTTATTGTGAAGCAAAGGTTCGCCTTGCTCAAATATCGTACCGAGATATAGCTTATTTGCTAATTACTATGATCGGCAAATTTTTTAGGAATGCATCATTTGAGTCATTGATTTCTATAGAATTCAAAAGTCCCATGGGAACTTCGTAAGCACCATTTGAAGATATAAATTATGGCAACGCTTTCAGTATATACCTATTTCAAGAAAATTCCATACTTTTGTATTTGGGAGAATGAGAAGAATAGAGTCTTTACAGATTTCTACTCAAATGACTAAGAGAAAAGTTGAAGAAATTGAAGAAATTTGCCGAGTAGAAAAATAATAGTAATAACCAAATTGTATAAATACTTAAGAAAAGTACTAGAAGTTATAATAGATAGAGGGACATTTAAATCACATGCTTGTAAGGTTTTTTGGTTAAAGCGGAAAGACCCAAGTTTTGGTACAATATAGAAGCTCCCTACATTTGAGTTCGGACTCAACACTAAAATACGCACTGCTATTAATTGATGATAATCAATCACTGACGTCCGATTCATCCACCATACTTGAGTCAGCCACGGCCAGCAATCTTCGCCTACCACGCCCAGAATTCTTTGTGGTGGCCTTGATCTCAGACTCATCATCCGAGAAATTCATTAAATCATCATTTTTGTCTGAAAAAACCTTTTTATCTTCGACATCATCGAATCCCTCGTTCTCATCGTCAGGCACCTCTTCCTCGTCTTCTTTTGGCTCAATCATACTCCTCTCAATCTCTTCTTCAACCAGTTTCTCAATATCGATACTGTCATTGAGGACCTCTTCCTTCGTTGACAACACATCGACCTCAGCTTCAGCTTGTGCAATTTTTTCAGCTTGGTTGACCACCTCTTCAACGTGGAATTTGAATTTGAAAAAACTGTTCTTTGTCGGCAAATCATACCCTGTTGGGTTGTCATTGATGAGCGTTTCGCAATCTTCCAAGTTACTCATCAAACTCTTCAAAACTTCAATGTCGTTGCATTTCTCAGTAAACTTTAATTTTGTCAATGACATCAATACGACTTTTTTGAATTGCTTGTCTTCCCGAAACATCTCATGATCAGCCAGTTCGATAAGTTCAATAGCGAGTTTGGCCTGAATTGGGGATGACTCAATTTGGTCTTGAGGTTGATTGACCACGTTATATGGATCGGTGAAATGAATCATTTGTTCTAAGATTTTTGCTGGAGGAGTCATTCTTAGCTTGGCATCGTCGTCTAACTCACCGTAGTACAGTTGATACGCTCTGACAAAAGTATCGGCTGCAATCCTCAGAATTTTCTCTTGGTGTGTAGGATGACTAAATGAGTAAACCGGGATGCAGAATGACAACGCTTGCTTGAATGGTTCGTTCTCTGATACGTTTGGTCCGAAATAAGATAGCAACAATGTTTGGAATAACTCATTATCGATCAAAATATCTGCCAAGTAAAGTTTGCATATTCCAACAGCAGTAACTGCCTGTCGTTCTTTCGAAGTTGAATCTCTCAAACACTTGTACAATAACATCGATAACGATACCGAGTCAACACCGCCTTCAATATCTAACACTCCAGCAGTTCCATGAACTGACAAGATATCAAATATCACCTTCAAAGCAGTAACCTTCAATTTTTCATCACGTTGAGAAACTGTAATACCCATTGAAAACATCTCATTCCCTGCTAACTCCTTATCGATCAAACATACCAATCCAAGACATTGAATGGCAAGTGATTGAATCTGTAATAATGGATGATGTATTGCTGGCTTGATCAACTCAGAAAGAAGTGACTGTACTGCAAAAAGATCCTTTAACGGTGTGGTTGTCAACTCTAGCATTCGCTTTGTAATGATGAGACATTGTAAAGTAACTTCACTAATTTTATCAGCGTTTAATTTGATCCTCTTCAACGGTCTCGATTTCTCTGCGTCATCTTCGTCCTCATCTTGCTCTACTCTTGAATGAGTTGACTCCAGGAGTCTGGATGTGTCTTTTTCCCTGTTTGTAGATCTATCCAGCACATCAGACAACGCAGAATGAAACACCTCTTCTTCATCTTCCTGTTCCAATTCATCTAAGGGCGAATCCCTTATATCTGTAATCACCTCGGTGATCATTTGACAGAAGTCACGTTCACCAATGGAAATTTTACGCAACACCTTGAGTAATTCTTTGATCAATTTATCCGAAAGAAAATCATTGGTCAATGAAGATCTCAACACTTGAAACATTTCTCTTCGTCCCACTTCATCACTGTAATCATAGTCTATGGAAACTATAAGCATTTGTTGTATCACAAATTCCAATGACTCCAAGTTAGATTCGTCTTCCTTTTTTTCAACAAATATCTTTCTCAACTTTAAATATTTGGACATTAAAGTTGCTAATTCCATTGCCTCTGGGAAGTTTTTGTCAACATAACTTGTGTAATTTTTTTCATTACAATACTGGAAATAGCATCTAATCAAAAAAGCACTTTCAGGATTTAAACTTTTCCACAATTCTTCACTGAAGTTGATCTTTTGAAATGTTTCAGGTCTATGTTGGAAAAACATTTTGATTGCGGTCTCTGCTACATCACTTTGTATCACGTGTAGTCTACCGATCAATTCCATTAAATCTTCGCCACAGGTTTTGAACCAATCAAAGGCAAACATTTTGGCAGCTGCACTAGACACGGTAGCGTCTCTATCTTTCATACCCCATGTCAAGATTTTCTCTCTCACTCTAAAATCAATGGTTCTGAAATCACCAATATCTCTCATGATTCTTGAGAAAACTAACCTTCTATTCACCACATTGACATCACGAGCTCTCTCTAATAAGTAATTGAGTGTGATTTTGTTTTTCTCCAACGAAAGTAATGCAGCTTTTCTAACATCTGCGCTTGGATCATTTTGAATGGCAATGAGTAGTTTCTCTGCAGCCTCACTAACTTGATCATCCTTGTCTTCACTATCTTGAAATCTTGACAAAGCTCGTACTGCAACTGCTCTCACTGAAGGGTCTTTATCATGAAGTCTCCCGCTCAATAGCTCCATGAGAGTTTCATATATATCGTTGCTTATCTCATCCACTTGAAACAAAAGATGGCTCAATAGTTGGAGACATCTATACCTCACATTTTTGTTTGAGGCCTCTATTCCCTTCATGGAGTGCATGACAAGCTCGTCTACAAATCTGCCGTATAATGATCGCTCTTCAGAAATTTCTCCCTCACGTGTCAGTTTTTGATCATCTTCCAAAATGGACAGACAATACGAGGATATGAATTTGATGATTCTGTCTCCAACAGACTCGGCTTTCCTCAAAGACAACACTCTGTTTAACATGTCTGTAACTGCCCTGTTGAACAGTTCTTCCAAACCCAGCTCATCTGCCTTGATTTGTACTTGTTTCAATATGACAATTTGTTTCCTGTGAGTGGCAGCAGATGATTGGGAGTCTTGAAACACTTGAGCTACAGCAGTTTTCAAGGCATTCATCAGCGAGAGTATGTGTTCTTGTGATGGAGAGGCAGGTTGAGCATCATTGGTAGATGCTGGCATTGTTAATGTACCCTTTTGATTATATCTCAATCAATGTTTACATTAATTGGAATTTGACTTAAAAAAAATAAAAGATAAACAAAATACCAAAATGGGTACATATTTGTTTTTAAATACACTACTGATGGTCGGACCGTTTGATTTTGGTCCCCTCAAACGTCGAACTGCTGCCAGTGGCATTAAGTTTTATTGTGTACTAAATTTAAGTAGATTCAAGACCAGATAACAGTTTATCTCACAAAATATAAGGAGACAAGAGTTACCCCTCCCCCCTTCACTACTGATAGCCCCTTGCTGTTTGTAATTTGGGAATGTCTGCATTCAACTCTCTGATTCTTTCTATCGGTGTATAAGAGGCGGCGCAGACAGCAAAAAAAGTGAAACAACGACTCAGCAATCTTACTCTACAGTGTTATGTATCTGACATATAAATAACCCGGCTCCTTGCTGTTTTTTCACTCCCTCGTTAATCGTTTTGATAAGACTTGGATAAAGAAATAACAAAATACTACATCATGGCTATCAATTGTACTTTAGAAGGATACGACGTTGTCAAACGTATGTGGGAGAAGTATTATGACGAGAAACAGAAAAAATTCATTGCCAGAGAAAGTTGTTCGGGATGTATTGGGAATAAATTTAACGTCTGGTCAGTCTCTGTGGCAGTACAGGCTGTTGTCGATGGTTGCAGAGTATACCCTGACGAGTTACTACCATTGCTTGATCTTGCAGTGACAGGTCTATCTTACTACAAGTCACCACAATACCACGGTTACTGTGCATCAGAGAACTTTGGCGGTAATAAGGATATTTACTACGATGACGATGCCCAGGTGGCATCTGCCATCATCACACTGTATGAAGTATCGGGTAACAAGAAATATCTCGATGAAGGTCGTGATTTGGTAAGATTTTTAATGGGCGGCTACGTTGAGGACAAGAGTAAGAAATGTGGTGGGGGTATGCTCTGGCATATATCCAAAGATTACGTAAATGCATGTACCACTGCTGAATGTGCGTTACTGGCCTTGAGAATTGCCAAGTTTATTCCAAACGAAGCTAAGGATTACATTGAGTATGCCAAAAAATGTATGAGATGGCAATTGAAGGTATTGCAGGACAAAGGTGACAAGTGTATATTGGATGGTGTGCCAATGGATAGCGATAAGCCACATACTCAGAAATGGACTTATAACACAGGAACCACCTTGTCTGCAGTCTCCATGTTGTACGCCGTGGATCCATCTGACGAGTGGTTAAATGCTGCCAACGAGTTGGCCAAGTGTGCATGCAATCATGGTTCGCCATTCTACGACAGAGATTATCCAGATAATAAGAGATACTGGCGTGATCCATCTTATTTTGTTCAATTGATCATTGAAGGCTTATCTGATTATCACTTGTACATTGGTGCTAAAGCGCCAAAGGATATAGTTGACAAACTGGCTAATGAAATTGCTAGACATTTGGCATATTTCAAAGAGTATATATATGATCCTAAGGATGGTTTGTACTATCAATGTTTCCAAATTCAATCGATAAACGAAGATGTTTATAAGAAGTACAAAGAGAAGTTTGGGGGAAACAAAAATTACTCTCCAAACAAGGAAGAGAGAGGTAAAGATAACAAATGTGTCAAAACTTTGATAGGTTCGGGCTCAGCTGCTAGAATTTGGTTTCAAGGTGCAAGGGTAGTTCCTCAAATTGGTTAGATGAATTATGTATTTACTAAAATTTATACATTAATAAACATTTTTTCAACGAAAATCTCTACCAAGTCGTGACACATAAGCTTCTTAACAAATGTGCTCATTTATGATGATCACCCTACTCTTAAGGCCCTTTCACTTAAAAAGTGTTATTAAAAGTGGAAACCTACGAAATAAAGAGCTCTTGGGGGGTGATAATTGAGGTACACAGTGTGCAATAAATACCATATCAAACATTATACCATACCTTACAAAACTCCTCCTCTTGTGGGAACGGAATGTGTTAAAAAAAACTAGGGAAATCTTCCATCGACAAGAATAGCAGCAGCATTAGCATCAATCCTACCGTACATACTTTGTCAATTTTTTCTGTTTACATGAATGTCAGAGAATGCTTCTATCAAATGAGGTGATATCAGTCAAAAAGTTGTGACATGATGTTTTTCCATCCTTCCTTATCAACGGTGGGCCAATAATGTGTTTCTTTCGTTCTAAATCTGTAGTAGGGCATTAATACTGACATAACTCTGTCTTCATCGACGATCAAGAGCTTTAGTAAGATCATCAATCTGGAAAAAGCAGCTGTTGGAGATATGGTCATCCACCAGTCGTCATAGAGATTTAAATAAATTATTTCGTTTGAATCAAAATCAAAGAGTAATTGTCTTATTGAGTTAATTTTATTCAATCCTTCGGCAAAACCATCAAAATAGACATCCAGAACAGATAGCTGTAGATGAAATCTTGACAACAAGTGACCCAAATTATTGAGCAAATATCGACTGATAAAGATCAATTTTTCAGGCTGACTTTCTGGTGGTAACGTTAGCGCAAACTGAATGATATCCCTTATAATATCTGATTGGTCAAGTGGATACGCAAATGGACTTTCGATAAATGAACTGTTTACTTTCTTTAGAAACAAATCACCTGTAGTAGGGTTGAACATTGAGATGAAGCCATTCATCAAACGAATACGAGGCTTTCCATCGATATCAGAAATCACCTTGGTGATGACCGAACAGGAATCATCGATAACCCATTGAACGGTTTCTGTATTAAACAAATCAGCAATTCGTGTTGTTTGCCAGTATGAATGAGGCATGTCTTTTCGTGATATTGAAATAATTGTGCGAGAACGTGAACGTTAACTGAAGGTGGGATTCCTATTTGGTAGAGTTGAGAACATGGTGAACAAGTAAGTTATAGAAAATTCTCGACCGATTTGTTCTGTTATTATGCAGACCACTACAAAGCCGTCTGTACTAAAAAATGTAGACTTTGATTGTGTTACGCCAAAAACTGTTACTTTTGGTCTGTGAGAATTCTAATGAACTGTTTTGTCGATAAAATTCTCACAGAAAAGAATGTGATACCTAACATTGACTATCTACGAGCTAACCTTGCTAACATCTCGAACCTGAAGGATAAGAAAATTTTATCTAGGAATTAAATTGATTTATTCTTTCGTGATCTTACTGAGAAAATGGCAACTAATAAACAATCAAAAAGCATCAGCTCACCTTCAGATTTCATTTTGTTGAACAATTAACTCTTTTTTCATTTTTACTAATATATATTCTTAAAATGTGGTCTACCAAAACTTCCTCGTCTTCGTCCTCAAATCATTAGCTTATCGGTCTCACTTTTCAATCTGCTACACTTCAAGCTTTTTGAGGTTGTCCTAGGGATCTTTGGAAGCTGCAATAAAACTTAGCTCGCTCTCAATTCTCCATAATTCTCACCTCACTGGAGTTCAAGAAAGAGGGGGAAACCTGTGGCACCCACACACGAAAATGCTCAAGACAGGAGTGGCGAAGTTAAGCGGTTATTGCAAAGTAGGACCTTCAGACAATCTTTTTTACACAGATTTGTAATGGTCATAATCGCTCATACCAAAACTTAAGTTTGCAAGATGAAGGCTACTCGAAAATTAACTGCGGCTTCAGTATTAATGCTATTAAAAAATTGGTGAATAAAGAAAAAAAAAAAAATTACAAATGCTAATCACACCAAAAGTGTGGGGTTTCTTTCATTTAGAACCGGTCTTTTTCTCCACAATGTCTCTCACCAAAAGACTTATCAGGACATCAACATCACTGAGGTTCAAATTATCCATTTCTATGAACGCACAATTCCAATCCCTTGCCAATTTTTTACCTTCTTCTATCAAGACGGGTGATCTCAATTCCGAGTTACAATGAGTACATGCAATGACGACTGGTGGTAAAAATGTAATTTCCAGCGTAGATACTGAAGACAGCAAGGAGGAAGATGATGCCACTTTCTCCATCAGTTGGGCATTTGTTAACGATTGTTTTTTCCAAAGTGATTTGACGCTGTAAACGAATGAGAAGATATCTCCTTCACCGCTAATCTCTTTGTTTTGTTCGTAAATATGATATTCCTTCCAAGCGCCCTCCATCAACAATTTTATCTCTTTAAGTAATTCTAGTGGGTTTTTCTCCGGTGTATCATCTTCTCCATACCCTGGTGGGTTCAACGACGGGAGACAACTATACACAAAGAAATATCCATCAATTTTGCCATTCATATCATTGCTACCACTTCCAACTATCAATGGCTTGGTAGAATGGTCTCTTCGAGGTTCATTGGCCAAGTTATGTAGAATTTCTGGTGGCAACTTGACATCAAGCGAGGACTCCAAAAAAGGGACTATTTGAGATGGATTAAAAGGTGGTGTATCTATGAGCTCCAACAAGATGGGTGTTATTTGAAATTGTGAAGTGTCAGTTGATATAGCGCTCTCATCTTCGAATATGATATTGTACACAGGATTTTTCTTGATCTTTTTCAATTGTTTCGAAGACGATGATCGATGATGACTACCTGCCCTTGCATGTTTCGCCTGTTCAGGTTGCAATGAGCTCACAATCCTCGGAGATAACACCAAATGATTGTTCTCAAGTATGGGAAAGAAGTCTCTAAGCCCAGCATATTCGTTCAAGATCAATTTGGCTGTGGCGTTGCTTGCAAGCCATTCGACCAATATTGGAGCAGATTTCATAGTGGGATAGTACACCTCGGTGAAATTTTTGGTAGCCAAGTTTTGAATGAAAGTAGATTTACCAGCCCTTGCATCTCCAAGTAAGGCTATCCTAAGGGGCTTGGAGGACTTTGGCTGAGGAATTTCCTGCGACAGTTTGGACATGTAGTTATCAGAACTCAACGAATGATTGCTATTAGATCAAGTTGTCCCTGAGGAGATGAGCTTTTTTTCCTCTCTTTTTTTTTTTTTTTCTTTCTCTGCTTCCTTTCTAATTGTCTTGTGGCCTAAAGCAGGAAAAAAGAAGATTAATATAAAAAGAGATAAGGTGGAGAGACATATGGTGGTACATCATGAACTGTGGTATATGTAATGATGGGAGAGGAGGTCCCTTGATTTGTGCACACTGTATAAGCCATCTGCTCTTGAAGTACAGGATCCAACAAATTGATACAGATTATCAAACAAAAAAATATGTCAAAGAGATAGATGACATATTAGCGAATTGTATCAATCACAACTCTTACAACTACATCAAGACTCATCGTAAGAATGCCAGTGATGGTAGTAACTTGACAGCGAAGTTGGCACAACAACTATTGAATATAGAAATATTGCAGTTGAAAAAATCGTTATTGACGCATAAAGATAAGATTGATAGGTTGTCACAAAGAAATAATCAGCTTCGATCGAAGATTGATGAACGCCGTATGCATAACATCGAATTGCGAAAAGAGATCAATAATAGAGGAGTTCAAGAGTTGAACAAATATGAAGCTAAGAAACTGAACTTAAAAGAGAGCGCGGCCAGCAACAAGGTGGCGAACAATCAAATTCTAAAACAATTGAACAATTTACAGTTAAGACTATCACAAGAGTTAATCCAATTGTATAATATCGTCAAGAAAAAACCACAGCAAGTTTACATATCTTTTATGCCCATTGTGCCCATCAACGAGTATTTGAGTTATCATTACGAAGTTATCAATGCCAATCTTTACAACATCTCCAAATTCCTTCTCAGAGCCTCATCGTATAACTTCTCAACATTGACATATGACATTTTCATTCCCACAGAACCCATAGTTGGAAAGATCAACTCGAAACAGAATTTGTTTAAATTCGTCGAGTATCAACCAGCAATACGCTCTAGAAATGAATTTTATCCATTATATCTTTTGAAAAACTTGTACGAGTTGAATAAATATGAGTTGAGCTTATTCATCAAGCTGTTGAGCTGTTTGATATTGGACATTGTCATCACATTAAGGAAAAGAGGAGATACTAGTGTTGATGAGGATTTACTCTCTATGGAAAATTTAGTGAATTTAGGTGGTTTATTTTGGAGATTGGTCAATGACACCACCAAGAAGAACACCGCTACAATTAAATCAACAACCACAAATTCAGGCAAGGATTCCTTCTTGCAGATATTCTGGAACTTGCAAAAATACAAACCTTATGTTCATCAAGTTGACTTGAATATTACCCTTGATGACAATATCAAATTTCATAATAGCACAATGCAACCATCCGGAACGGTAAACAAAAAATTGGGAAAGTTGGAAGTGTTATCGGCGCAGTTGTTCAAAATGGTGGTGATGGGCTTACAAGAGTTGAGGGTCAATAACAAGGGTGCCGGTGGGAACCTTGGGCAGGTAGAGAATTGGGAGGTTGTATAATGCTTGTGCTTGATTGTGTAAATGGATTTTAATCAACAGATATAGCAGATATTGGTGGCTGCTTTTTTTTTTTTTTCTTTTTGGGCTTTTAAAGCGGTTTTTGTGTGTTCTCTATTTCAAAAATTTTGGGCGAAAAAGTAAAAAGGCGAAAGAAAGAAGTAATTAGACAACACTCAATATTAAAACCATTTGAAGTTCATCTATCCCATCCAATCCATTATCATCCAGTAAACCATTAATCCAATCAGTTTGTAAAATGGTCTTGACTGATAAAGAACTATGTATGTATATTATTCCCTGTATTATATTTTGGCATTTATAGTTATCGACTAACAATAATTCACACCCACTTATAGATGATATAAATAAGCTGGCTGTTACCCAGAACTTCAAAGTTAAGCCACGTTTGAATTACAACACTGTTGCTGGTGCCAATGGTCCCTTAGTCATCTTGGAAAATGTCAAGTTTCCTAGTTTCAACGAGATTGTCAATTTAACATTACCTGATGGAACTCTTAGACAAGGTCAAGTATTGGAAGTGCGTGGTAATAGAGCCATTGTTCAAGTTTTCGAAGGTACATCAGGTATTGATGTCAAGAAAACAAGAGTTGAATTCACAGGTGAGAGTTTAAAGATACCTGTCAGTGAAGATATGTTGGGTAGAGTCTTTGATGGTTCTGGTAGACCTACTGATAACGGTCCAAAAGTGTTTGCTGAAGACTATTTGGATATCAATGGTTCTCCAATTAATCCATATGCCAGAATTTATCCTGAGGAAATGATTTCCACTGGTATCTCGGCTATAGACACCATGAATTCGATTGCTAGAGGTCAAAAGATTCCAATTTTTTCAGCTTCGGGTTTACCACATAATGAAATTGCTGCTCAAATTTGTAGACAAGCCGGTTTAGTTAGACCTACAAAAGACGTTCACGATGGTCATGAAGAGAATTTCTCTATTGTCTTTGCCGCTATGGGTGTCAATTTAGAAACTGCCAGATTCTTCAAGCAAGATTTCGAAGAAAATGGTTCATTGGAGAGAACTGCTTTGTTCTTAAATTTGGCAAATGATCCAACCATTGAAAGAATTATCACACCACGTTTGGCTTTGACCACTGCTGAATACTTGGCCTACCAGACCGAGCGTCATGTATTGACTATATTGACAGATATGTCTTCTTATGCAGATGCCTTGAGAGAAGTCTCTGCTGCCAGAGAAGAAGTTCCAGGTAGAAGAGGTTATCCAGGTTATATGTATACCGATTTATCCACCATATATGAAAGAGCTGGTAGAGTCGAAGGTAGAAATGGATCCATCACTCAAATACCAATTTTGACCATGCCTAACGATGATATCACACATCCAATTCCTGATTTGACTGGTTATATTACCGAGGGTCAGATCTCTATTGATCGTCAATTGAACAATAAGGGTGTCTATCCACCAATCAATGTCTTGCCATCTTTATCCAGATTGATGAAGAGTGCTATTGGTGAAGGTATGACCAGAAAGGATCATGGTGATGTTTCTAATCAATTGTATGCCAAATATGCTATTGGTAGAGATGCAGCAGCCATGAAGGCTGTCGTTGGTGAAGAGGCTTTGGGTATCGAGGATAAATTATCGTTGGAGTTTTTGGAGAAATTTGAAAAGACATTTATCAGTCAAGGTGCCTATGAAAACAGAACTATATTTGAGAGTTTGGATCAAGCTTGGTCCTTGTTGAGAATCTATCCTAAAGAGATGTTGAACAGAATTAGTCCAAAGATTTTAGACGAGTTCTACGACAGAGACAGAAGTGCAGATGATGACGCAGAGGAAGATGCCAACCAAGATAAGAATGGAGATTTGGTTGATGTTTAGACCCGATCCTAAAAGAAAAAAAAATATTTGTTCATTGTTGTTGTTGTTGATCCAACTCGCTTAGACTAGTTTTATTATATAAAAGTGAAAAAGAAAGATTGTGTTGTTCCCATTCACATTCTCAATAGCCTTTTTGTTCACAATTTGTAGATATTATTTTAAGTGATTGGGATGGTAATTGTGTGAGTTTTAAAAAAAGTGGTTGTCTGTCACCGAGAGGTCGTGCGTTTTGTTCATATTTGGCTGTTTTCAAATCAAATCAATCAACGATCAGTCTGCTGATCTATTTGTATTGAGGAAAGTCAAAAGAATTTGAATCATCTTTACTATGATTCATATGGTTGACCAACACCACTGTTGTAATATTCTAACCTTCCCTGTTGATAATCATCATGTAACTTTTATGCGGTTGATGCAATTGTATGTCAGGTTCCTCTGATCTTTTTAAGAGCTGGCTTAAATGGCCGGCTGGATCACTGTCAAAACAGTCGTGTCCAATATACACAAATTAGGGGAGAAAAGAAGTAAAGTTGCTCGGAGGAGAAACGAAAGGAAGTTTCTCTCATCACCCAAGGGAAATCATTCAATCAAATTATCTTTGGTACCATCATATTTTCACATTTCAAAATCATTTCTTATACAATTTATCTTTTTCCAATTGAAATCATTATAGAGTATTCCATTCTTTTAGAACTCTACCTTCATCTACTTGATTTATAGTTTTATATCTTTACATTAATAGACAATGCGCAAAGGAAATGTTTTAGTGGTTAGCAATAGAATTCCAGTCACCATCAAAAAATCATCCACTACAGGTGATTATGAATACCAGATGTCCTCTGGAGGACTAGTGACTGCCTTACAAGGGTTGAAACAAGAGTTCAAATGGTTTGGATGGCCCGGTTTAGAATTACCCGAGCTGGACAAGGCCACTGTCAATAATGACTTGATGACCAAGTTTAAATGTATTCCCATCTATTTGACTGATGAGGTTGCCGATTTGCATTACAATGGATTCAGTAATTCAATATTGTGGCCTTTGTTTCATTATCATCCGGGAGAAATGAATTTCGATGAACTGTGCTGGCTGGCGTATATCGAAGCCAATACTCAATTTGCCAAGGTGATTGCTGATCAAGTGAAGGAAAACGATATGGTTTGGGTTCATGATTACCATTTGATGTTGCTTCCACAATTGTTGAGAAACTTGGTTGATTCTAGAGGCATCAAGAATGTCAAGATTGGATTTTTCTTGCATACACCGTTCCCAAGTTCAGAGATCTACAGGATATTACCAGTTAGAGCTGAGATCTTGACAGGAGTTTTAAGTTGTGATTTGATCGGATTTCATACCTACGATTATGTTAGGCATTTCCTCAGTGCTGTGCAGAGAATATTGAACGTTCCAACTAAACCCAACGGGATTGAATATAAAAACCGTAAGATACATGTCAGCGCGTACCCAATTGGTATCGATGTCGACAAGTTTGTTGATGGATTGAAGAATGATTCTGTTATTGCGCGTATCAACCAATTGAAAGCAACTTTTAAGGATTGTAAGATTATCGTTGGAGTGGATAGATTGGATTACATTAAAGGTGTACCACAGAAATTACATCTGTTTGAGGTATTTTTAGAAGAGCATCCTGAATGGATCGGTAAAGTGGTGCTAATCCAAGTGGCAGTACCATCTCGTGGTGATGTTCAAGAGTATCAATCTTTACGTGCAAATGTGAATGAGTTGGTTGGTAGAGTCAATGGACAATTTGGTACTGTGGAATTTGTTCCAATTCACTTTATGCATAAATCAATTCCATTTGATGAATTGATCTCTTTATATGCTGTTAGTGATGTCTGTTTAGTATCGTCGACTAGGGACGGTATGAATTTGGTCAGTTATGAATACATTGCCACTCAAAATGAGAAGCATGGCTCATTGATCTTGAGTGAGTTTGCAGGTCTGGCTCAGTCGTTGAACGGGGCTATTATTGTCAATCCTTGGAATGTCGAGGAGTTGAGTGAGGCGATTTTAGAAAGCTTGACGTTACCAGAGGAGAAGAAGAAGGGTAACTTTGATAAGATGTTCAAGTACATTAGCAAGTACACTGCTTCTTACTGGGGTGAGAATTTCGTTAAAGAGTTGAGTAATTGCTGATTTTTAATATTTG
Source organism: Nakazawaea populi (assembly GCA_030557235.1). Taxonomy (NCBI): domain Eukaryota; kingdom Fungi; phylum Ascomycota; class Pichiomycetes; order Alaninales; family Pachysolenaceae; genus Nakazawaea; species Nakazawaea populi. The sequence goes on from JAKTVN010000002.1 coordinate 114,930, forward strand.
AATTACTATACAAATGATATGAACGCCGCTGCTGATGATGATGCTGTCAAAAGAACATAAAAAATAACGTATATACATTCAATTCCAAGAGGTTGATAGTTTTGTAAATGTCGTTCGTATTGATAAGTGTGTCTTTGAATATCAAATAAAGCAATAATGATTATTTTGACACAAGACATTCAAGTTAGTGACACTCATATATCCAAATTCAATTAAGTATTTAAAAAAAGTGAACCAAGACCACGCAAGCTACTAACATACCTGCTCTTGTCCATAACACCTTTAGACAATGCCTATACACCGAAGCTATTGGGAATTTAGAGGCACCTACTCTTGTCCATAACATATCTACATCATGGCTAGATACCCAAGCTATCAAGAGCTCATGGACGCGTACAAGGTCCTGTCAACGCATTTCAGGTTTTTCATACCATATAGATGATGAGTTCATGCTTATTTATTGTGACCCAGTTTTGTTTACAAATGCATAGTTATTGAGCTTAGTTAATCTTCTTCGGAAACCAAAGCCCATGCGTTTCAACTCATGTCGCAATGTATATGTTTCATACCACTGACTTGAATTTTATTTGACAAGAGAAATTTGCCTATACCCCCGATGTTGATACTCATCTATTGCCGCTAAAGTGAGACTTCATGAGGACCCACTTTGGTTTGTCAAGAACAATGTTGAGTGAACGCTAGATATCCATTTCTGTCCTTTTTGACATGTCTTCCTCTTTAGTAAACATGTAAACAACATTCTGCAAGGCGAGTTAGCTTATCAACTCCCATGGGTTATTTTGGACGTTCATTTCTGGGGCATGCAAGTACGGCCCAATAATTATAAATACAGCTTCAGCACACCTTTTTGAAACAGAGATGTAACACATAGAGGGAGCTTTTTCTTTAAGAAGGTAAGGAAAATTTGCTAAAGCTCGAATCAATAGTGAAACAAGTGAGTGGACAATTAAAAGAAGTTGAACATCAAAGGGCAATCGAGTATGAATTGCAATTATCAAAGATTGAGACACCTTGGATGATATTAGCATAGCAGTAGAGTCTAAGCAGAATGAGCTCTTCCAAAATTTCAAGAAAGATTGTCAATCCAGTGACACGGTAAGCTGTGATGTAAAGTTAGTGTCTTGATGTAACTGAAGATGATTGGAAGTTAACGAAGAGTGGGCGGAATCATCATGATCGGATGTGGATAGCCATATGCCGAACTCTGAGAACTCTAAGGGTTTAATATTGAATGAACTAAAAAAAAAGTGAAAAAAAAGTGATGGGAATATAATTAAAAAAAAAGCTGGGAATCCTTCCTTTTATATTGATTTCAAAATTACAGTTTTTTTAAGTTTTGGTTTTGTGGTTCAACTTGAAAATCGCACGTGCAAAAGAAGCTCATGTGGAGCATTCTGATTAAGTTTTAGTGGTTGCCACAAAGTTGAACTTTCATGTATTTTGACTAAACAGGCTTCTCCTTATAAATAAATGTCAATTTGAATAGCCCAGTAGTCCCAAAGTGACAATTACCTTTCTATAGATACCAATAACAGGTGGTATTAAACAAAAATCTTTGATACAATGAGAGGATTTGTGATTAAATATGTCCATTGGCGGTTATTTTTTTTTTTTTTTGCTTTTGTGGCATTTGAGTTTTGCCAATAGCGAAGCATGCATGCAAAAAAAAGCGGAGCATCCCATCGGCGCTAACAAAAGAAATTTTTATTCAAATACATAGTCTACACAGATAGGCTGATTCACTCTGAGTGGGTCTTAAGTTTGACTAGTTGCCACAAAGTTGGACCCTTCGTGTAATTTGACTAAATAGATTTCTCCTTATAAATAATCGTCATATTGAATAACCCAGTAGTCCCAAAGTGACAATTACCTTTCTACAGATACCAATAACAGGTAGTATTAAACAAGAATCTTTGAAATTTTGTGATGCTTTGCGATACTTTGTGATATTTTGTGAGAAGAAAAGTCCATTGGCGGTTAATTTATTTTGTTTTTGTGGCATTTGTATTTTGGAAAAAGTGGAGCTTGCAGAAAAGTGGAGCATTCAATCAGTGCTAGTTTAAACAAACACTATATTTTAATAACAGAATGATTGGCCAATCGAAACACATAATATCACAATGATCAATCTTATTTTCAGCATGTGATCTTGCTTTCAGTTAGAAGTAAGCGTGCTGTGTTCATCATCATACTTTTGTATCAATTGCTCATATTGCTTCAAAATACATCTATTATTATTATTATTACTACTTTTATAAGGCACCTACTTTGCAATATACGCTCATATATTAAGATACATCAAAATACCCTTAGACGTGTTAAGTAGATATAGTGAGAACCCTCTTCCACTTTGATGAACCCTTACCTTCTCTGCACGATTTACAAACTACACGCGATAACTAAGCAGCATCAGCTGAGTATGGGCCAGGTAATATAGGTTTACGGGAAATCACATTTGTTAGAAACCTGCTATTTGGGAGAACGAGAAGGATAGAGTCTTGTAAGTTTTTACTCAAACCACTAAGAAAAAAGTCGAAATTTGCTTTATAAAGACCTTTAAAAACTTAGGAAAAACAAGATTTTTTACTATGAGAACTGAGCTTTTTAACTATGGGAAAATATAGTAAAAAAAACTTGAATTTAACAAACCCTTACCTTAGCTTTGTTTCACAAAACCCTGTGAAGTATAACACTTGGGAAAAGATGTTCAGCTTTGCTTTGCTTTGCTTTTTAATAGTGAATATTTATCAGCACCTGTACCTCAATGATTTAAAAAGACTCTAACCAAACCTCCTGTAAAATCTGTAGATAAAACAAATAGTATAAAACTGAATTCCTAACCTATGTAATTAGCGATGTGGGGTGGAAGTGAAAAATAAAGAAATTAGAGGAGAATCGATCAAATAAGGTTTTTCATCTTTGTGGTTTTTCTTCCTTTTGTTTACGTTTTGTAGTTTTGTGGTTTTGTGGTTTTTGAAAGTACTCAAAAATAAGAAAAGCTGAAAACCAATTTGTAACTCCTCTTATATTCTCATCACTCATTTTAGACAAAGAAGTTCAATCTATTAAATGCAAGTTACCAACACAAAGGGCGGTGAACCACCATCAAGCCTTCAACTCAGCTGAAATACTAACACCTCATTTATTAGCCATATTAAAATACCCCCGAGTTCACAGAGTTCCCAATTTGTTAAACTAATTCTGTCATCACTTTTGGATCAATACTATCAAGATTATCGACACACACACATCCCCTTCACTTTGCAATATTTTATCCTATCAAGATTATGAATACCCCCACATGTCTTACACTGAACAATACCACATATCATCAGCTTTGTGTTAGATCTGGTCTCATCACTTTTGGATCAAGATTATCAAGATTATGCACACACTCACATCCCCTCCACTTTGCCATATTATATGCTATTAAGATTATGAACACCCCCACATCCTTTCCACTCAGCAATACCACACATCATCAGATTGCATTAGGTCTCATCAATTTTGGATCAAAATTGAACTCACAGCACTTCCATATGTTATGTACTTATATATGACCACATAGTTATATAGTGTGTAGTTGTGTAGTATGTAGGTATATAGTATGTAGGTATATAGTGTGTAGGTTGTAGGTATGTAGTGTGTAGGTTGTAGGTATGTAGGTATGTAGTATGTAAGTATGTAGTGTGTAGGTTGTAGGTATGTAATATGTAGGTATGTAGTATGTAGGTATGTAGCATGTAGGTATGTAGTGTGTAGGCTGTAGGTATGTAGTGTGTAGGTTGTAGGTATGTAGTATGTAGGTTGTAGGTATGTAATATGTAGGTATGTAGTATGTAGGTATGTAGTATGTAGGTATGTAGTGTGTAGGCTGTAGGTATGTAGTGTGTAGGTTGTAGGTATGTAGTATGTAGGTATATAGTACGTAGGTATATAGTATGTAGGTAGATAGATGGCTGCGATGAGACGAGAATTTTAGAATGACACAAAGATAAGACATCTGATCAAATATGAGTCCGGGATCGATGATTGCATCTCATTTGAAAATTGTGTGGCACTGATGTAGTCTTTGTCAAAGTACCCATCATTCTGTCATCATTCGCCATGAGAAATTTCTTCAATGGTTACATTTCTGTTGAAGTTGTCGATAACATTTTAGTGTTGATCGACGTTCTCACATCTATATTCAACTTTGATTCCATTCACGTTGGTACCATGTTGAACATCTATTTTCGTCGTCAATATTGAAATCACAAGCTTGATATCGTTCAAAATGATGCTTTGCAGATTTCTGACAGACATCAATGAGAGAGGGAATCCTGATAAGCAGTCTTCCAGCACTAGTTGCATATCTTCAAGCCAAAAATCAGTCTCGTCTTCTTTGTAAATACCATTGAATTCAAATCTTTGTCATGGATGAGAGCTGATAAATTTCATCACCTCTTGGTCATCTTCGATGATGCCATCGTTAAACTTGGTCAGTTATTTTTCAATGTATAGTTTGGTCATTCCCTGATCATGCAAACGTTGTGCCTCTTGCAAGTCGGTAATCTTTTTGTCCAAGATGCTGTATTGGTCCAATTGATCCTATTTCATTTCAGCATTCTGCTTAATGTTGATGTACTCATCGACATATGCTTCCAATTTAAAATTCTCTGACCTAAGATATTCGTTACCTTGGCACTGCGTTAATAATCTCTCTTGGATTAAGCTCATTCTGCTTAGCTTATGTTGCTATGCTAATCGCATCCAATGGTGACTCGATCTTTGATAATTGCAATTCATAATCGATTGCCCTTTGATGTTCAAATTCTGTTAATTGTTCGCTCACTTGTTTCAAAATTGATTCGAGCTTCGGAAGCAAATTTTCCTTTCAGTAATTCTCTCTGCGTACAATCTATTATTATAATTCTATATCAATTGTCAATGCATATGTATTTGATAAATTATTTAGCCCAAAGTCGCGTTTCCAATACTGCTCAACTCAAAATCTCGTTTGATATATAAGTATTTGGAGATTATCATTCAATACTGTGGCACGGAGATGACTTAGTGTCTTGTATGAGCAATCTGACTCCCTGGCAACCTACATCATATTGATAAATTGAGGCGTCGATGGAATCTCGGATTTATCACAATATCTTTATAAGGAATTCACAAAGGTCGTGTGTATTTATCAATTCTCTGTTCGTGCAACACACACAGTTTTTTTCCAAACGAGAATTTTATCAAGATAACAACAATGAAAAGAACGAGAAAAGACAAGGACACCAATCGATCCCATCTCTCCACAAATTAACGCCAATAAAAGACAAAAACGTACTTATACGTCCAGCAATCTCTTTCAACCCATCGTACTCTCATAACTCATCTCTAGATCCACACAATCGACCATCTCGAAATCACTGCAAGTATTGTTGCAGCAAGTATATGAGACTGTCGGTGGACCGCGCAAAATTGAGAGGAGAACAAAATAAGAGAGATTCGAAGAAAAGAATTCACAGCCATACTACATCTATCGCATCAACAATAAGTATGGGTCAATTGTTATCCCAACCGGTGACAGAGAAACACATCAAATTCAAAGAGCATGGTCATTTAACATACGCCATTGGCGAGATGCAAGGTTATAGGTTGACTATGGAGGATGCATTTTGCGAGACCGTTGTCAAATTGCCAATTGGTGATCAACACCAACATCAACATCATATTCATCTACATCGACATCACTCGGATAGCGATAGCCATACAAAAAATAACAGCAGCAACAACAACAATAATAATAAAATTGATAACAATCATGGTATCAACAATAGCAATAACAATAACAGCAACGGCGGCAACAAAATTGATGAAGATTTGTTGATCAACATATTTGGGGTCTTCGATGGACACGGCGGTTCTAGCGTTTCCAGTTATATCAGTGTTAATCTTCCGAGGATCTTGTTGGATCATTTCAAAAAAGAATTAAGTAAAGTAAAAAAAAATAGTGATGATGATGATTACGATGTAATGACGGCAATTGATATACCCAAGTTGATAAAGAGAGCTTTTTTAGAGTGTGATGAGGAGTTGTATAAGAGACAGGAGAAGTCTGGTTCCACGGCAATAATAATGATCATGATCAAGGATTTCATCATAGTGGCCAACACTGGTGATTCTAGATGCATTTTTAGCAAAGGTGGTCTCACCAAGACGATGTCATTTGATCATAAACCTGGCAATTATGGAGAATTATTACGGATTCATCAAGATGGTGGATACGTTTCATACAATAGGGTCAATGGAATACTAGCGTTGTCTAGAGCTTTTGGGGATTTTAGCTTCAAAAATGACAAGCAAGAAGAGAAAAAACTGTCACTTAAAAAGAAGAAGAAAAAATCATCTACGGTGTCGTCGTCTTCGACTACTGCCACTACCAGTAAATCTGTTGTACAATTGAAACCGCCAGAAGAATATCAAGTGAGCGTTGATCCAGAAATATTAATTCATCAATTAGACTTGAACAAAGATGAATTCATAGTGTTGGCATGTGATGGGATATGGGATTGTTTCAAAAACAAGGATTTGATTCATTTCATAAGACATTGGTTATCCTTGGGGAAGAAATTAGAAGAGATTGTTGAATTGTTGTTGGATGAATGTTTGAAATTGGCCAATACCGTTACTGGAGTGGGGTTTGATAACATGACTGTCATAATAATACTGTTGCTTCGACCAGGTGAAAATATTGATAGCTGGTATGATCGAATCAAAAATAGGGTATTGGATGAAAAGTTTGGCAGTAGCGCTGGTTATCAATAGCCCGCGTATCGATGATATATATTTTTTTTTGACCAGTTTGTATGTAGTTGGTTCCTTATGTAAAGTAGATTGTAGTTTGTGTGGTTAATTTTTTTTTTTTTTTTTTTTTTTGATATATATATTATTACTTGATATGACTTTTTGCTGATAAATTAATTAATTGCTTTGCGTAAGTTGAGAGTCATGTTATCTCATTTGTGGTTGACAACATCTGATTTAAGGGACATCATTTTTCAATCTCAGTCCTCTTCGCTTAAATTTCATTCAACATCATGTATGTGGCAGCAAGATAATAATAAGAAAAGTACATTTATTTATTGGCGCACGTAGATGCACATATATATTATTTGTAAAAAAATATTCATATATATAACCAATGCGGTAAAGTTATTTTTTCTTCGTCGCTATCCCTCTTTAAAATCAAGAACCAAGGATGAGAAGATCTTACCGGTTTTGGAGAAAGTCTTGGTTGCATGGTCGGTATGCAAATAACGGTGTTTTTTTCATGTATGTGAGAGTTTTACCAACATCAATGGAATATGAACCCGTTGATCCAATGATGCTCGATCGATGTAACATTGAAATGAAATCAAATAAATAGTTTTACGAGTATTGGCAGCAGCAACGATCGGGATTTTGTCAAATTACGACCCACCTTCGCCATAGCAAGTGAATTTCAACACAACCTGACACTGATTTTTTCTAAGCCTCTCTCATTCCGTCTCTCTCTCTCACACACACACACATCAAGATTAGTGGCGTGTCAATTGAATGTCTTGTAGCGCTGATAAACTGCCTCCATTGGTGATCAAAAGAGATTTGTTTTGATCATAATCATAAAATTGACACAGAGAACTACAGATAAGAGTTGATTCTATGCGTTCCTAAAAGGCGAAGCGCATTTCTCACCGTGTGTCTATCATGTCGTCTCTGGTGGATGGTGTAGTTATCAGATTCCGAAGAGCTTGAGTAGTTGTAGATTAGATATATAAATTTACACACTTTAGCTGTCACCACACCACGAAGAAATTTCTATTACCTTAGATAACTCAGCACCAAAAAATCATATGTAATTTCCGAGCCTCTTGCTTTGTTTTCTTGATATTGCTCGGTTTTTTTTAATCAAAAAGATCTGGTTTGTGATCCTCCACCAAGTGGTAATAATACCGATATTCTTCTTAATTGGTATATGATGCGCGTGCGCCAACCAACGCGCGCACGAGCACGACGCGCAAATTGTGCCTCTATACAGTAAAAAAAACAAAAAACTGTTTAAATGATTTACACACACAAATCCTCAACAGACATAAAAATTATATCAGATTGATAGATAGATCGATAGATAGAGAGAGGAGTTTTTTTTGAATAGATAATTAAAAACTGATTGGACATGTAACTATAGTTGCATCAAATGAAAAATTTCGGTATTATCAGAGACTCTCGATATCAGGAATGCTGAAACCTCAACCTGCATATTAGATTCCTTAGAAATGAGACCCAACTCTCTTTGGGTACGAGGGCAATTGATTACCCAGTTTGTCTTTTCTTTTGGCTGACATCATTTATCAAAAGGCATCCACCCACCCACTCACCTATCTTTGGCTTGGGCTCAAGAATGTGGTTTAATCACTCTTCATTTTGTGGTGGTAGTTTACAAATTTTATAAAATTGTCTCGGTCAACTAGATCTTTTTTTTTTTCGGTTGCAAAATTGCAAGCCGATGGACGATTTTTTGTCTTTTTTTTTTTGACTTCCCTCGTTTTCGTAAATGGACAGACAGCCCCTGATAGAGATTTTTTTATTCTTTTTTCTCCGGTGTGGAGAAGTTTTTGCGTTGGTTGTCCTGTTAGTTTCTTTTTCAACCAGCTGTTGACTCGATTTGAGCTGCTGCTTCTTTTTGACCTTATTGGGAAGTTGGATCGGGGGGAAAAGATTGTTTTAATGTTGAATATATGTTGAATGCTTCAAGAAAGTATAATGCTCTATTCATCTGCTTGGAAGAAGACAATATTCAGCTATTCTTAATGATTTGAATACGATAAATCAGAAAATGATTAATGACCCAAAAGAAGAATACTATATGAGGGGACAATTTAAGCAAAGACAAAATAAAAAAAGAAACGATAAATTTTAGTACGTCTCCGACGCTGTCGGATATACCTTTCATTGCACGAAGCCGGTTGGTCAATTGGGAATGACAAGTTGTCTCACATGGGGAGACCACGGACATGCGCAGAGATATACTGATCAAAAAAATCAAATCACACTACACAGTTAAATTCAATGAAAGAGATTAGAGTTCTTTGTATTCCTTTGAATATGTGATAAACAAGCGAGTGGGCATTTGAAAGAGTAAAAAGGACCCTTTCAATTTCCAATTTTCATCGAGGCCTAAGTAGATATTGTCAAAAGAAAAAAAAAAAAAAAACAGGAGTGGTCTGTATTGATACGAGGATCACCACTCACTTGCCTCAATTTCTATTTTTGCAAAGAGTCGATCTATATTTGAAACAATTTCGTTTTAGTTTGATCGCTAAATCCCAATTAATAGGAAAATTGATGCAAAAAAAAAAAATGTTATTCAGATTTGAGAAAAATTGGTTAAACAGCAAAAGGTGAATGGAGTTTAAAAAAAGTGATACTCTATTTAATTTTTGGCAAAAGACGAGCGTGCAACAATTCTGATTTGCGCGCAATTGACTTCAGGCACATTGATGATGCAAATTACAGGTTTCACCAAAAGTAGAACATCAGTTAACTCTTCTTTACATATTATTAGACCAAATACTGTAATGAAGGAGGTTGGTATTAAATATTCAAACCACTACAAAATTTTTTGAAGGTTGTTTCAGTATATAAGGCCCCAATCTAGAACAATGCGGTAATCTTATTTATCTTCTATTATTCGAGTAACAAAGTACCCACTTGTTGAAAAAAAAAAAAGAATTTGTAAAAACCAAAGAAATCTTCAATACCACCACGATCGATGACATAACCAATTTTTATTTTGTTTTAATGGCAGTAGTGATAATTTTCAAAATGACCTTCAGAATCGAATGATCAGAATCACTCAAACGGACACTTAGAGCATATCGATTTCATTTGATTTCGTTTTGATTTTACCTGAGCATCCATCTATAGCGATTAGAGGGAAGAATATGAGAACGAAAACACCGTACTTTAAAGGGGGCAATGCATTTTGAATTAAAGCCACATAATCAGAGACATTTATGGAGCAGCAATTCAAAAGGGTTTGTAATTTCTCGGATAACAAAAATCAAAACGAAACAGTGTTGAAAAAACATAAAAAAAAACCAATCCAAAATGATGGCTCAATTTTGTTAGAATCAGTTTTATTATTATTTGTCCTCTCTCTTTCACTAGTGATTATTTTTCCTACAGGCGATTATCATGCTTGCCTAATGCCGGTCACTGGGACAGAAAATTCAAGCAAGATTTACATATCAAGTCTCTAAATACACCCCATTTTTTGCAAGAATCCTATAGGAGTGTTTTGTTTTTGCATTCCATTTCGGTATTAAACAGTGGGGGAGGAGGGCTCAAATTTTATGTGTTGATGAATTTTTTTCCACTGCCGGCCAATGAATGAATAAATGGAGTCCGTGTGTGTGTGTGTGTTTGCGTTGTTGAATATTTGTCTCTGGTGCCGGTTAATCGATTGGGCTGCGTTTCCCCAGTTATAATTATCAATCATATTTTTCGCCCACTACAACGCAATAAATTACTTACTTACATCCACGTAACCGAGGTTCCGACAATTGCAACAAAATTTGAAAAAAAAAAAAAAAAATAGAGATTGGGATGAAAAACCCCCAGTTGGTTTAAATTTGGCCAGTGTGTATGGAGTATATAAGATTTTAGAAATGAGGTATTAAGAAGGATCGATCTGAGAGAAGATTGATTGCTTGCAGCCGGTACGCGTAAACTCGACACTTTTCTTTTTTAAAAAAAATTAAGTTCTACTTCTATCATTACAAACACATACAATTGGGTCATACAAATTTTGGGAAGAAATAAAACTTTGGGTTTTTGATTGGATGGTGGTGGTGGCCCCTTCTGCTGCCGCTCTTATCATTATGATTATATGCGCAACGTAAAAAAAGAAAGAAAATGATGCAAAAAAATGATTTCAATAAAAGGTTGTTGTGTAATGATGATGATGTTCGTTGTGATGTTGATCAATTTACACAGCTGATCAATTTCAAAAAACAGAAACGAAAAAAAAAAAGAATGTTGCAAATTGACAGTAATGACATACATATCTTGGCCGATATTACTTGTGATGAATTGCCATTCCATTCACGTACAATCACTATCATCGGGAATATCTAGATGATATATGGTAATTGCAATCATGTTTCATTTTTAACAGCCGATTCTCAATTCGTTATCCAACTCAAAGCTGTTAGCTGCCGATATCTCTCTATTATTTAGAGGCGAATTACCCAATTAGGAAACTGAGCAGATAACAACATTATTTTTTTTTTTTGTTCTTTGTTTGCTTTTTTTCTATTCGGCCGCGTGTCTGTTGTGAACTAATCGGATAGATATCCCTATCAATCTAAAAAAATCTCTTTTTTTTTTTGGTTTCAGTTGGGCTGGCTCTCTCATACATACTTTATACCCATCCTTGCCAAACCAAGAACTTATAGCTTGTGCATACAATTCTTTCTTCCCCCCTATTCATATGAGGATTTTTTTCCCAAACTCTAATTCGTTGTCAATAAAAAAACAACCTATCAACCAACCCACACATTACTTTTCAAGTAACTTAATTTAATTTTCCTCTTCTGTAAGCTGATCTTCGTCAGTGCCTGTCAGTCAGTCAACGAGGGAGGGAGGGCTCGATTTAAGGTAAACCAAAACGAAAATTATATCAAACTCCGACTAAACTTAATGCTTGCTTTAAAAAGATTGTGTTTTTGTTTATCCAACACTTGATCTTCAAGAACCTCAAAAGCCCCAGATTGGCGGATCACTATTTCGATTAATCAAAATGGCAAGTAATCTACGGTGGTTACATATCTGGCAGAACAGAATAGATAGATTCTTCACTATCGGGCAGAATTGTGAAACAGATCAAACGATACTTTTTTCGGGTGAGGGTTATTGCAGTGTTTTGTTGCAAAGATTATTTCTTTGGTATTCCTTTTTCGTTCAACTTCTCCCGAAAATTATATATTTTCCTTCCTGGCTAATACCGCCGATTGGTCGACAAAAAATAAGTTAGGGTTTATAGTGTTCCTCCAGAATGAGTTGTTATCTTCTAGTTGCTGTTAGAATATATGCAACAAAATATATCCCAATTCGCTCGTGCCCCATCTGTTTCTTCATGCCAAATGATATGACGCATATTTCGATGGCCTCAACCTATTCACTACATCATCGATTTAGTTTCATCTTTATAAAAATTAAAAATTCAGGTGATAAGATGCACAAAAAATTACGCTCCAAACAGTTTAAACGAAAATCGAGTGAGTATAGTTTTCAGTTCCTTTGTCTTATCCTAATTATAGTAATAAACTCAATTGCTTGACAGTAATAATAATATTAACTTAGACTTTAGAAAATTTTACTGCTTTCCTGGATCTCTCTAAAAATCGGTTTTTTTTTATTTTTTTAAAAATTTTCAAAAAAATGTTCGTTAAATCTCATCATTGTCAATTGTTCTCTCCGTGGAGGACAGAGCAACCGACTTCCACCCACACCAGGCAACGCTAAATTTCTTCTCTAATCTATATCTCTACCAAACACATAACTCTCAAACAAACAAACAAACAAACAAGCACGCGAGCCACACAGGGCTCAAACTATGAATATGAATGGAACTCGTTTCAGTTGTAAAAAATATATCAATACCCGATAACACTTAGCAAATAAAAGTTTCTTCTAATAAAAAACAAAACAAAAATAAAATAATAGATCGATTTGAGTATCTCAAGTTTCTCTTTTAACACAAACTCGATGATGATCTGCCTCTTTCAAATTCGTCAAAAACTTGATTGAAAATATCTTCAAAGAGTTGTTGTTGTTGGTTCTCTTCCACTTGTAATGGAATCGATACTAACGAATCCGATCTTGAATGTGACGACATCAACCCTTTGTTGCTGTTGCTGTTGCTGATATCTTCCATGCTCACCGTACACGATCTCTTATGAGCCATGTTCATCATCATCAACGATGGGTCGTAGTCTGAAATGCTTCTCTTCTTCGCATGTTGTTGTTGTTGAATAGTTGGCGTGACTGATTCTATTGGTGTGATAGCCTCCAATGGGGATGGGTAGAGTTGTTTGTCCTGATTACTGTATAATGGCGTTCTCGGATCATATATGATGCCGGCATCAATACTACTTTTTGAACTACCAGGTGGAGTCATCAATTGTAATTGGGGCAATTGATGTCTCTTATGTTGTTGAGATACATATTGTTGTTCTTGTTGATGTTGCAACTGTTCCTGTTGTTGTTGGAGTAACAACTGTTGTTGCTGTTGAAATTGTTGTTGCTGTTGTTGTGCTTGATAAAATTTCTGTTGTTGCTGCTGTTGTTGTAACTTCAATTGTAATTGTTGTTGTTGTAACTGTTGTCTTTGTAATTTGGATCTGTAATAATGTTGACAGTAACCTCTCAACTTAAGGACAACAGGTTCCGATGAATCTTCAGTCATAGCAGATGGGCATTGTTTCAACAAAAGCCTCATCAATTGATATTCAATACCGTCTATAGCTGAAAGCTCACATCTGTTCAACGCTCTCAAGCTCAACAAGACAGCGGCACGCGCAAGTTGGGAGGGCGTGATATGAAATACAATTGATGAGAATTGAGCCAACTGACCAATGTAAAGACAAGAAAGCTTGATATCATCCACATTAACAAACTTATTCTCCAGAATGGCAACATCCAAGAATTGCTCAAAATTGGTACCAAAACACCAATTTAAAGCTTGCATAATTGTAAACTCCATGTCAAGAAATGTCTTCTTGTTAAAACGACCAAGACATGCATCACACAAGATTTCCAGAGTAAGATGTTTTGGTTTCAACTCGTTAAATTTGGAACTTGTCCAAAGACATGTTAAACCAACGACATAATACTCGGATTTCTTTATGGCACATGACGAAGTGAATCGATCCATCAATTGTATGGTTGTGAAAAAAGTCTCCGATGATAAGTTATATCTCTTGACAATTCTTAACAAGAACTCAATGATCTGATTTCTCATAGTCATGGTGATGTCTAGTTGATTGGCCATCAGTTGTGATTTTGGTTTGTATGTCTTTTCCATGTCCAACAAGTGGTAATACATATCAGTCAAATATTCCGTGAGCAGAAATAAATGCGTCTTTGTCTCACTCAAATGGAGAGAGCTATTATTAGCCTTTTCATTGGCGATATTTTCTCTCAAAGTACAGAACTGATCTGTTGGTGATGAAGCGGCTTCGTAAAATTCATTTTGCAAAGAAGGCATTTCCATGTTTGACAAATATATGGTAAATTGATCAACAGTTAAAAAGGGGACTTTTTTGTAAAAGCGACAGACAATTCTGAACTTGAAAGGGAGAGGATAAAAAAAATGAGCAGTGGAGAATGCAGTACGTGACAGCACAGATGATGATGATGAAAGAAGCAGTTATAAAAGAAATACAATTGTTGATGTGAGATACTTTTGACCGTCAGTCGTGATTCGGTTCATGCAGATGTGGATCTTGATGTGGAGTTGTTGAGGTCGATGCAAAAAAAGAAAATGAGATGCAACGAATAAAAAAAACCGAGTGTCTAGTCGATGATGATTGATGACAGACGACTCAATGGCAATTCTGGAACAATAGTGAGGGGATGTTGAAGTAATTCAAAGCACCTGGGTGGTTTTCGATCACACAAATTTTCTTAAAGAATAGAAAGTTTTTTTTTTTTCTTTTGACAAAAAATGAAAGAGAAATCTCAACTTGTGAGGATGTCGTGCGATTGATTCTAAAAATAAATTTTAGGGCTAAACCGTTTTTGTATATCAACTCAATGTCAAAATGTAAAACCCACTAGATGAAGATGGGTTATTATGTGACAAGTTTTTGATGGATGTCTCACAAAAGTAGAACGACGATGATGACAAGTTTGTGTGAGTAGGTAAAGTTTGATCTGACTATGTGTAGTGTCTGGTAGAACCTAATGACTTGGGGCAAGAGACAATAAGTGAGAAAAGCAGATGTCTGTGTGTGGTAAAAGGATGGAGGTATGCTTGTCAATTGAGGCCAATTGAAGTAAGCAATGGGTACTATTGGTGAAGGTGCTGGTAGTAGTAGTAGCAGTAATTGACAATATATAAATATATATATATATATATATATGGATATGATAAATGTGATCAACGAATATATCAAAGAAATTTGTTCAAGATTTTATATAATTTTCCAAAATTGCTCTCACACCTTTTTTTTTTTATATTTTTGGCCAAAGTTGATATCACTACTGATCCACGTACGTAGTAATAAAATTATAATATTATATCTTCTTTTTCTTTTTTCTTTACTCTGGTTTCTCTTTCTTTGTTTTTACCTTTAAAGACCTGTTTGTTGTCTTGTCTCTCTCTGTCTCACTCCCTGAATAGTAAACAATCTATAAAAAATTACTGTACCTCTATAGCCAGGATTCATATAATAAATACGCATATGAAATCAGCAGGATGCGTTATTTTAAAGTATTGCCTTTTAAAATTATCATAATTATTGCAGATCTACTGGAAGAACATCACACACAGACACACACAGAGGGAGACATCTCCAGAAAGGAGAAGATTTGCGCCCTTCCTCTCTTCTCTCATGTGCCCCCTTCGATTGATTGATCGACTGCTCCTCTCCTCCTACTTTTTTTTTTTCTCCTCGACTGACTGACCTTCAGAGTTGATCACCGTCTCATATGTGGAATCAAAGTTGACAGTGGGAGTACTGTCTACATCAAGCAAACCTCAATTTGATCATTACAAAAGTTTAAATTGATATTGTAGGATCTATTACGTGATTTTATAAATAACTTGTACGGAGTATTGTGACATTCCGAGAGATGGCAACACTTTCGACAGGACTCAGACAACTCGGAAGGCGAATCTTTTCTGTATGGTTATTGTCTCAATTATGTCGTCGTCTCTAAGAGATAGATAGTACTCGTTTTGAGTGGGCCAAAAAAAGAAAAAAAGCCAAAACACAAAATGTCAATAGAAACCGTAAAAAGAAACAATAATTCATAGGTACACTACCATTCCTCTGGTTACCACCACCAACCAACCAAGAAACAAACAAACAAACCACAGCGGCAACAATAGTACACAATTTGTGGGTCGTTTTTGTGAAAGAAGAAAAAAAAAAGGGCTGAGACTGGCTCTAAAATTATACATACTCGGTCTCATTTATCGTTCAACAATAAAGAGAAAATCTTCAATTGAATTTCCGTATCTTGATTAAGTTGTTGATTTTTTTGGCTGTCTTAATAATTGATTTACATTATGGATTGCCACTGTAATTGGTTGCATCATTTTGACTTCTTCGTTTAAAGTTAAACAGTCATCAATTAAAGAAAGATTTTGCAAGCTAAATGAATTCCACACAACATTTCACGCTAACCTCGATCCGAAGAAGAATAAAATACGTTTAAATTTTTAATCCCACTATAGTTGCCCATCTCTCGTTAATAAGCAAAAACCTCCTCCCATATAAAATATTGCGCCTGTCTGTTGTCTTTCCCCTTTTTATGTTGCAACAACCAACTCTGCCTGCCTCTCACTCTTTCTTTCTCTCTCTATACTCATTCACCAACCACCTGCATCAGTCCACTAGGTATACCTCCGACAGATTTTTCCCCCTTTGTGTCCCCAAACTTTTTTTTTTTTACTTGATTTGCAATGATTACCGAATTAGGTAAATAGATTTAAAGGAGGAGCGCGCGCACGCGCGTGTGCGCACGATATGTACCATGAGATTAGCTTACTGCTAGAAGAGCAAAAGCATAAAAAACGGTGGTAACCGACACAGAAATTGTGTTGATCTCTGCGACTACGACATGTGAGCAGTAATATATTATCTTTTTGAACCTATTTTTTGTTTTCTCCTTCCCATTTTCCTATGCCTCTACAAATCAAGGAAAGTTGCTGATTAGGGTTAAATTTTCACACGGAATAATCGTCATCATACTCTTTGCACTTACTTGCCATAACATGACCCGGTTTCTAACCGATGGATCGATCCTTGATTAGCGTGGGAATTGAGTGAATGGTTTTCCTTTGTTCATCATGATGTCTTATTCAATAAGGCAACTATTTGAGACACCCGTTATTATTGAGTCAAAATAGCTAGCTCCTCAAGTTTACCAAAGTGATCGATCATACAGGGGTTGTTTGTTTGTTATCTTTGGGAACTGAAATTATTTGCCTTCTAAGCTTAGTTGAGCGTATACTTCTAAAAAAACTGATCATCGAAATCAACGAAAGATGGTGATAACACAGAACCAGGACAACCAGTCCAGGAGAAGTTTCTTAATTACTTCTTATGGTAATAACTTTTTTTGTTTCTAAAGAAGAAGAAAGAAAAGGGGGACAAAAAAAAATTTCTAACCGTGGAGATACCCACGCCAAGTTGGTACCTTTGTCCCCCAGTCATCTAACTATGGTTCAATGATTCAGCCTTTTTACTTGAGGTTGTTACCTCACGCATCACTGTTTCTTTTTTTTCAACTTGGAACTACACCTCTATTGTTTGACTTATACAACCACGCTGTTGTTACGCTTACAAAAAAAAATTGCAGTAATGATAACTCTTTCAGCCAAGCACTTCCCAAAATAACTCCCTTGTGAAATCTCGCCAGCGGTACTTTCAACGCATTCAAAGATGACTTGAGTGAATCTTGATATCATTTCGCTCAAAGTGATTTCATTTCTTTCGATTCTACGCGTAGCAAGATATAAGAAAAAAAAATGATGAGAAGGAGGAGAAGTTCTGGACACTTCTAAATTGGGAGAAGGAGGAGGGAGGGGGGCAATTATCTTTCTGTATTTGGATATTTCATCCAGGTCTATAACAAGTAAATCAGATCGGCTTTGATTGATAAGCATATTGATAAAATGGCCAACACTGGAGTATTCATGATGTTGTCAATGATCCGATGAAGGGCATTTTGAGTTGATGAGTAGTTGCTTACTCTTCACTGATAATAGCTCCAGTAGCATGTGTCTCAAAACATGGGCCAGGACAAAAAAAAAAACTTGTACGCTTACACCAACGTCACTTTGAAGACTCAAAAGGGCAAATCACTCAAATCACTTACCTAGTTCGCTTTGGCCCTCTCCTTTTTTGTGAACTCGAAGAAGACATGATATATATTGTATAGATATGAAAGGCTGCTGGTAACTTAAACAATAGAGCTCTAAGGGTGCTGCTATTCATCACATGCAGTTTATTTTCGGCAATTTTTTACACAATCCTAGATCTGACCTTTTTCTATTTGATCAATTTAAATGCGTCCTAGGCCCTCAAGGATTCATGATGTCAAGTTAAAAAACTCTTGCTGTTGATCTTTCAATTGATGTCAATCTATTGATCAGTCAAACAAAGTCATGGCTTATAATGCTTGCTATAGATGAGTGCAGAAGAGGCAAACTGGAAGATCAAAAAAATAAAATTAAAAAAAAAATTACAAAAACGAAAAGCAAAAAAGGGCAATTAATGTCTCACCTCGGTCTTGTTGCCTTTTTGCGTAATCAGTATATAATTTAGAGATGTAAGCTCCACTATCATTTGCCGAATTGTGTATTATTTCGTCTCTCAAATTTTCAATTATGAACCTGTATAAAAAGAGTGATTATATATCAAACATTTACCCTGCCAGATAGAGGGGGAAGTAATCTATAACACTAGCAATGCTCAATCAATAAGCATCAATTGAGAAAGTTTTTCTTGTTTTTTTTTCACTTTTTTGGCACCGCTACATCTTTCATCTACACTTAAAGATGGAACTGTTTGTCTCCCGAAGATTTCATGGTTTAAAGAAAAAAAAGAGACATTGGAGAAGGAGCGTCGGTCAACAAAAGAACTTTTTTCCTTTTGTTCCATCCCACCACCACATTTGAACAACAACAACAACAAGCAGAGCACTGCCATAGGTAATTGATTTGCGACGCTAACTGAATTTGGAGAAAAACTCAGCAAATGTTTTTACTATTTTATTGCAACCTTATGATTATTTGGAAATTAAAGTTCATATGTGATAACTAGCAGTCACAGAGGTACAACAATATCTTCCTTGTGGCACTAACGAGCACACAACAGCGCTTCTATAACTTTGGCGACAAAGATCTGTCATTTGAGATGATGTAACACCTGGAAATCGAATAATATTAACTCCCACTACTTAAATTTCAAGTTAAATTCACAAGCCTCTAATTCTTCACTACCTACCTATCTAAAATTAGATATTGTGAACTTTCAACTATCTTAAGAAAAAATTTATTTCTGCCCCCGCAACTGAGTAAACAGCATAAACGTTTGATGAACTCTCCGCATGAAAGTAGATCAAGCACTACTAACTCATGATTTGTGATGTATGACGAAATTTCATTTCTCTTGATACTGAACCAAAACAAATTGATTTTTGACAATCCAAAGTAAGTAGATGTCAGGTTATCAGCAACGACTGACTGCCAAACATGCTCAGGTCTCCTTAGAGTATTGATTTTGATAATAACTGAGCAGTAATTGTGTACATGAAAAAAACAACCTCAGACGTCTTACTTAACCATTCTTTTACCTCCTTCGTGATCCATACAATTCTTATCAGGCGAGTCCACGACATCAGTGATCACAACAACTTTGAAATTTGCGCACGTAAAAATTTGTGAATAGTGAACGAGCTTTTTTAACCAGATTAATTGATAATCAACAGGGTGCATACTTGTGTGGCTGTCTCCTGCAGTAGAATGCTTCTCGGTTATGTATCTAGAAGAAATTGACCTTCTCCACAAACACTCGCGCGAAAGAAAAGAAAAAAGACCCTTACATTAGGTTTTAATAAACTTCTCCGGAGAGGTTTCCCGGAAAAAGATTTGATTCAATTTCCTCGGAGCTTTTTGCGTAAATAAAAAAGCTTTTTCTGGCCATTCCGTTTCCCTACGCTCAGAGTGGAGCAACAGAGGAGATCTTTATAAATAATAGTTAAAGAGTATTGGGATGTTTAAGCTATCCCAGTACAGAAACAATTGAGGCTAACATGAGAACCTTCATTATTCGAGGGGATCAATAATGGAGTTCCCGTCCCCCAAACACCATTTGTCTCGAAAATTAAATCAAAACCATGTAAGGATTCCCAACTCGAGAGGTGCGCTCAAATCGGGCGATATCAAACTTCTTTGGATAAAAACTGCATCATAAGCCCAGATACATCTAAATATTTGTCGTTTGAGTAAAACTGGTATGAGTACTTCTAATACAAGTTTGAGTTTGAAAATGATAACTCGCCACACGTTAAGGTTCTGATAAATTGAAGGCAAATCTGACTGGTTTGAACTAATCGACTAATCGACTATGAATCACAATCCTTGTTCGTTGGGTAGAGGTAGATACTAACTAAAAACTCTATTACTTTAGTAAATTTTTGTATAAGCTCTAAACAAAAAAAAGAAATGTTTTTTTTTGAAGTCCGCCGACAAGACCAGAGACAATAATTACTAGTATACTTTATCGGAGCAACGATCACACCAACTCTGCTGTTAGTGTTGATTTGTCAGTAAAAGTTTGCTTTCACCACAGTTGCAAAAATATTATATGAAGGCGTTAAAAATTGGTATATTATTACAGATAGACTGGGTAATTGCTGGTAAATATATCAACAGCCGAGAAATATACATATATGAAGGCGAACTCATAGGCAGTGATGATGACAATCACCATTCAGAAACGCCCTTCTCTACAATTGTATACAACTATTATCAAATCGTATGATTTGAGCAAATAGTAGCAACGTGCCCCTTGTACAACTTTTGACGCCAATGCTGTCACTTTGCTATGCGAAAAAATTATTAAAAAAATTCTCCACCTTCCCATCATCAATGAAGATAAAGGAAATGCTGTAGAATAATTTCTCCACATACTGGGGTGTGAGGTCTCAACTCAAAGAAAGGTTTGGCACGTCGACAAATTAAAGAGCAGAATTCAACCAATTAACCTATATGCCAGTTATATCTCTATTTACAAGTGTATCGGATTCAATTACTTCTTTGATTTGGCGCCAGCAGCTTTGAACAAAACTATATCACCATCTTCAACGATATAAGTCTTACCAACTCTTTGCTGCTTACCATGGGCTTTTATCATTTTTTCATCAAATGGCGGTTGCATATCTTTGACGTCATCGTACTTGATGATGATTGCATTGATAAAAGTTTTCTGGAGGTCAGTATGAATAACAGCAGCTGCTTCAGGAGCAGAGATCCCTGATCTGATGGTCCATTGCCTAGTCTCCTTCTCACCACACGTGTAGAAACTGATCAAATGCATTGCTTCTCTCATTTGTTGAATCACTGTTGGAAGTATGGACTCCTTCGCAATTGTTATACCATCTGATTCTGCCAATTTTGTCTCAAATGATGCTGAGAATAAAATGATGGCACTCCCAGGGGAGAACTCAGTGACCCAATCTTGGATATCGGGCAAATATTGGTTGTTGTTGGCTATATAGTCTTCTTCGCTGACATTCACTAGATACACGGTTGGCTTCGAAGTGAGAAAGTTGTATGAATTCAATACTTCAATTTCATCATCATTCCAACTCTTATAACTGGAAATTCTCTGTCCCTCCATGAGCCAATCATAACATCTCTCCAAGGTCTGTTTCTCGAATTCAATTTCCTTCATCTCAGAGGAATTGATATGTTTTTTAAAACTTTTATTCAATTTTTCCAATGCATTCTCCACAAACTCCATATCTTTCAACAACAACTCATCCATTACAATGGTCAAGTCTCTACAAGGATCAACTGTACCTTCCACATGTGTAATTTCAGGATCCAGGAACCCTCTCACCACCTGATATATTCCATCAACTTGTCGTATATCATTCAAAAATTGATTTCCCAAACCCGATCCCGTAGATGCACCTCTCACTAGGCCGGCAATATCAAATATTTTTAACACGGCGGGAATCTTATCCTTTGAGCCGTACAAGTTATGCAAATGATCCAACCTTTCACTAGGCACTATGACTCTGGCTTCTTCTGGCTTGATCGTAGCAAAAGGATAGTTAGCTGGGTTCCCCAACTTTGATCTTGTAATGGCTTGGAAAAAAGTTGATTTACCGACATTGGCTAAACCCACTATACCACTTGATAGGTTATTAGACGGTCTTCCTAGTCTCTTGGTCACGGTAGCCGTAGTGGAACTATGCCTGAGCTGGGTCAAGATAGATCTTTTTAGAGCTGACATGTTCTTTCGATTTATCGATGTGATCTTTTCGGTTTCAACAAAAGAAAAAAAATTTCAACTTTTCAGCAGTAAAAAAATGCTAAATCTTATACTATCTATCTATTCACAAGCTACAGAGCCTGTATTTCTTCCAGATCACGCAAAGAATTGTAATGTTCACCCAATCCGAAACTATGCTTGTAGTAAACCAACTTCAACTCCGGCTGTTTACCCTCCTCATTGATTTTCAACGTGGCTGCACCACTCATCATTACGCTGATTGGACAGTCAAATTCCTTCGACAATGCCATGATCTCCATATCACCACCCCACATAGCGGTATTCTCAATTTCTGCCGTATAAGAGTTGATATCTCTCATTTGCAATGTCTTTTCATCGAATAAAAATGGAGCAAAAGTGTTAGGATCTTCTCTTATATGATTAGCACATTTCGTTCTCAATTCTTGCACTGTGGTTTCAATTCCAAGACGGATTTGTAATTGATCTTGAATAGAAGCGAACAAACAATGACCATCGGGTGTAATATCATGTTGTTTGACATTGTTCATCTTACACAACTGTTCAAGATTGGCCATTTCAATAGCCCTCAAATCAGGTTGTACAGAAGCTTCAGATTCAGCCTCGGCACGTGCTTCCAGCATAGCAGCATCTCTACGTGCCAATCTCTCCTTTTGTCTATTCCTCTTCTTCTTTGGCGCTGGTGGCTGTTCTTTTTGCTGTGCAATACTAGTTTCCTCAGTAACCTCTATTGGTTTCTTTGAGATCTCCATCTGGGCCAACAACATGGCAGGTGTGATTTCTTCATCTTCTTCATCAATACCACCACCTTTTACAAGATCATCAAGTTCCACTTGATGCTTCTGTTTAAGGTTATCTTCTAATTCTTGACATTTTTTCAATACTTCTTTCTTCTTGGATTTGGTAGCTTGCTTTTTCATACCTGTAATGATCGCCACTAAATCCCTGTTCTCCTTCTTGTGTCTAGCAATCATTTGCTCCTCTGATTCTAATTCTGACATCTTGCTGAGTTAATTTGGGGTCCAAAATGATATTTCAAGCAGCTGTATTGGATCTCTCAAAACAGCTTTTTTTTTTCATTGTTTCTAAGAAATATTGTGAATGCAACGAAATTTCTTGCGCCTGTAGACTTATTATTATTAAATCTCTTAAAGATGGCATTTTGATCACCTACAAAAATTTCCAGAAATAATATTTAGTCAAGGATGTGGTTTGGGATATATTTAAGTTTTTACTTGCAGTAGTTACTGTCACTGGTGCTAGCACTTCCCTGAATCAGAGCAGCGACAACTTCACCATCACCCTTGAACAAGCGGCTTTTGAATATGATAAACATAGATACTGGAACTAAATGCTCGGATTCAATCATTCTGCTTTTCTAATCACTTTCACTTATGATGGCTATCTAGCTGTGATTACATTTAAAAATCAATGGGACGCAGATTCTTCATTCAGAGTAGCACTGAGAAACTGCACTTATGTGAATGAGTACGGTGGGATAATTATTTTCAGTACACCCTACGAATCATGCTACCCCTTTCAAGATGACGGATAAGATGATAGCGATGAAAGTCCTCAGGGTTATTATCGCTAAGGCCATTAGATTAGGCATATTGAGCAACCAGAGATACATCAGTGGCCATTAAATCAATTGACAACTCTATCTGTTCAACCTTGAGTCCCATGATAGTTCGACTACTAGACAATAACGTTGCTTTTACTAGTTTTAATTCAAAATCTGTTGTAATGCTCCAAAGAACGGCTGAGGCACTTGCTCAAAGTTGTACAGTTGTTGTTATCTAAAATCTAATCATTCATGTCACTTCATAGGTTAATGATATACAACAAAACTCTTTTCGAAATAGCTGAAACTCGAGAGCCACTTGATTTTATGAACGCTTTGTAACACGTTCAAAATATTGAGCATTTGTATAGCGTGGATCTTTCTCTGAGAGAGAATGAATGATAACGAATTTTTTTGTGGTCAGAATTACGTCCCAGTCTACCATTGATGCGGGTTTTTAGAAATGGTGTCAAATGATTATAGCAACAATCTCTTCATCATTATCAATCTCTGAGATAAAAAACAATTTCAAATGAGATGTTGAATGTTACACAGTAGGAGGAAGTTTGTACTTAGTGATTTTTAACCAATATCGTTTCGGCGAAAGACATTTAATGAGGACAACTACCATTCTTTTTGTGGTCAATCACATGCTTCAATTTTTTTTTGGTTTACGCAAAACAAAACTAGTTTTTTGGTTTTTTGATTTTTTTGTGAAATCGGTTTTGTGTAACAAAAAGGAGAAGGATCAGATATTTAACAAAGTCATTGGACTTTCCCCTTTAACCAAAAAACTTGAGACTTCATCTATGTATAACACATGCCCATATGTGATGGTCAAACAAGGTATATATATCACATGCTTGTAGTACAATTCTCTGCGCTTTTGTGTCGATTTTTTTTTTTCGCAGAAGACTCATGAAACTAGTACAAATGCAGGTAAAAGAAAGATAAGGATAAAGGCATGACAAAAAGACGGCAATAGGCACAACGGAACCGAGTTCTATTGAAGGATAAGAACTCCTCATCTCGGTTACTAAAGTAGTACTAGACAATATGTAGAAAGACGTCAAGAGAAGCCAATTCCCACATCAGTAATATATTCACATGTAATCCCTTCACATTGATTCACTCGATTGTAAGTCTTCACACAAATTTTTTCAGGAACCTTTTTGTTGAATAGATAGAAAAGTAAATCACATGCATGTTACACCCAAACAGTTTTTTGTATTCGCTTTTGTGTAACAAAATGATCATTTCAAAATCCCCATCTCAGGGTTAGCGCTCATGGGGTGCTCCTCTTTTTTTTTTTTTTAAGGGTTTTGGCAGACCACAAATGCCACAAAAGCACACAAAATTAGGCGCCAATACGATAAATTGTAATCATAAAGTTGTTTTTGAAGATTTAGCTACATCAATTATTGGTATCATTGGAAAGAGAATCTTCACTTTGGGACTTTTGGGACTATTGGGATCGAGAAATTGACAATTATCGGAAAGGATTTAGCTATTTAGTAGAATTTTTGGAGATACAGGGCTGAGGAGATTGTTGGATCAATATTAAGGTTTGAACATGCACTTGAGTATTATTACGTATCAAAATAGAAGCCACAAAGCCAAATGTTAAAAAAACTAGTACTTTGGAAAACAATATAAAAAGGAGAGAAATCCCGCTTTTTTTCAATTATATTTCCATCACTTTATCTTTGTTAACAATTCTGTTTTTACGGAGTCCCCTAGAGTTTTGATGTGGTGAGACGAGAAGCTGAGGGGTGGGAGACGAACTCATTTGATTTTGATGGTGTTGCAGGTTTCGGGATGTAAGCATTAGAAGCTCAATCGGTTGATTTTGATGGTTGCGGGAGTGCTGCCGACTACTAGTTTAGGTGATGGAGGTGGTATTTGAGCATTACTGGCAGCATTAGTAAAATGGTGTTGTTTTAAATGAAG
Organism: Nakazawaea populi; assembly: GCA_030557235.1. Taxonomy (NCBI): domain Eukaryota; kingdom Fungi; phylum Ascomycota; class Pichiomycetes; order Alaninales; family Pachysolenaceae; genus Nakazawaea; species Nakazawaea populi. The sequence goes on from JAKTVN010000002.1 coordinate 140,766, forward strand.
AAGCGTGCCATTTAAGAGTTGGCGTGATGTGTATTGAGAGACTGGGGCCCATTCATTATCATCATTACAGACTCATCCCCCATTTCCGGAGCCCCACCAGCAACTGTGAACGGGCTGTTTGAGTTGCCAACACAGATGGCTGATGTGCAGAGCTGAGATGGTGGTAGGTAATTTCAATTGACTTTGATGGGACTGTTACCGAGACGTGTGTTTTGCCTTATGCGTGAAAAGTTGAAAAAAAAAAGAGAGTGATGAGTGTATGCAATTTTCAAATTGTTACTGGAATACATAAGCTCACTGTGGAGGTGGTGTCTTGGGTAGACTGGGTAGAAGTAGAGACAGTGGTAGCAACTGTAGTAGCAGAGACGGTTATAAAGTTACAATTTTGTCAACTGCAGGCGGTGATGTGTATTGGTTTGAATCGGCTGATGAAATTTGAAAGGATAGATTCGATATCAATGTGGTTTCAGTGGCTGGTATATAGAAAGCTCGAGAAGTGATTGGGTAGATCGGATGTGAACAATGATATCAAAGAATTGTGTGAGGAAGACGCCGAGGTGGTTGAGGTTGAATCGCCATGTTAGATAAATCAATTGGGCTTTGAAACAAAACTGTCGGTGAGCCTGAAGGATGAGATTACAATGGGACTGGTTCGATAAACGAGCTATATGGATTTTTTGGTAATCGATGATGCGTCATCATGGACATAGGAACTGGTCATTCTTCAGTCACGAAATTGGTGATATGAGCTAGGAGGAATATTGACATTTATAGCAAAATTGATAATCTGTAAATTTGTAGGTGCTTCTCCTCCCTCAGGGTCCAGCATCGGGTGACTGGAATGTGCCGAATAGGTGTGGTCTTTAGTGTGAATGTTGTTTTCTTGTGGACATTCAAACGCTTAACTATCCGAAGGCATATGTAGAAATATCGTGAGCTTTTCAAGACTTCCACAAAGATGGCAATTTGTAGAATGGAACACAATGTGAAAGTTGCTACGTACCAACAACGAGCATTTTAGTTTACATTTCATTTACAAATCGCAGAAGATGGTCAAATATTCTTCAAATGCAATAGAATCTCTTCGAATTGAAGGGGCGGAAATGTGCTTATACAGAGCTATAACTTAAGTTCATCCATTTATTTGCATGGGGGGTGGGCAATCCAAAATTCAGCAATGTAGACTATGATCAACTTGCTCTTTTGGGATCAAATGATTTGGAAACTATGCTCTGGTGGAGATGTTTCAATTGCCTTAGGCAGTTGACGCAGCATTATCGGGAACAGCATACGCTGAAAGACCCAAACATTGAAGATTGACAGAATCAACAGCGTACAATGCATCTTCTCCCTCTTGCCCGATACAAGTGAAGAAGCCATTGGTACCTTGCTATTGGAATGGGGTCAATGATCCAGCTTTTTCTCCCAAACTGAACCCTTTGGTAGCACCTGAGCATCTCCTAAGGCGATGGAATGATCAGCCTTGACAACAAAGTAATTACCATCTGAACCCTTTCTATTGTAGTTTCATTTGTGATGTGCACCCCAGTCAATGTGTTGACGAGTCTGGAGTGGTTATTGATGATGACTATGGCATCAGTGTCACGTTTGAAACCCCATGAACTGAATTGGAATCTGGATCTGGAGCGAATGTTTGGATACCAAATGTTGACGATGCATCTGCTAAAACTACAGTGGAGGCGATAGTGATTAATACAATGAGTGAAAATGATGATAATTGCATCTTGTTTATTTATGTGTTATTTTTGGATAAGTGCGCCAAGTGTTGTTATTGTTGTGTTTGTGTTGAGTTGGTAATAGATGAAGGATATACCTTACAAAATGTCTTGCAAAAAATAAAATAAAATTATATAACTTGAGTTCTGAAACCCCTTTTGATAGCATTCGTCTTGGGTAGTAAAAAAGTTATTGGTGCAAACCCGCCGACTATCAACTTCAAAAATCAATCACCCGTAGATGGTGATGGATATAGATGGTCTTCTTTAGAACCTTCCATACCTCTCTTCGCAAGTTACTATTTTTTTTTTTTATTTGATTGACTTTATTCGACTATATGTGGTTTTAAAAAACTATATATGTATTTGTCTTTGAATTAAGAAAAGAGTAACAAAAAAACAGACAGTTAATCTGTTTTCATAAATAAACATTCCGCCTTCAAGCTTGATGTTAAGACGCGTTTATCATGGATCACAAGAAAGTTTATCAACTGATACATAGTTCTACAAAGTATTTTTATCCTTATGAACAAGTGCATGGCTAAGAGGAACCTACATCAGACACTAATTCGAAAATTATGCACATGATGTGATATGAAATTTATTAACTGATACATGATCTTCGAATAATCATGTACACGGACTATATAAATAGTAATAATAAATTGAAGAAAGTGTTAATGTCTCAGTTCATGTATTGAGGAAAACTCATGATCCGATATTGGGGCGTCAATCCAAAACGGTGGGTAAAAAACCTCGCATGCTGATCATCCATTAACTAAAAAAGGAATCTGATCAGATAAGAAGAATAAATGAAATGGGAGTTAAAAGAAATAAAGGAAATTGGTCATGAGTCAAGGGGTGAAGGTGAGAAAATAATGAATGGAAAAGAAAGGGATAGGACTAAAAAGATAAAAGGATAAGAAGTAATGAATAGTGATGAGGTTGGGAAGAAAAAGGGATATGATATGATATGAAATTTATTAACTGGATAATGCACGACCTTAATCTAATGATGAATCAAAGTATTACAAAAAGGGTTTAAAATTTTGAACACCTAAGACTCTATGGCCAAGTTGGTTAAGGCATCCGACTGTTAATCGGAAGATCGCTGGTTCGACCCCAGCTAGGGTCGAATTCATTACTTTTTAATTTTTTTTTTTCAATTGGCAGGGAACTCAATGAATTCTCGGGCTCCATTAGATGATGGCTGAATCACTGCTCTAGACAATGGTAGCTGATTATGTCTCACTCTGATTATGTCTCACTCTTTATAAGCCAACACAATTTTTTTTCATCGATGGGAAAACGTTGTTCTTAAGGTTTCTCTTTACTATAGTGTTTTTTTTTACTTTACTGATAAAAACAAACGCCAAGTGACACAAGATCAGCAAACAATCATCATTTAAACCTCCCCAATAGACAAGCGATGTCCGATACGGAAGCTACACATATACTCGCAAAGAAATATTCTTTGGATTTGCCGCGTTATTCCTCCATTGAGTTTCCCCTCGACGTGATAAATGACGATAAAGCGATTAATTTGGTTGGTGGAACGGAGAGGATACGAGAATCATTGGTTGAGAAAGATCTCCCTTTGGAATTGAGATTGAGACCATCTGACCCATTCCAACACCCTATACACTCTGAAGTGTCTACAACAGAGCACTTATTAGTCAAAGTGCGATTGCCTAAAGGCGAATTCGCGAAATATGGAAACAATATGGCTAAAGCCATCAACGCGAATAAAGAGATGTATCAGTTTGAACCAGTTGCCATCATTAACAAGACATACAGATTCAGAGAAATTGCTGATTTCCAAATGAATGCTTCACATAACCCGCTTCTGCAAGAAACTAGAGAAGCATTTTTCGGCAATGATTTGAATAGGTTGAAGGAATATGAGAAGAATATACTATCTAAGAAAGATAAGTATGACACAAGTAAACCTTTAGATCTACCTCCTTTCTCGTTATATTCCAAGATCAAAATGCCGTTTTCATACAACTTTACAAATAACAAAGCCACTGCTGTGAAAAACGAGGACGGTAGTGTTCGTCTCGTCAATACCAATAGAGCTCTTACAGTTAGTACAACTTTTGTAAGTTGGCAAGATCCTGCTCCCAAAGGGTCACTTCCAAAAATATCCAACTTCGTAGAGGAGTCTCAAAGGATCACGCAAATGCAGATCAGTGAGGGAATGATACCAATGCATGTGATCAAGAATAGTGCTAATTACCAATTGACAGAATGTGTCAGATTATTGGAAAGTCTCTTCAAACAAAAACCAATTTGGTTGAGAAAACATTTGTACACTATAACACCAACAAATTGGAGAAACAGTTTTGGTTATGCTCTTGCATATGTTGCATACTCTACTCGAACGGGCCCCTGGCAGCAGTCGTATATCAAATTTGGTGTTGATCCAAAAAGCTCTAATGAGTACGCCATGTATCAGACAGAGCGATTCAGAGTTCACATGGGATCGAAGCGCAATACAGAAGAAGAAGAAGACACTGATACAATAACTGGGATTGCTCGCTCTTCTAGAAATTCGACACCCGTTGTCGATGGAGATGCCATAAAAGAATTACCCTATGATTTCATGTTTTACGGTGACAACCTACCAATGATTAGCACTTTCCAATTAGCCGATATAAAGGACCCTCAGTTGGCGGCTCTTTTGACAAAGGACCATCTTGTAATTGAGCCAACGGAAAGAGATGGGTGGTTTGAACCAGAATCACTTCTGCAACTCAGACTGATGATGAAGTATAAATTAACATGCTTAGCATCAAAAGAGCCAATCTCTCAGACAAGATTAGATCAGATTCAAGACCTAGCTATTAATAGGTGTCATGCTCCGCATCTGTCTCTGCTGGCGAACGACTCTGATGGTGGAGAAGAAGACGATGAGGAGGAAGAGGAAGATGAGGAACCGGAAGAGGAAGATGAGGAAGGGGAACAGGAAGAACCGAATAACCAACAAGAACAAAACAAAGCAAATAAGGTTGAGAATGGGAACAATGGTCTGTTCAAAGTTATCGAAGACAACAAACAGGTCTATCAAGAAGGGGACCTTTTGACAAGATTTGCAAAGATAGACCCAAAGACCTTGAAAGAATTGAAAGGGCTTTTGAAGGAATCAGATATATTAGATTTGGATTAGGTTTTCGTTGACGCAAATTCTAATTGGATCTTTTCTTGTAATAAGAAAGTACATAACTATTTACAAAGCATTATAAAAACTTGTAGTGACACCCCTGGCATCACTCACTTTCTTTTATTGAAAATATGACCACCCAATTTCTGCTCAATAACGTTCTTCCCCATTAGCTCTATATAGTCATCATCTTCTTCTTCTTCCGCCTCCTTCACCAGCTCAGATGTCTTCGTTTCTTCTCCCTTTTCAACTTTCTTGTTATCGAATTCAGAGTATTTTTGTCTGAAAGAGTATAATTTACCTCTGACATCTTCAATGACCGTCATATCAGATCTGCTCTCGTTCCAAAGAGCATTGTTTCTTTGATCTTGAATCATCCTTATCTCGGTCTTTGGATACTGCGACTTCCTTTCGATCACTGAACCATCTGATAATTCCACAAGACATGTGAATCTATGATAGATAGGTGGTCGAGACTTTCCAATTTTGATCTTCTTTGTTGGTCTTCTTGGGATGGGATTTGGGTTTGTTGCCGTTCTGGTGGAATATTGCTTCATCAGCAAGGAAGGCATTATCCTTCTGTTACCTCTTATAGCAGATATCAGAGATGAATTGTTGAACATTGCTGTTGGTCTCACACTAACTTCAACTGATGATATCGCTAAAACATTTACTTTACAGTTTTTCATCAAATAATTTTTTTTTTTTTCTTACCAGTTCTTAAAGTCGTGTACACGATTATACATTCTTTTTACCCAATACTGTAAATGTAGAACTTCCTTCTTCAAACTGATATCCCTTTGAAAGAAGGTATTTTCGCACCGCCACTTTCAATTTACTTTTACCGCCTACACTATGCAACCCTCTACCGGTGATTATGCAGGCGGGTTCCACCTCTTGCACGGTTCCTGACCGCTGAAATTTACCCAATTGTTCTCTTCTTGTAATTTCATCATTCCACCAATCGGTTAATACACTGGAGACAGTATTTATGGCAATCTCCACTGTCAAATTATGCAAGTCTAGCTTACTCGTTCTCAAAAACTCGTTCACTTTTTGTTCTTGTAAAGACCACTCTCTTTCACGTCTTTGATCATATGCCAATGTCTTTGTCTGAGTTGCTAAACTTGAGTAATAACCCTTGACTGAACGATGTTGTGCATCCACAGCCATTTGTCTATAATGGTCCGCTTTTCTAATGTAGTCGGACTCACTAGCAGTAAATTGCTTCCCCACCACCGGATTACGATTTAACACTTGATTTGTGCCCTCATTCTGGACCTTGGCATCAGTCAACTTGGTTATCTTACTGGCGGGAACTTCAGAACTTATTGGTAAAAAAAGCAGGCTTTGGTGAGTAGCACTGAAAGCATTCTCTTGCAAAATTTTCTTGGATGTATCTATCACTTTATCGACATTACCTCTGAAGTAAATCAATTGTGCATCATAAAATTTGTCATTGAGCAAGACCAGGTCGGGGAATTCCAGCTTGAAGTTTTCCAAAGCTTTCATTTCAGGCGAATCTTCATCGTATATTTTCGCAACTTCTGTCGGCCTCAAAGTAATTGATGATGAGGATGAAGTTGAAATGGTATTATGTTGTAACAGAGATCGCACATTTTTGGAAGAGCTAAAGCCTGATTGAACCCTACTGGAACTCAATTTTATTTTACCAGTCGAGGCAACTGATTGATTGGAATCGAAGCTATTGTTCGGTGGAAGCTCATTTTCAATGATGGAAATTACAGATGAAATTACAGAATTTGTCTTGTAAAAATAATTTTGAGCAATTTTCTTTGGTTGTCCTGTTATCTCAGAAACTTTAGCAACTTCTTCACTTATTTGATTCCATGATTTGCTTGGTTTCGTCAAGTTCGTATCTACTCCCGACAACTCAAGTTGTGTCTTTTTTGGTTTCGATTTGGAGTATATCACATTGTAATTCATCAATAAATCATAAGCTTTATTCACGTCGTTTTGTTCAGATTTCAATTGACGCAATATCTCGTTGGGTGGGATATGGGGGAACATCTCTCGAAGAAAGTTTCCTTCCTTCAGGTATTCCCTTGGAAATGGGTGTGAGGAACCGAGTTTATTGTCTTTCACGGCTCCATTCTTATCGTTTTTCTTGAGTATTTTTACACCGTTTTTGGAAGATTTCATATCAAAAGTGGTGCCACAGACATTCTCTTCTAGTATTGGCAGAGTGACACCATTACTGTCGTATTCAACAGGATCATTCTCTTTCCTGTCCTGTTCGTCTTCTTGCTGCTCACTTCGTGTAACCTCAGTGATCATCGATTGATTTAACAAGATATCACATGATCGATCAAAATTGCCGCCACATTCCTCTAAGGTCTCCTTGATTAGTCTTAGTGTAACATTGGGGAACATCTGTGATAACATAGCCGCAGACTCATTGAAGCCATCTGAAAGTTCAATGGAATCTAAAGTGGTTGTAATCCCATTCATTGGGCTGCCATCATCGTCTATTTCCATTGAGCCACGCAAAGTTATATATTCATTAGTGAACTATGATTATCAGTTCGATACTGGGGCCATACAGTTTGTATAAGGGTCCACCTAGCTGTATCTCTTAAATTAAACCTGCAAGTCCAATACTTTCTGTAACAATTTTTTTTTTTTGTCATTTCAGGGTGCAAAAGACAAGACAAAATTTGTATTCTCAATACAACCAACGAAGTAATATGACAGAGAATTATTTAATTTTTATGTAGTTTTGCGAACAATGAGCCAGTAGAAAAGATATCCAATTTCAATAATGTTGCATTTGTATTAGTGAAGAAATGACAATAATTAAAATCTGCAATAACAATAATAAAGCCAACGAGAGAAACAAATTAAATCAGAACATCAAACCATGTAAACAGTAACAAACCAGCATAACGAGAAACTCTTTCAATCACCGCCTTTTTTCAAATTATTGAACCTAGCCTCCAAGTCATCATCTGCATTACCAGGTACAGAGCCTACTCCACTTCCATCACCCAACAGTTCTGCCACTCTAGCAGTCGACAGTGGTTCTTTATCAGTTGCTAAATCCCCATTTGGAACATCCTTCAAGTTTTGATTCAAATCCACTCCAATTTCATCCAAGACTCTATTCAACACATCATCAGCTTCTTCTTCATCGTCCTCGTCCAACTCATCATCCATCAAATCATCCATGGTATCATCCACCATTTCTTGTCTTTGATCCATGATATCGTTCTCTCTTTGGAAATCCATAGCGATCTTGGACAATTGAGGGAGATTCATTGATCTGTTCATCTGATTTAATAATGATGTAGCAGATCTCATCGATTGTGCCATCTGATCTGACGACCTGACACTTTGAATACGCAAAGATATAGCTTGAATTTGAACTTTCATCCTAGCAAACTTCTCAATGTTTTTCTTCGTACGTATGAGGTCTTTAGCTTGTATTTTGGCTGCCTTCAATTGATTGTTCTTGACAGATTTCTTTATCTCTAGTATTATTTGCTTTTCTTGTCTCTCCAATTTCACTCTTTCTCTATCAAGTTCTCTCTGGGTCCTCTCAAGAGCCCTTTGGTTCTTTCTCAACTTCTCCTGTGGTGTCAACTTCTTTCCAAAGGCCCATTCAAATAGATTCATTGTGTTAGCTGGGTTGGCCAATATGACCATACAGAACGCTTTTCCTAACTTTCCTTTTTATTTTTTTGTTCTTTTTCCTGAGCCCAGAGCCGTGTATTGTAATCAAACACACGACAATGATTTATAACAAATGAATTTAATTATAAGCACAAGAATTACATATATTACAGTAAAAATAATTATAACAGGAGGAAAAACCACTATTGTACGGGATGATTAATTAGTGTGTACAACAAAATCTATAAAACGTTTTTGAAAAATGGCAAAACCCCTCTCATGATTAAAAATAAAAAAAAAAAAAAGCCCAAAACAAACCAACAATAAATGCAAACAAAACCCAATTAAATCCTCTATATTAGCTAGACTGACACAAACCTGTCTACTGGTTTCCACAGCGCTGTCCTCTTCTCTCTCAAGAGATGATAAGTTTTTCCAATTTGTCCAACTTATCCATTCTATTCAACTGATTATTTCCCAAATCCAATTCGACCAAGTTATGCAAATTGTATATGTTTTCTAACTTAGAAATGTTGTTACCTGTCAATTTCAATGTTTGCAAATTTGACAAGTTATCTAAATTTTCAATCTTGGTGATCTTCCCAAGGGTCAAAATGAGAGTCTCCAAATTAGTCAAAGTGTTCAAGTTTTCTAACTTGGTAATTGATGAATACTTGATTTTCAACACTTTCAAATTGGTTAATTTTTCAAGATTCTCCATCTTCTTCAAGTCTGGGACGTCGCCTAATATCAATCTTCTCAACTTGGTCAATTGTGACAAATTCTCGAGCTTGCTGATGTGCCTATTATTTTCCAAATCCAAATCTTCCAAGTTCGACAGTTCCTCGAGATTTTCAATTCTTGGGATATTGTTGAAACTCAAATTCAACACTCTTAATTTCTTCAATTGTGACAAATTTTCAATTTTTCTCACTTGATTTCTTGACAAATCCAACTCTTCCAAGTCAATCAAATGATCAATATTTTCAATTCTGGAAATCAGACTACATTTCAGCAAATCCAAAATTCTCAAATGCACCAATGCTTTCAAATTTTCCAATCTGGGAATACGATTGTTGCTCAATCTTAAAGTTTGCAAAAGCGGTAAGGTATCCAAACCTTCAATTCTATCGATAGCATTGTTTGATAAATCCAAATGTACAAGATTCGTCAACGGCTCAAAATTGTTTTGGATCTTTTTGATATGATTATTGAAAAGCTTTAACTCTCTTAAGTTCTTTAACTCGTCAAAACTGCCTGAAATATCTTCCACTAAATTGAAGCCAAGATTCAATACTCTCAAATCTGTCAAATGGCTCAAGTTGTCAATTTTGGTGATTCTGTTATAACTCAAATCCAATTCTTTTAAGTTTGTCAAGTGACTCAAATTTTCCAATTTGAATATTTGATTTGATCTCAAATTCAACTTTATCAAATTTTTGAAACCTGTAAGTTTTGGTATCGATTGAGTTTCGCAATTCGACAAGTTGAGCTCTTTCAAATTTGATAATCCATCTAATTTCACTAACCCATGTAAATTGTGATGTGTCACTTCGAATTTCATCAACCTTTCGAAATATTTGTTATTGTTTATCAAAGTGAAAAGAGATTCCATCTTTTCAATGTTGTTTGTAGATGACCAATGAGCAGTGTTGTGAAACTTCAATTTATATACATAGTTTTTACTAAACTCATCTTCATTTATCATGGTCTTAATTTGATATTGATCATCGTTTGACTCCACAATATCTGATGTACTAAGGTCATCATCATTGAAAAGCATAAGTATGCTCTCATTTAACTTCATGTCAACTAATGTTACATCGTTGGCCGGTAGCACTTGTCTCAAGTTGACCAAATCCGAATTGCTCAAGTTGGAGTTTAAAATTTGTAACTTCAACTCATTTGGTAATGAAGAGAGCATATTTTCTCTGGGCTGTTGATGATTGTGGCGGTGATTATGTGTTGTTTGTATTGTTGTTGATATCATGGTGTGTAAGAAATGTTGTTCTCTATGTTATGCACTCCCAGTAGAATTTGATATGAATCAAAATCAGTGACTTTTATTAAGCATTTAACCTATTGATAGTCCACATCAAGTAGGAGAGAAACTAAGAGGTTATATACATCTGAGTAATAAGAAGGATTTTTCAAAATCAAAAAGATGCACCAGATGTTAATTAGGAAGTGTATGTTTTTCTTTTTGATCTTTTCTTTTGCGGAAAAACATGAGATTTTAAATTACATCATACAACATCTGGCTAGGCATTTAAATTTTCCGAGAAAAAAAAAAAAGCTCACCACACAACACAACGAAACATCATCATCATCAAATCCCGAACTAGTCATATGGTTTTTTTATAACACAAAGATGAGAGAGTTTGACTTCTACGGGCATCGTACTGCCGTACCTTTGAAGCTTTCTCCAGATATATGGGGTGCTTCCTGTTATCGATGTAAGCCATAAACTAACTCGTTCTTAAGACTCGATCGCCATCTTCTCGATGAAAGTTTTTGCATTCCTTAATAACTACGTCATATACGATTCTAGTTGGAAACGGACTTCTCAACTCATAATAAAATACAATAGAACAACGACGATCAAGGTGATTTCACTAACAATAGAATAACAATAAAATACGAAGTTAAAGTGAATTTATACAAAATTCATGGATCTAGCTACCGCATTCCTTTGCAACACCTTCTTAGAATCCTAATGCGATAGATAATTAGAGAGATTTCTCTGTGTAAGACAACTTTTTACGTGTATTAAAAATACAAAATACAATTGTGGCAATTATTAGATTATTTTACACAACTATTTGAAACTGTATCAATGAAAATTTTGTAGTGTGGAAAAATGATGAAATGGAAGGATTGTTTAGAAGAGGTCAAATAAATCAAATTATATATCAACATGTTATACGAGTTAATAGGAATAGCACGTGTCACTTCTCGCAATGCAAATGCTTTAACATCGGAAGCCAAAGAGGTAGTGGCTTCTGTTGGAAAATTGATAATTAATAACAGAGGTGTAGTAAGAAAAGTTTATAACTTAGGTGTTAAGCCATTACCTAAAATCATATCGTCCCATCAGCAGAGAAATTTCAGAGGTGCTAGATTCATGATGTTGTTTGACGCTTCAGCTCCTGTGCAAAGTGAAATATTGAGAACTTTGAGAAGAGATCATAGAGTGATAAGATCTGCTATAATGAAGGTTGATGATAAAGAAAAATTGAACGTTTTGGGTGCCGTTGAGAGGACAAGGCAATAAATGATTGATCATGTCGCTTCAAGGAGTCTGTGTATATAATTCAATGAGAGAAGTCTGAAATGTGATCGAAATATTCTCATGTAGATTACCTTACTAACTCTGCTACAGTAATAGCAGTTAAAATTGATGAATGAATGATATTACTGAAAATGTCAAATCTAAAATTGGTATTAATCGAACAGACGAAAGAAAGGCTGTAACTGGAAAGAAAGACTGAACTAAGCAGCACAAAAGAGCTAAAAAAACACTTCAGCAAAATAGCGGGAACGTCAGCAATATCATAGTGGAAATTGGAAGATAACTAATGAAAAAAAACATATGAAGAAGAAGAGTGACTGATTATATCACCCTATTTCTTCTGAGCTAATCCAAAGTTTGGTTTACCACCCAAAGTACCAAAGTAGTTACCGATGTAGTTCTTTGGCTTGTAAATACCTTTAGAGTACAGTTTATCCCAGTTTTGAATAACGTCTGAGACGAATGGTAAACCAGCCCTGTAAAGATTGGTAATGGCAACCAGAGATCCACCTTGGTAGGCATCCATGAAGAAATAAGTGGTTTCATTTTCCATTGAGATTGGAGGTCTATCGAAATCGGAAATCGTTCTCAAGATAACAACTCTGCTAAAGTCAACTAAACCATGTTTGGCCATTCTCAACATGGCCTCCAACGTGGCATTATCTTCTTGTTGAGTAGAGCAATACTTGGCGGTACCATTTGAGATGATAGAAGTATAATTCTCGAAAGTGTGGGCCAAAGTTGAACCGTACCAATAAACATCAGAAGTGGCGGTGTCACATGCAACAACTTTTGGAGAACCTGTAGCAGAAGAGGTGTTATACAATTCTCTAAACTCAACATTACCTGCAGAACCATTGGCCAATTTTACACTGGACAGTAATTTTAAAGCTCTATCTCTCAACAGTTCGTTCAATTCGTAGATTTCAGTTCCATAGATGGTGGTTGGATATTGATTTGGTTCATCAGTTCCAAAAGCAACGTAACCAGTTGACCAATTGGCTGGAATCTGTCTTGCATCAGCTTCGTAAGCTAAACCAACTTGGACAGCATATTTTGGGAATGTGGCATCGCCTAAAGTGACAACTTCTGGTGAACCACCTGCAATACCGCTCACCATAAAATAGGTTTCAGTCAAATCAAAAAGTGGTGATAACGTCAATGCAGTGATGGTTGAAGCTGCATTGATCTCTGCTTCACCGGTGGTGACTTGACAGATGGTGTAATTGGCAACACAGTGAATATCAGGGTATTCAGTTGACAAACCTGGTATAGAGATGTTGTAAACCATGTCCAAGCCTTCAATCCAAGGTTCTTGCTCCAAGGAAAACATATTGATGATGAATGCTCTTGGCTTGTAAATGGCACCATATCTTCCATAAGTGACTGAGGTGAATGAATCGGTAAAAGTTGGTGGAGCCAATGTGGAAGAGTTAGTAGCATTATCTGGATTGAAGTAACGTTTCAGCATCAATATTGGTGATGCTTGAACCAGTGACAAGGTCACCAAGGCTGTACTAATTGCTTGTGCTACCGAAAGCTTCATCATCAAGTGTTTTTTTTTCTTGGCTGGTGGGCTAGTTAATCGTTAAAGATACTACTATCTCTTGGGGAAATGGGTGTTGAGTAATCTCATTTTATCTTCGAGAAACATCGTCAACTTTATACCCAGAACAATAATGCATTTTGTCGATCCCTTGTTCATTCATTCCCGAGACAATTGTCCTTCGGCTTCATTGGCCTCTTCTGCCTTTTGGACCAAAAATTACTCTATTATTGAATTTTTTTTTTTTTTTACATGTAAGTTACATACGTACACACACAACTTTACAACAGGACATGGAAACCTAGCGCGCAAAACACCAGCAGTAGCTTGTAACGTAATCAGATGCTTGCAAATTCCATTTCCTTCCCCTAACAAACAAAGAGTTCCTTTGGGCAAAGAATGTGATTTGAGAGCGAGTGATAGAACGAACGTTCATTCATCTGCGGGGCAATTGATGCTAAATTGGCTGCAGCATTCTGGGAAGAAGGACACAAATTCCACATTGGAATACGTTGTTGCCTAATTGGGTAATATGTAATTTGTTTATCATTTAGTCCATTTTAGGAAACTGCAGATAAGGCTCGTCTGCTCTTCAGCCCGTGACTCAGGAAAGGCTTATTCCAGGTCTGGGCTTACTGCTCACCTTTTCATTTACAGCACTAAATGCCAATACCAATTTTGGCGTTCAACCTTCCATTCTTACTCTATTGCTTAGAGAGCTGTCAACAACAGGATGACTTAGTCATTCATATGATAAGTAATCTTTTTTAGATATAATTACCATGAGTACAATTGAAATTTATCAAAAGTGGAACACCATTACTCTTTCCTTGAAATGATAAAGACATCTACTATATAACGACTAACCGGATTGGATGTAAACTCCCCACAGCAGGGGGAACTAGTCATCAATCTGAGTATGATGTGTAATCCTTTGCCTTTCATATCTGCACTGAGGCCACCATCTCCGATTGATTTTTAAAGCACTACTTTTATATATCCATTCTAAACCAACTACTCCAACACAGCTTCCTATGTCTGTTAAAGTTTTTACTTGAAACCGCAATTACAATGAGTATCGTCTATAATAACGTATATAAAATCATGCAAAATTCCTTTTTCTTTATCAAAGGTTTACTCAACCTCATCACTATTAAATCTATATAGATTACTCTCCGTTAAATTGTTGTCTTCATTTTTCCGTACGAGATTCCATACAGAATTCAATCCTATCATTGAACTAGCGCTATTTGATACATCAACATCCCTACCCACTTGATTACTTTCTTTTATCATTTGTGTAGTATTTGGGAGAGTCTTAGATGAGACTCCTCTGTGATAACCTTGAAAAGATGAAGCCATCAAAGGAGATGACGACAATGGTGTCGAAAATTGCTCCTGTTTTTGTATTTGTTGTTGTTGTTGTTGTTGCTGCTGTTCTCTTATTGCGGAGACAGTTGGGGCATCGATTTGAATTACCTGAGGCCTGATACCAAGCCTATTGAGAAAGCTCGAGCTTTGATCAAAATGATACGAACTCGATAACGATGGAATGAATGTCTCTTGCTGTGGTGGGATATCCGAATTTCCGTGTCCTTGATTATGGTGAGGCACCATTGATGGCGGTAATGATGGTCCGAAGTATACTGGTCTTTTAAAATTGGACTTTTGTGGCTCCTGTCGCAGCTGTGACTTTTGAGGACGGTGCTGTTGAGTGTCCACCGATTGCAGAGACGAGGATGACATTGATAAGTGTGATGGATTTCTGAATTCCCTAATCTCTTCCTCAACATTTTTGGCTGTATCAAACAGCGTTAATAAGTGAGGTAACTCATCTTGAAGTGTGGTCTTTTGTAGAATTGAAGTGGAGGTTGATACCGAAGAAATTGACAGTCTTCTTCTTCTGTCAAACAATTTGTTGCTGCTGTTATTGCTATTGTTGTGAGTGTAATCATCAGATGAACTTTCTAAGGATAGGTCGAATGAGTCATCTGGAATTTGATGGTGATCATGGTTGACTTGCACTTCTGTTACGTTAGTAGTGCTCGTCTCCGGCAAGTATTTTTTCCTGTCCATAGAAATGGATTCAAACATTTGCTCAACATCGTTGATGATCTCTATGCACTCCAAAATTTCGATACTGTCATTCAATTTGATGGCATCATTCAATTGCCTAAGTAACTGATTGATGAATTCTCTATAAGAACTGATTGTATTTTGGCTGAATTTTTGATAATCACAATTTTCTATCAATCTTTCCAAATCGATTCCTATTGTGATTAATTTCAGTTTGGAATATAATATAGTCAAGTTTTCAGATAATTTATTTTTCAAATTGATTATTCTCAACATCAACTGGGTCAAGATGGTACCCGGATCGCTGATATATTCGAAAGTGTTCATTGATCTAATAAAATCGTTAATGTCATCAATTTCGTCACTTATATCATTAATCATCTCATGCATTTCCACACAGTTGGACAAAACTTTTCTAGCTATATCTCCGTTGAATTTCGATTTTGTCTCCGAGATCTTATCATCGTTCAATATTGATTCTATACTGAAATCTAAAGACAAAAATTCCCAGTTTTTAGTTCGCAATTCCAATTTCTCCAAATCTCTTAACACTTGAAATCCCAAAATACATTTCTTCCTTAGTCGTTGATGTTCCCGGGATTGAAAATTGTTGATCACTTTTAGTAACTGATTAGATTTATCCTTAGATCTATTCAATTCAGGATCTTTCACTAAGGTGATCAATGGATCTTGATATGCTTGGACTTCTGTCATGACTAATATTATATATGTGACTGACTATCAATCGTCAAAAAAATGAATAAATGCAAAAAAAGAAATGCAAAGGAATGCCAAAATTTGGTGGTCTATTTTGATGATGATGAGGAACCCGTGTCTTTGGTGCTGATATCTGGATGGGCCGATGTATGATGGAGAGTCTGATCAATGATATGTCATCTGGTGTAGTTACCCACCAATCGCAACAATAATAAACAAATCGAATCAAATCACAAAGAAAAAAAAAATCACCTTTTTTTTGTGTTTTGGCACGCGGAGAGAGAGATGAGACCATTTAATATTACTTCAAATTTTGACTACCTTCGATGATGAGGCTGTTTGCCATTGAGTGCTACTTAATTACACGAACATTTTGATATTGTGAGAGTTATCGCTTTGTTCTTCAAACGCTAACTGGATCAAAGAAATACATGTGATTGTTTACAGAACAGATCAAAACAGTAAAATCATACTCTGCTAACGATGAGTAAGTAATAAAAATGGTTTAATGATTATTCTGAAGATGAAGTACAACCAGTCAATCACTATCACATTTTGAAATGCTTGCTTTAATATTTATAAGCTCAAATAGGCGTCAAAGGCTTCTGCATAAGTCAGAGAGAACGCCACAAGCAGCTGGTACCACAAATTGCTCTAAATCCTCCACAACGACTACCAAGACCACCATTCTCTCCAACAACAAAGAATCATCATCATGCTCCTGCCCGCAAATTCCAAAACAATTAAAGGAACTCAATTGCACAACCAAAGATTATACCTTCTTGAGGCACCTAAATCAAGGAAGAAATCAACAGTACATTGTCAGATATTCTCATGAAGAAAGACCACATCTTGCCGATGGAGTGACACCATCTGATTTCGGTAATGCTATTCCAATAGCCACATACACAATAATTGATAAAATCTATAAGGAGAACAGCATTTTCAGCAAGGATTCAAATGTGGACGTTAAGAGAGCGTACAGAAAGTTCATCAAGAGTCCCTTGAGCGTTGATATCATGGCGAAAGAGATTATAAAAGATGAAAAAGAAAATTCAGAAGTATCTCAGTGTGCCATATGCCTTGAAGCTTACGAGATGAGAGATGAAGTGTTCTTTTTACCGGTGTGCAAGCACTACTTTCATTCCAATTGTGTCTCACAATGGGCATGCATATACAGACCCACATGCCCAATTTGTGGTCGTCCGTTTTCAAAAGACTTAAAGATTTCAACTCATAAGCAGTTAGTGAATACCGTTAAATTTATAAATACCGATCATAAGGAGCGAAAATTTTGGTTAAAAGTTCTCAAACAAATACTGCAGTTATAAGTTCTGATGAATCTTTAGTTTGAGTTTGTTTTTTAAGTTTGATAACTTTTATATCAGAACTGTGTATTCTACCTGGAATAAGCATCTATCAAGTTGCTGTCTGGAATTGTTTAATAAAGTTACAGAAACATTTGATATATAAGGTCGAGGAGTGTCCCGTTAAGGCTTCCTCTTTTAGATGTAATTTTCCTATCGGAAAGGTATCAAAATATAATCAATGATAGATTCAATGTAGTGGCTTGTGTTTCTAGCACTTTATGCCAAGCTGAAGAACGTACAAAACGGGATCTACGATTTCTAGGATGTTCAAAAAAAGAAGCACTGGATCATGAGGTGTTGGCGCTTCAACAGTTACAAATCACAATTTTGAAGGCGCCTCAGTACTCAGAGGGAACATGCCAATCCCTTGCAAATTGTCTACTGATTGAAATCTATAATTCGAAAATGTATTCGCAATAAGAGGACGTGTTCGAGATAGAAAAAATTGTAAAGGGGTACAAAAGACTTATCAAGTCTAAAGATGATAGATTCTCGAGTCTGAAGTTTCAATAAGTAATTGATCGCCCAAGGCAATATCGGACAATTTCATCGTTAGCTGAAAAGATTATAAGCCCATGGGAGGGCCTAACTTGCAAACACGACTTTCTCACGCCTTGCCTTGTATATTGGGCATTCAATTAATAAGTGATATGTCCTCTCTACCGTATTTAGTTGGACAGAGACTTGAACATTACTAGGTGGGAAATAAGGAACAAATTCAAGTTTTAGCAAGATGTTATCGAGAGGAATCACAATAAAATGGATGAAGAAATTTGATTCAGAAGTGCAATTTGAGAAAAACGCAACTCAACCGTCGAGTGCATACTCTATCTTTTTGTCTTTAAACAGTTCAGCCGTTTCCAATAAATTGAGTTTCATCTTCAACAATTGTTCATTACCATCTGTATTCATGTCTGCCAACCAATCTGCAACACCGTGCTGTAATACACCTTTGGCACGCAATTCTCCATATTTACTATGTCCATAAGAGCCATGTAGAGTTATTCTTTCTTTAGAATGGTCATATTTGGCACGATGCAAAATGTTACTATTGTAAAAGACAACATCACCTGAGTGTAATTGTACTGTGATCTGACCTGGGATGTAATCTTTTCGTGTCTCTGCGTTGATAGTAATCTGTCTCTCCGTTTCTGTTCTGATTCTTGCATGAGATCCAGGAACAACAATCAAGCAATCATCATCGGTTAGGGCCATGTTGAATTGAGTACCAGCACATGGGTTGACTAGTAGTTGTGACAGTTCGTCTTCTGGCGATACCTCAGGCTTGATGGTATCTCTATGCCAATCTAACTCAAAATCAGTCAATGGGTTGATTAACATGTTGAGTAGTTCCATCGAGATATCATTTGGAGTGCACTGCAAGATGTCACACACCACCTGGATCAACTTCTCATTGGCGTACAATGCCTGATATGGCAGATTGTTGTTGTTGTTGTTGTCATCATTGTTGAACAATAACAGTCTAGACAAATCTGGATGTAGCAAAGATGAGATACCCCATATATCAGGGGTATGATCTGCCGGCCAGGGAGGGAATTGCTTGCCTTGAGTACGAACCAGTGACCAATGGCCATCTCGGGCGTGTTGTATCACCTGTTGAGACAGTTGGTAGTAAAAGGACAACTGGTTTGGGTTAAGAAAATTATTTATGATGGTGAAGCCTTGTTGAGCAATTTCATCATGATAGTGATGAGAAGGAACCAGCAGCAGCAGTGACATTATTTGGACAAATTAACCTTTTAGGTGTAACGCTGCTATTGCAAATCAAATCAATCAATTGAACCTTATATATATACTTTTCCTTATCAGTTGAAGGGAAGGTGCAACCATGTTGCAATACACGACCTTTTCTTCCATATAAATATAACCCCACATTTTCCCTTCAACAACAAATTGGAACCACCACAAATTAATCAATCGAGCATTTGAAAACCTTGGCTGATATAATTAGATACAGAAGACGATTAAATACAATAAATAACAACAACAACATGACTACTAAGGAATTACATTGGGGTATTTTGGGTGCCGGATTCATCTCTGGCTGGTTTGCTCAGGATTTGGTCCGTAACAACTCATTAAAAACCGATTACAAGCACATCATTGAATCCATTGGAACCTCAACAACCACTAAAGGTGAAGGGTTCATCAAGGAGAACAAGATTGTACCACTGAGCAATTACGGTGTCACCCCTGTGGTTGAATCATACGACAACTTTTATGCCAATCCTAAGATCAATGTAATTTACGTTGGTACCCCACATCCATTACATAAGGAACAAGTAATCCAAGCTTTGGAACATGGCAAGAATGTCTTGTGTGAAAAACCATTTACTATCAATGCTAAAGACGCTAAGGAGTTGCAAGCCTTGGCTAAGAAGAAGAACTTGTTCTTGATGGAGGCTGTTTGGACAAGATTTTTCCCCACTATTAAGAAATTGGAGAAATTGTTGTACGAGGATAAGTTGTTAGGAGATTTGAAGAGAATGATGATGGATTTTTCGTTTGATGCTGTTCAATTACCTGCAACTCATAGAATGAGAAACAACAAGTTGGGTGGTGGTGCATTGGTTGACATTGGTATGTACTGTATGACATATGGTAGAATCTTGATGGATCCAAATGTGGCTCCAAATAACATGAAGTTTAAAGTCAAGTCCTTCGAGAGTATAGACCCTGGAGATAAGGTTGATTACGTCTCGTCGTGGATCTTGTATTATGAAAATGGTGCTCAAGCGATTTTGACCTGTGCACTTCATAATGACATGATTCCAAATTTCCCATTCCTGGTTTTACAAGGCACTAAAGGTTCATTGCAGATCTACGGAGAAAATCCGGCTAGACCTGAAACGATCAAGATTTTTTTGAAAAATGGTGAGAAAATGGAGTTGAAGGAAGATGCAGATTATCGTGGGTTCATCTACGAAGCGAATGCTGTCGCTGATGATATCGCTCAAGGTAAGATTAGCAATGACACTGTGCCATTTGAAGAGACTCTGTTAGTGATGGAGACATTGGATAGCATCCGTTTGGAGAGTGGATTACATTATGAACAAGATGATTGATTCGTTGTAATTAAATCAAATGAATTTTAGTCGTGTGTATTTGTCGTATCGATAATTGAAGGCGCGTATTTTTTACAACATTTGTTTACGTTTTTGTAAGATCAAAAAGTTTTAATGTGGTACAGATCACAGAGATCACAGGGATCACACAGGTGTATAGGTCATAAAGGGAGATGTCTTCAAGAATCTTGTACAGGTCTAGCACATATGACCCGGAAACACAGCTACCTCTATACATATTGGATTCATATTTTCTTCCTTCTTCGTTGTTGATCAGTGAACTGATCAAATCCGATGAAGAGTTATTGAACTCTTTGATATCCAAAGTGGATGAAGACTTCACATTATGCATATTCAGTGCCAGTTTCAACAAGTTAGAAGCTCGCACCAATGAAAAATTGAACATACCGATCAAATTGATCAAATTGTTGAAATCAATTCCACAAGAAAAGCGTAATTTATTACACAAGATTTACATTGTGCATCACGATTGGTTAACCAAATCATTGTTGGATCTTTTCAGCGTTGTTAGGTTCAGCTCGGCACCCAGTATGAAAATAGTCCATTGTGACAGCTTGACCACGTTATCCAAGTACTTGGATATCACTCAGTTGAACATTTCGTTGCCCACATATTTATACGATTTAAATTTCAACGACAAGATTATAATACCAATACACTTACAACCAATTTTCAAAACTCCAATTGTCATGTCCAACGAAGCCGTGTTCAAAAATTTCAAAAGATTATACAACAAGTTGATTGAATATCTACTGCATGGAGACTACAGAGATATACCTTACTTGTTGAACCCGACTTTACCAGAACAATTGGGTGATAAGATCGATATCTTGATCGATTGTATCAAAAGGAAGCAGATAATGAACTTGTCAGATTGGTCCTTTGTTGAAATTTATAGGGTACTCCTTGCCCTACTATCTTCTTTAAATGATATAGATCAACCCTTGATACCTGTTTCCTTGGTATTAGAAGGTGTCCCGATAGAGAAAATCTTGACTCAAACTTATCATTTACCACAACATCAGCATATTGCATATAATAACAAATACATCATAATTAAATGTTTCCAATTGTTCCAATCGATTTTGTCCAAATTTGAACATGAAAGAGAACAATTACTTTACATTTTAGAGTTGAGCAAATCGTTGTTCAACACCAATTATTCATTGGATAAGGAAGATCATCCTCAAATATTCAACCAGTTTTTCGAGTATATGAAATCGGTGTTATTTACACCATTTGAGTCATCATTCACGAGAGAATTGGAGTTTGGCAAGGTTAATCCTATTGAGTGGGATGAGGTGAACGAGTCGGTGACACCGCCAAACAACACTTCTTTGACAGCAGCAGCAATAACAACAACATCAACAAAAAACAGCGGTGGCAGCAACGACAACGACTCAACCGCACACGGCAGAAGAAATGTATCGGAAAGCAGTGTTCCTCCAACACCACCAAAACCTAGAAAACAATTGTCCAAGATGCATATGAACTACCACAACAGCATTAGCAACAACCTTGATAATCTATCATCGAGCGATTCGTCATTGGAAGAGGAATTGGAAAAAACGAGAGAGACAGGTTATTCCCATTCACCAATCGATGGGTCTGAGCAAGAGCGAGGCCGTGATCATCACGATGAGGAGTTAGAACTGGAAAAGGAGAACATGCAGAGGTTGAGGCCGAGGTATGAAAGATTGGTCAAGTTAACCAAACCAACGGTGGAGGAAAGGGAAGAGATTGCCAAAATTGA
Organism: Nakazawaea populi; assembly: GCA_030557235.1. NCBI lineage: Eukaryota > Fungi > Ascomycota > Pichiomycetes > Alaninales > Pachysolenaceae > Nakazawaea > Nakazawaea populi. The sequence goes on from JAKTVN010000002.1 coordinate 163,159, forward strand.
GAAGGAAATCAAGTTGAAGCCTTGGGTCAAGGGTAAGAAAGTTGGGCAGTTAGCAATGTTTTACGAGAAGGAGATGCAATAAACTGGGAGTTGGGGGTAGAGAAAAAATAGATGGCATATATTTGGATAGATTGAATTAGACTAGTTTCTGTTAACGTGCTCTGCGTGGGTATTTAATGATGATTTCAACGTATTTATGTCATTTTAAGGGTCTATTGATTTATTATATAACGGCATTTATTTTTATTAACAGGAGCAAAAAAAATTAAAAACAAGAAAAAAAATCTACGGAGAGATCTTCTACGATTCCTTGCAAGTTGCAAATTGCACACAACACCAACGGCTTTATCTGTTAGTCTTGATGAATCTTATAAGTTTACCCATAGAGTTGGTGACAAAGATCGCAAAAGAACTTAGGAACCTGGATGTGAAGAACCTTTCACTATGCAACAAACTGTATCATGACAAGCTTGAAATCATTATATTCAAAACCATTAGATTATCGTGGAATGAGATTGACGAGTTCTTGACCACGATGCAGGGGAAACATTCATATGTACACAAGATCATTGTCCATAATAACGGTGTCAATGATAGTTATGGGGAATGGAACATCAACTTGTTGCAGAAATTCATCAACCTACTGCATTTGAGCCAATTAGAGATCCAATTATCACATTCGACAAATTGTTTGAAATATCAACAGTATCATAAGAATGATATAAAACAGTTGAAACTCATTACCGAGACAACAGATTCCATATTTAGCTTGTACCATATCAAAGGTTTGAACCGAGTGCAGAAGTTGGACTTGCATAATTTCCAAATAATACGAGATTTAGAGGAGAAAGAAGAACAGGAAGAAGAAGAAGAACAAAATGATGATGATAAAAATAATCAACATCACCGACAAGATACACATCCTGACTTGAAAGAATTAAATTTGTACAATTGCAATTGGGATTGGCCATTTGAATTGAATGATTATCTGAATTTAGTTGTTTTAAAATTGCATTACGATTTAAAGAATCCATTTATATTAGGGGAAAGATTTAGAAATTTCTTGAGTGATAAGACCAAATTGTTAAAATTAAGGGATTTGCAAATAATAATTGAAGACAAAGATGATATCAAAAATAATCATAACAAGAACCTTTACTTGTATCCATCGTTAAACTTGGTAAATTTGGTGAATTTGAAAAATTTACAAAAATTGAAATTGATCAATTTCAAAAATTTAGATTTCAAAAAATTTCATCATTTAATAAATCAGTTACAATTGAAAAATTTACAACTAAAAGTGATCAACACAAACAACGATCCAACCGATGTGGCCAATTTCGAAACTTTACTCAACACAAAGATTCAACACGTCAAGATTGAGATCTCGTGATATCGAATAATTTACAAAGCGAAAAAAAATTATATCTCACTCGTTGATCAATCTTGACAATAGCAACCATTCATCCACCAACTCATCACAGTTGTCATTGTCACCATCTACTCCATTAACAAAACTATTCAACTCATTGAATTGACCAACAGTGACATACCCATCTCCATCTTGTCCATCCATCTCTCTCTTTGATATCACCAACCCTTGACATCCACGAGTGCTCAAATCCAATTGAACCCCATTTAATTGTCGGCCACGGAAATATGTCTGTACTCTTTTCCTGTGTGAACTAGTACTAGTACTTTTACTTATATCCTTAGCATCATCACTTTCACCAACAACTTCTGTTATAGACCAGTAATTCAGATCAGGTCGAAATTGGTCTTTGATTTCACCAGTGAACTTGATTCGACATGGCATGATATTGCATTGATATTGAGTGCTGTTTAAAGATGTGTCAGTGGACAGTAGTATCTTTGTGGTTGTTGTTGTATTTAAAGTGTTACCGCTCATGGTCATCGTTAACGTTTTAAAATAAGACGCGTCTTTTGATGTGCAGTGGGAGTTCAAATTGTGAAGTGATGGTGGTGGTAGTATATGAAATGAGTATACCCCGGTGTCTATAATTACTTTTAGATCTTGATATGACTATATGACTTAATGAATTTGAAAATACACAAGGCTTTATTTTTTATCACCTTCCCCCCAAATTGAATTATTTAAACAATCTATTTAATTTGGCATATGCTTTTTTAATTTTCGTTCAATAAACAAAAAAAAAAAAAAAATATGAAAAAGATGGCAATTTTTTTGACACAAAAGAATCGAATTCCATCATCAACAAATTATAACGAAATCATGAACACCAACAAAACTGCTCACTCAATCATTCTTAGAGCACTCCAAACTTCCAAAAATGGTTTCATATACGGATCCAGACTTCGATTTGCTCATTCTCTCGTGATCTCACTCTTGTTTAGACCCAATTTACCTTTTTTCAAAAGATTGAGACAAGTTTCCAAAAATGCCTTCAAACATGGAGAGATCTTGTTTGTGTATGCATTCATTTACAAAGCGGTACTGTTACAACTATCCAAATTTGCCAAGATCCATCAACGGAAAGGGTTAAGCGACTTGATAGCTGGGTTCATTGGTGGGTTGGTGGTGTATAGTGGAGTCATTTCAAGATATAACAGCAATATTTCTCATCAGATTACATTGTATTGCGGTTCTCGTGTGATGCTCGGTGTTGGGAAGAAGTTGGCACAGGTTTTGTCGACAACAACAACAACAACAACAATGAAAAGCGCCAATAACATCACCAAAAAAACGAAATTGATTGATGTTGCTAAACAGCATAGGATTGAGAATGTGTCGTGGCTGTTGTACGCTTCAATGACATGGGGGTTGGTGATGTATTTGTACAAACTGGAGAATCATAGTTTGCAAAGATCCTTGACCCATTCGATGGATTACATCTACGAGAACGATGCAAGTAATCAGTTCACTCAGATGTATAGATTTTTGAAAAAAAAGCTTGAGATCTGATGCAAGTAATCGGATCACATAGATTGTTAATAAAAAAAAAAGAAAGCTTGAGATTTGATGCAAGCTTTTTCGAATTTGGGAAACCGTAATGTTTCGTTGGCGAAAACTATATAATGTTTTTTGGAATGAATGCAGAACAGATTAATGTTGAGAAACAACTATATAATTATGCTATCTGTTAAAAAATAAATGTTTTATGAATGAATTTGATGCTATGACAATTTTTTTTTTGGCTTTCAGTAATATCATGTATATCTATGAGATTCCGAAAGAGAGACAGAAGTATCGAGAACGATGAACACAAAACCTAGTACTTCAGACACCCGTAATCAAATCTAGCAACGCGCACATCTATCACCTTCGACACTGGGATAATCAATGATGGAATAAAAAGGTCCATGGTAGTGGGAATCACACAACATCATCTCTAGGCGTTGAAGAGGAGAACTAATGGATTGGTCAAGTAGGTCACGTGCAAATGTGAAAAAGGTTCAATATTTCAATTTTGAAAGTACCAATTAACACCAACCTTATTTTTTTTTTTGAAAAGGATTCTAAATCACAGTCACTTAAGGTCGTTGTCGTTGTTACTTTCAAAACTCAATTTAAAATGTAAGACTTAGCTTTCAGTGAACAATTGTGGATTGAATATCAATTTTTTAAATAGTCATACGGTTGAGTTATTGATGATTAAATGGATTCGAACAGTCGTGATAGTAAAGTTGTCACATTTTAGAATAATGGAGAAGAAGCACCCCTCATTGCAGTTTGGTAAGAATATTGAATAGTGTAAATTTGAGAGTTTCAAAGTTGGTGTACCTTTGTGGAAAAAATTATCAAGAATTGTATGCATGCATTTTCTCACGATTAGATTCCATACAACAGGGTGCCGAGGTAACTTTGTCTTCCCCTTGAGAATATTGAACGGATATGATATGTACTGAATGTTAAATCTAGTATGATCAGTGATTGATTTGATTAGTGGGGCAAGAAAAAGGCTTGAATATGCTGTGAGATAAGGATTGCAATTGATTGATTGAGCTCGAGACATGCATGCAATGCAACGAATATCGCCGAGAACTTTTGGGATGATCATATACAACCAGCTTTTTCAAAAAAAAAGGTTTGATAACCATATGCACTTCCCACCATGGTGACAGCCCCGAATACCCCGCTAATGGATACTAGTTGTGGTGTAGCCAACTAATAAGCTGTTGTTGCTTCATGTATGTACAAAGAGATAGCGACAGCAAAATTTGGCAAACCAAGAGATCGAAAAGAAAACGAAAAAGCTTGGTTTTGTTCGTGTGGGGAGAAGGCATATTACAGTAGCACTCACCAATAGAAAGTTGATAAAGAAGATTCTTGGTCTTCTCCGAGAGAGTACTTTTTACAACCGGCGGTAGGGACCTTTTCAATAAGAGCGGTCCGCGATTGTGCATGATTAATTTTGTTGTTGCCAAAAACATAACAAAAAACCCTGTTCATGCCCTTATAGTAGTACATCTATTGTGAAATGGAAATGATTGGCAGTTTTGATGCGAGCTGTGTCGAAGAAAAAAATTGGGGTGTGAAATAAATGGCTGCATCACGACAAATGTAAATAGAAACAATTTATATTTTGTTTGTTCTTGACTGATAAGGAGAGATTGATCAAAGAAGTGTGTTGTATGTAAAGCAAATAAAACGGTTTTGAGTGAAAATATTTGTAAATTATTCACTCGAGGATAAAAGTGTTTTAGAAGCAGTTCTGAAGGGAGACAGAGAGGGTAAATGGATGAGATAGGAGAGAGGAAGTAAACGAGGTAGATGAATACATCCATAGATAGAGATAGATAACAGGAATGGGGCAGATATAATTTACAATAAATTAGAACAAAGGGTGATAGACGCAGATTAGTTAGATAGATATCTGACCGCGGTAGAGCCTTAGGGTTGCAAATATGTGGTAATCTATGGCACGACTTAAATCGAAAGATATGATTATATAATAGAGGGAGGAGGGGCATCTGAGATTGATGCCTTTCGATTTAATTTAAGAAGAAGAAAAAGAGATGGGCATTGGACAGAAGACAAGCATTTTGAATAGAAAACCGTTTGTGTGAGGTGAAAGAAAAAATGCTTATCTGAGTGAAAGGGGCACACTATTGTGAGCTGATGTACCTAGTGTGGTACATTGATACCAATAGAATTGTCAGTCAGTTGACTGATCAACATATGTGGAATGTATATGAAATTTAAATCATTAATTGTCTGATCATATATTTACAATTGATAACTTGAAAAATCAGAAACACGCCCTTTCTCTCTCTTTATTATTATACAACATCTGCCCTTTTTCACTCTCTTTTCTTTTTTGAGTGAAAATTTTTTGGCTTTTTTTTTTTTGTTTGGCAAAAAAAAAAAAAGCTTGTAGCAGGCGACAAACTTAAACTAAAAAAAGACGCACACGTAAAAAACGTTGCTAATTTCCTCAAGGGTCAATCAATTGGATGGATTAATAATTAATTTATTATTTATTATCTAGAGATATCATTGTATTTATATCCCATTCATCGCTACCATTTATTTTCAATTATATCCAATTCATATATCTATCCATTTGGGAAAAAAAAAGTTATAACTACTTCCCTGCTCTGTTTTCTTTTTTTTTTTCGCCTTACACAGTTCTTTCATCTTATCAGCTTAGCTCCTTTACTTTAATTCCCTACCATCACATACCACTTTCAAATACTCAAGTTACTACTTCATTTCAAATAGTGACGAACATACAATCAAGCGATAAACAATTAGCTAATCACCCAATAACAACAACAATAACAACAACAACAGAATAGAACAGACGCAACAAAGATGAGTGATATATCTAAGTCGTCACCAAACCTTGAACTGGAAAAAGATGTCGAGAAACACATGATGCTGTCTTCCAACAGTGCCTTATCACCAGTGGTGTCATTGACACAACTGTTGAGTCATGGTGAAAAACTTGGACTCGATACTTCAATCAATAACCCATATCATCCATACCATTGGCCACTTTGGCAAAAATGGGGTATCACCATTGGATATTGTCTATTACAAGTCTTTGTCACTTTGACTTCTACAACATATGTCAGTGTTGAATACATTGTGATGGACAGATTTGGTGTCAATACTCAAGTTGCAACATTGGGACAATCTTTATTTATCATTGGTACCGCTATTGGTCCTCTGTTTTTAGGTCCATTATCAGATATTAGTGGTAGAAAATGGGTATACGTCGGCTCCATCGTATTCTATCTCTTGTTCAACATTGGTTGTGCCTTGCCAAAGAACATGCCAATGTTGGTGATCTTTATGTTTTTAATTGGAATGTCAGGTTCAACACTGTTATCAAATGTTGCAGGTACCATTGCAGATTTGTTTGCCGATTCAGATAATGCCGCTCAACCAATGGCATTGTTTGTCTCATCACTGAATATTGGTCCTTCATTAGGATCTCCAATTGGAGAATGGATAGGTGATAATCCTCATATGGGTTATGCTTGGATTTTTTGGATTAATGTCATTTTCAGTGGTGTTTTTATCATTGCTATGTCTTTTATTCCAGAAACTTTACCAAGAGTTGTTATCAGTAGAGAAATGAAGAAACATGAATCTGAACAGATGATGGAAGATGGAGAAGGAGCCGTTGTTGGTTACGAAGTTAATGTCATTCAAGAAATTGGTTTCGTTTGTAAGATGGCTTTGAAAATCTTATGCACAGAACCTATAGTGATGTTCTTAGGTTTTTACAACGGTTTCGCTTATGGTTTGTTATTCCTTTACTTGGATGGTGTCTTTGACGTTTTCGTTTACAACAACAACTTATCATTCATCGCTGCCGATTTAACTTATTTGAATTTCGTCGTTGGTGTTGCCATCCTGTTTTGCTTGGTACCACTTCAAACTTTCCTTTATAAAAGAGCCAAGGCTAAGAACGGTGGTGTTGCCCTCCCAGAATACAGATTCATCATCTCTTTGGTTGGTGTTTGGGGTTTCCCAGCTTCGTTGTTATGGTTTGGTTTCACCTCCGATGGTAACACCAACTACTGGTCATGTATCGTTGCCGGTGGATTATTGGCCGTTGTTGACCCATTGTTATGGTTAGGTATGTTGAATTACATCACCGATTCATACCCAGACGTCACAGGTTCAGCCATTGCTGCTTTCACTATTCCTTCATTCTTGATCGCTGCTGCATTGGCCCACGCCGGTGTTGCCATGTTTGAAAACATGTCCACAAGATGGGCCTTTGCAACCTTGGGTTTTATCAGTTTTGGTGTTGTTGCTTTGGTTTATTTCCTCTTCTTCTTTGGTCCTTGGGTTAGATCCAAGTCTCGTTTGGCCAGAAGCTTTTAAAGAGTTGAAAAGTCAAGTTAAATCCTGTCTTCAAAACCCCCCTCTCCTCTATATATCTTTATATACATATATATAACCAAGTTTGTATTTTACAATTGAAATAGTTCTATAATTGCTAATGAGACTTCATCTATGTACAAACACACACCCATATGCGATGGTCAAACAAAGCATATTTATCACATGTAATTCCTCCACATTGATTTACTCGATTGTAAGTCTTCACATGAATTTTTTCAGAAACCTTTTTGTTGAATAGATAGAAAAGTAAATCACATGCTTGTTACACCAAACAGTCTTTTTGTATTCGCTTTTGTGTAACAAAATGATCATTTCAAAATTCTAATCTCAAGGTTAGCGCTGATGGGATGCTCCTCTTTCTTTTTTTTTTTTTTTTTTGAGGTTTCTGTTTTTGGTAGACCACAAATGCCACAAAAACACACAAAATTAATCGCCAATACGATAAATGTTAAACATAAAGTTGTTTTTAAAGATTCAGCTACATCAGTTATCTAATGAAAGCCACAAAAAAAAACTACTAAAAGGAGAGAAATCCCACTTTTTTCAATCATATTTCCATCACTTTTTCTTTGTTACCTGAGTTTTCAGAGTTCATTGTGGATTAAATAGGGCGTATAGAAAACATTCTGAGCTAGGTGAGAGGGGGGGGAGGTTGAATGGACAGCTGGTTCTATGGATCAATTTGTTGTTAATGAGGTTACAGATTCAGATGGGAGATTTCTAATAATGTTCAAGAATTGTCAATTGGTTGGATTACAATATGAGTGGTGTTAACTAGAAAGGTGAAAGGATTTGAGTTGATGGGGTTACAGATGAGGTTACAGATTCAGATGGGACATTTCTAGTGATGATCAAAAATTGTCAATGAGTTGGATTGCAATATGAGTGGTGTTGATTAGTTGATGTGGTTACAGCTTCAGATGGGAGTTTCCTAATGACCAATAATTGTCAATTAGTTGGATTATAATATGAGTGGTGTGGATTAGTGATGTGGTTACTGTGTTTTGCTTTATGCGTGGGAGGAAAATGAAAAAAGATGAGAGTGATGATGTGTATGCAATTTTCAAATTGCTGCTGGAGAACATAAGCTCATTGATGAGAAGAAGTCTTGGATAGACCGGGTAGGTGGAGACAGTGGTAGCAACGGTAGCAGCAGAGACGGTTAGAAAGTTGCAATTTTGTCAACTGCAGATGATAAGTTGCGTTGGTTTGACTCGCATGATAACGATGTGGTTGCTGTGGCTGTTATATCGAAAGTTCGAGAGGTGTTTGGTAGATCGGATGCAAACAATGATATCAAGGAAATGTGAGGGGAAAACACTGTGATGAGTGGGGCTGAACAAGAGAAATCAGTTGAGCTTCAAAAAGATACTGACGGTGAGTCTGAAGGATGAGATTACAGTGTGGTTGATCCAAGTAACAAGCTACATGGATTGTAGTAATTTAAGATGCATCATCATTAACATAGAAAGCTGGGCACAATGTGGTCATTCCTCAGTCAGGAAACTGGTGATAGTGAGCTAGGGGAAATCTTGACATGTATAGGCTAGAGTGATGTTCTGTAAAACTATGGGTGCCTCTCTCACCCCCTCCCAGGGTCTAGCAACTGAAAGTCTCATAAAGTGTAGTTCACCAGAGGAATAACTATTGTTATGCATTATTGTTTCGTTGCCAATATTCAGAGATTCATTAAACTCGCATTATACATACAATAAGGGCCCAGCCTCTTATGTCTGCGCTATTGACCGTTTGATTGAGATGATTATCAGCAACAAAGACCTTATAGTGATTGGTGCTGTTGTTGGTGGTGATGATGGCATCTTCTGAATCCAGATTTCAAACTATCCAGTGAGAAAGGTTGAAGATGTTGATTGACAAATTTGTCGAGTACCACAAAAAGAAAAAATTTAGTGGCTGAGGTTGAGTTTATGTATGAAATGTTGTTGTTTGGCGGAAATGATGGTGGTGTTTATTTATAAGAGATTGATTGATTGGCAGGATCCAACATTAAGTGGACCCCTTTAAATAGGAAATGATAAGGTTTTTGTACTTTTGTGCCCGACAGTTTTTTGATTGATTTGAACTAAATATTATGTTACTTGTTCTAACTTCGAGAACAAGAGAAACAACAAGGGCGGTCTTTTTTTTAAAATATGGTATCAGGTCATTGACATTGGTCTTAGAGAAAAACAGTTCTGGAGATAATGTCGTACCTGTAAGCGAACATTATAGCGCTTATCTAAAACTGATCATCAACTTGTTTCAAATAGAACCCAAATTGGGTAGTATTAAGCGACTTTGCTTAATAAATAATTCTGAGCCTAGGCTTGATTGCAGTTCCCTTTTAGATGCGACATCACCAATCTCGTTGCCCAATTTGAAGTCTTTACGCATCACAAATGGAGTCATGATGCCAACAATGAAAAAGTTAATGGAGGCGATACCACAATTAAAGATGTTAGATCTGAGTCAAGTTAGGTTATCGCTGGTTCCAATACCATATTACACCATACCACGACTCGATTTACAACTGAATGAAATCAAGTCTCCTTTTACTTCATCATCTCGGTCATTCACAATGGGACAACAACGATTGTCATTTCCCTTTTTAAGATGGTTGAATTTGAGTGGTAATTAAATTTCGGATTTGAACACGATGTTATGTGATGCTCCTATATTAGAGTATTTTAATCTTATTCAAAATGACATCAGAGAAATCCCTATTGGTTTCGCTTCAAATATGCCTAGATTGAAAGAATTGGTGTTGAGTTGGAATCCTATTCACGATTTTCCCGAAATCCGTCTGATAAATCTACAGTCACTAAACCTTAATGAAACTTTGGTGTCTGATTTTAAGAACTTAACCAAATTACCGAAGTTGAAGTGTTTGACGCTGAGTGCAGAGCTTGACATGTTGCAGAATCTATCACTGTTGCATGAGTTACATTATTTGACCTTAAGTAGTATCAGACACTTGAAAAGACTAGAATCAGATCCAGAGGTAATTTTCAATTCGAAATATTAACCAGTCACGTTAAAACATTTAAAACTTTGTTATTATTGCATCAAGAAGATTGAAAATTTACCTCGTGATTTGGAACAGTTGGAGTTGTTTTATACCGACAACACTCATTCAAGAGTTGAACCCAAAATTGAAGACTCTTGAAATGCATAACACTGGCAGTAAAGATTTCACTTTTGATACGAGTCAATTAACAACCTTCTTGTACGACGGTAAAGATGCCAGGAGATGGTGATCAAGTGAACCAGTCTGATAAGGTTGACCATATGTACACGACCTTCCAAAGAGACTAAGTGAACTTCTGACACTGATAGAATTACGAAATATTAAGAATCTTCCCCAATTTGCAAAATATTAATTGTTTATCCGCTATCGTCACAAGGGCAAAAGAACATTCTGATGAAGTTGAGAACTTGTCTGACGAGTTAAATAGTGTCAAGAAGGTGTATGACGAAGATCAACAGAGGATCAAAGAGCTCATTAAAGAGCAGGGCGAATTGAAAAAAGAAGTTGCTCAAAATATCGATGATTTGAACAAAGCCAGTGAAAAGTTGGCCATTAGAGATACCAAGAGGGACTCCTTTAACAGCACGATCTTACAACTCAAATCTGATATCATTGCCTTGGAAGAGCAACATGTAAAAACATCGTTTCAAGACTTCCGCAATGATGGCAATTTGCAGAATAGAACACAATCTGAAGATTGTATGTACCAACGACGAGAGCTGTAGTTTACGATTTATTTACAAATGGCAGAAGATGGTCAAATAATTTTTAAATGCAATAGAATCCCTTTCAATTGAAGGGGCAGAAATGTGCTTATACAGAGCTATAACTTAAGTTCATCCATTTATTTGCATGAGGGGTGGGCAATCCAAAATTCAGCAACGTAGACTATGATCAACTTGCTCTTTTGGGATCAAATGATTTGGAAACTATGCTCTGGTGGAGATGTTTAAATCGCCTTAGGCAGTTGACGCAGCATTATCGAGAACAGCATACGCTGAAAGACCCAAACATTGAAGATTGACAGAATCAACAGGTTCAATAGCGTACAATGCATCTTCTCCCTCTTGACCGATACAAGTGAAGAAGCCATTGGTACCTTGCCATTGGAATGGGGTCAATGATCCGGTTTCTTCCCCTAAACTGAACCCTTTGGTAGCATCCTCAGCATCTCCTAAGACGATCGAATGATCAGCCTTGACAACAAAGTATTTACCATCTGAATTCTCTATTGTAGTGTCATTTTTGATGTGCAAGCCAGTCAATGTGTCGACGAGTCTGGCGTGGTTATTGTTGACAACTATGGCATCAGTTTCACGTTTGAAACCCCATGAACTGAATTGGAATCTGGAACCGGAGCGAATGTTTTGGATACCAAATGTTGCCGATGCATCTGCTAAAACTAAAGTGGAAGCGACAGTGATTAATGCAGTGAGTGAAAATGATGATAATTGCATCTTGTTTATTTATGTGTTATTTTTGGATAAGTTTCAAGTATTGTTATTGTTGATTGGGATTGTATTGAGTTGTTTACTGATGAAGAATTCGTCATTGAAAAATCTGAAGAGATGTTGAGCCCTTTTTATATATCAACTGCTCTCTCGACTCCAATTGGTGATTGACTCTTTGATGATGATTTAAAAAACAACTTCATCTATGACGTCAAGAGAAATTGGGGAAGTTCAGATTATATTTAGAAATGAGTAAATATTTACATGCAGAACCTCATAAAAACTCCGAAGCTTGACAGGAGGAAAATTCAGGTACACTCAGCAACTTGTCAACAACTAATACTAAAGCGCCATTGTAGCGAGCTTTATTACTGTATATACTATATATGATCGTCAGGGTCAAATTGGAGTATGTTGTTTCATCTAGGCCAATCTGGTATTTACTACAGGGAGAAGTTTTTTGATGATGTGTGTAAGTATCAAATCGATTATTAAAAAGATTTTCGTACAAAAGCAACTAGTGGGTCAAGATTCGCTTGTGCTTTGATGTCATAATACTTCCTTATTTTACTTGATGCCATAATTAGAATCTTACTTATAACCGTTATCTTTTGAAATTAACACATGCATAATTTGAATCGGTAGTCATCGATTCTTGGCAGTAAAGGGTTTTTTTTTTTGCTTTTCGTTTTACAATAAAGCAACAAACAACTCGACATGAAGAGAAATCAGACAATGCCTTGTCGTGCTTGAATTCAACACACTCATACAAATACAACTGATGAGCTACAGTTAGAGTTTTCGGATTCTCGGACAAGTTTAGAGGCGATCCACAATCATCAGTAGATCGAGGGAGATGAATCAGGCAGGGTTTGATCGACGGGAAAAAAAATACAAAATCAAGAAGAACTCAATAAAACTGACGTCATTAGACAGAGACTCTTTGTCAGACTTGAATCGAGGAAGGCATAAATAACACAATGCTTAGTTCTATTTTAAGCTTCAAAAATGAACAAATTTAGCCCTCTCTTTTCAACTTACTTTATCAATTCTGGTGACAACAACGTTAGTCTGTGTCTCGAAACACACGAACTGATACCATAGATGGAGTCAAAAAGTGGAATTGTTCGTTTTTTATGCCAATTCTGAATTGAGTTCGAGTCAATTACACTCTCTATTCACTGGTTCTATCTAGAAAGCAATTCAGCTTATTCATTGAGTTATCCCAGCTCATCTATATATACAAGATAATCATCAACACCAAAAATGAGCTACCTGCTCTCCCAAATATCCTCACTGCTACCCTTTTTGCAATCATCAATAAACCTTTTTTGGAAAAACTTGCTCACCGCAAGCTGTCTTTCATCTTCACTTTTCAATTTGGTTTTGAGGCAGAACATCAATTTTTCATTCTGACGTTGGCACATCGACAATTCTCCGTAACGGTAATAATGTCTCACTTGACCTCCTATTGAGATACAATGCAATAACTCGTCCATGGCAGTCACACAAGACATCTCCCTCTACTGCTAGTTAGTATATGAGTTGCTCATATATAAATAGATAAAGCTGTCACGTACTGGGAATTTTTGTAGAGTTGAATCGGATTCCAACTCTCGCACCCTCGATTCTCTCTTCTCTATGACTTCTGGGCTATCTTTGATGGCATCCTGGAAGATGTTAAAGACATCTTTCAAGCTCTCTTGGTTCGAGGAGTTGTCTTCTTCAACTTTACCCATCTCTGTCAGCGACTAATCTTCTCGATCTATCTCTAATTCTCTTTGTTTTCTTCTTAAAAAAAAAAAAAAAAAAAAAAAACCACTTATTGACCCGTGATGATTTGTAGATAGAGGAGATGACAAGCCTTTGACAGATCTATTCAATATTAAACTTGCTTCCAAAGAGACAACGATCGTTTATACATCTTTTGATAACATATCATCACGAGTTTTCTCTTGAATGTTCAAAACAGCCTTCAATAAAGTATCCACATCGCTTTTTGTCAGCAAAGGTTTTTCTTCAGCAGCTAATAAAACATCATTACCAAAAATGACATCTCAACCTAAATCAAACAAAACAGACTCTGAGTGGCGAGCAGTGTTATCACCAGACCAATTTCACGTGTTGAGAGAAAAGGGTACCGAGGCACCTCATTCTGGTCAGTACAACAAGTTTTACCAACCTGGTACTTATAACTGTGTCGCGTGTGATCAACCTTTGTACAAGTCATCGACGAAATTCGATGCTCATTGTGGTTGGCCTGCATTTTACGAGCTGATCCCTGGAAGTATAGTGACTAAGACGGACTCAACGTTTGGTATGCAGAGGACAGAGATGATGTGCAGTTCATGTGGTGGCCATTTGGGTCATATTTTCAAAGGCGAAGGTTTCAAGACTACGACAGACGAGAGACATTGCGTGAATAGTATCTGTTTGAGATTTGATGGTGATGATAACAAAAATGCTGGTAATTGAATATACGACAAATTTTGAGTGTAGAGTAACGTGTCATACTACAATGCTGGTAGTTGAATATAACTAATTTGGAGTCTAAAAGTAGTACACTGGTGTCATATATATATATATATATATATTTTTTTAATGAGGGCTGGTCAATCCATCTGGAAGAACTTCAACAGAGTATCCATCAGGATCTGACAAGAATGCAATATTTTTTAATTGGCCCTGACCGAACTTCAATCTCCAGTTCACCAGTGGATGATTCTCTTCGACATATTTACAAAACTCAGCGGCGTTGTTCATTGAGAGACCAATGTGACCATAACCTTGAGGTTTATCGTTACCGTTGTGATATCCTTTGAACTCACGGTCCGACTCTGTACCCCAATTGTGAGTCAACTCTAATACTGCTTGCCTCTTGGATTGAGATTCTCCAGTCTCAGAATTTTCAAGATAATTCTCATCATGGTCGTAACCTAGAAAATATAAAGTAAATTTGGCATTTTCATGGACCCTTGTTGAAAACAATTTCATACCCAAGACATTTCTATAGAATTCTAATGATAATATTGGATCCTTGACCCTGACCATGGTATGGTTCAACCTATTATTTTTAATATCTGAGGTATTTTCAGCCTTGTTGATACCATTTTCGATAAGCTCAACCCAATACCCATCTGGGTCCAACGCAAATGCGATATTCTTTTGTCTACCATCAGTAAGCTTCTTCTGGAACTTGACCCCTTGCAGCTCTAATTGCTTAGATGATGCCTCAATGTTATCGACACTGAAACAGATATGTCCAAAACCTCTGTATGGGTCACTGTTACCATTATTGATTTTGAAATCAGGGTCTGATTCCGAACCCCAATTATGGGTCAATTCCAAACACCCTTCTCTTTCGGCCCATTTCTTTTGGTAAAATGGGTTGCCCGGTTGGTCCATGGCAAGCATGTATAAGGTGAACTTCAGTGCTGGGAAATCAAATTTCTGTAACACTGACATGCCAAAGTTTTTTTCATAAAACTCAACCGACACCTTTGGGTCCTTTACACGAAGACAAGTGTGATTGAACTTGAAGGAATCATTAAATATTTGTGATGTTGCAGTTGTTGTAGACATGGTTCTTGATATCGGTTTGATAGATGTTGGCGATGTGATTTTGTTAATAAATAATTTCATCATATATCAATTGATATAGATTGAGAATTTGATTTTTTTTTGATTTTTTGAGACTTTGCTCGAATTCCAAAACCAGAACTTTCCATCGAACCTTTACTTTTAATGTCTTACCTTCCACAATTATTATAATTATAAGATGCAAAGAAGCAAGAAAATGGTTGACAACAAAAATATTAACACTACAATCTATAAAGCAGCAAAGATAAAAATATATTAGCTCCACAGAACAGGATATTCCGTTTTCAGTCCATCACCAAATGGATCATCATCTTCCTCTTCATCATGCTTGATAGACTGCGATTTAAAAGGTCTTGCCGGTTGTGAAGGAGGTGAAACCTGTGGTGCCTTCAAAGCCAGACTCTTTGGTGGCACTGGTGGTGGTGGTTTTTTATTCGATATTTGTACCGTTCTCATTGGTCTAGCAATATCCTCTTCATGTATCTCATCATCATCATCATCATCATCCGATGAGTATCTCGTTATTGGTCTCCTTCTGTAAGACGCTCCCGCCTCTTCGTAGTCATCATCGTCATCATCTTCATCGTCGTCGTCGTCGTCGTCATCATCATCGTCATACTCATCAGAGTCAGAGTCACTGTTGGCAAACCTCTTAGCTAAATCGGAATATTTTTGCAACGCCTCAATCAATTCCTCATTGGCATGGATAAGCGAACCTAAAAATTCTTCATGATCAACCAATTGTAAATACCTCAAAATTTTTCTTCTCGTGTCTCTACATTTGATGAAAAGTTCACTGCATTTAGCATTGTCAACGGGGTTTTCACCCAGTCTTAGCGTTTGAATAGAATTTTGCAATTTAATTGAGTATGAGGATGAGTCAGCTATCAATTGATTGATTCTAGGCTTTTCTTTGACATAGTTAATCCTTGGGATCTGATATTCCTTATTGATCTGCTGATTCGTTTTACGACCTTGCAGTTTCTGTGACGTGGACCGTGGTGGTCGTCCAGGCGGTCTTTGTATATTTTCGTCTTCATCATCATCATCATCATCATCATACCTTTTATTTCTATAATTTCTGGAAGAGTAAAACTGTTCCTGATCTGGGCCCGACTCTCGGTCTTCTTCGTCTTCATCTTCACCGCCAATGACTTCAAATGGCGTGCTTTGATCAGCCTCATCATCCATGAAATCGAGTTGATTTCTTTTTGATTTCCTCTTGACAAATTTTTGCATAGGCAATTGGGTATAAAGAGATGTCAACCCAGAATAAGTGGGATTGTTCAGGTATTCATTGTTCCAACCGATGACCATCAGTATTGCTCGTTTCCTCAAATTTGGATTTCCCTGTTTCTCAAGCACGATAAATTTAAATCTTTCCAATAATCTAGAATCGTTGTACAATGGAGTCAATTTCTTACCACCATTGGCAACTAATAATTCATAGATCAGTAATGCACACATTTTTTCTTTATCATCACCATATTTTAATTTCTTACGTATAGCTCTTGCCAGCTCTGTTGGACCAGAATGTTGTAGTTTGATGGCCTCCAAGAGTTCGGGTAACTCCAATTCCATTGTGCCATCATCACTTGAGCCAGAATGGTTCTCGATAATCTTGTTGATGATGGCAGTAACTGCTGTGTATGGTTTATCTGAGAAGAAACCCATTGTGCTAGCGGGACAATCTGGGTTTTTTCTATTTCAATTGATCTCTATTTGATTGATTAGGTATGGTTTTGCTTGTTTGTTATCTGTCTTTTTGTGTAATTTTCTTTTCTTTTCCGTACAAAGTAGTTTTTTGCCGAGGTTGCTCATATAAAGATAGAGAATTGAGATGAGTAGACATCACATTTTGTCCTACCATTTGTACATGAATATATATATATATATATGTTTGATGTATTCGAGTATATATATAGTATCTAAACTACAACTTTGACTTCACGTCTGTCGCTAGTTAAGCCTTCAAGAGTGGGGTCAAACCACCTTTTTTGTTCAAAGTTTGCAAATCAGAGTTACCACCGATATGTTTACCATTGATAAAGACATTTGGTACAGTTCTTTGACCAGTGATTTCCAGCAACAGCAGTTGGACATCATCACCATCATCCTGGGTGTCTAATTCCCAAACGTAAGCATCCAGATCGACATCATCTAATAACTTCTTTGTAGCGGAGCAATATGGACAGTAAGTTTTTGAAGCAACAAACACCTTGTGTTGTTTGATCAGTTCTTGTACTTTGTTGACAGTTTGTTGAGAGACCATTGTTGGAGTAGCAGACGAAAATAATCTTTTATATATGGCTTGGTACATGAAATAAGAGAAGACTATAACAATAAGCAAATTAATAAAAGTCATTTTATCTCTTTTTATATAATAATATTTCTAATAATTATTATTAATCCAAAGACACAAAAAGTGTGGCAAACTTTTTGGCATCTATACACTACTACGATCTTTCACATTATAAATTAGTCAGAATATGTTCGCTGGCCACGGTGCCAAATACCACACATTCCAACAACGAACTACCTCCTAACCGATTATATCCATGTACTCCACCACTTACCTCTCCAACAGCATACAAGCCCTCAATCACTCCGCCTCCGTTCTTCGTGCTTTGCACTTGCGCTTTCTCATTGATTTGCAACCCTCCCATACAAAAATGCAAGACTGGGGTCACCAATCCATAATACACAACCAGATCTGGTGTAATTGTATCAAATTTTGGTCCAAATGACATTCTTTGGAATTTGTCAACAGTAGTATGTGATGACGATGAAGATCCACTTGCTGACAGCAGCAGCAGCAGCAGATCATTGTAATTGGATAATTCATCGACAATTATATCAAGTGACACATTCGCCTCTGCAGCCATCTCTTGCAATGTCAACTTTCGAATCAATCCTTTGCTCATATAAAATCCGAGATGGGTCTTCAACTCCTCGTAGCAATCTCCGGGCAATACCAACATCACTTGATTATCATTACTCTTGGTTTTGTAAATCAGCTCTGTAACCACATCTCTAGTACTCAATTCATTGACAAATCTGTGACCTCTACTGTCCAATAAAACACCACCGTTGCCTCTCAACACTTCCCCTGCTAAAAACTTCCATTTGCTGGTGACGTCCTTTGGATCGATAAACCCTGTTGGGTGTACTTGAATCTTATCCATATCTACAGTGGCTGCATCGATATCGATCAGTAATTTGATACCATCACCGGTGGTTTGAACTCCATTTGTCGATGGTAAGTCTAGTAAATCGGCTCTGTATTTGGCAATTAACGAGTTCGCTTCGCTGAAATCGGCAGAGTATCCACCTGTGGCTAACACAATGTTTTCAGATAAAAGCTTGATAATAGTTGGTGGATTCGTATTATTATCTTCGTATTCCAATCCATAAATTTTGTTCTCGCCATCATGCTTCAACAATTTTGTCACCCTTGAGTTCTTCAAGATTTGCAATTGGTTCAAATCCTGGTATTTGTTTAACAGTTTCAGTAAAGTACTAACAATAGCGTAACCAGGTGGTAGTGCCCCACCACCACGATGCGTCCTCGGTTTGGAGTGTCCTCCCAATTGACTCACTTTCGACAAATCAATGTCAAACGTCTGTGTCAACCACTCAATTGCCATCCTTGACCTCGATGTCAACACTTGAATCAACTCAGGCCTAGCGCTTTGCTTAGCACTTTTGATAGTGTCTTGAGCAAATTCCTCTACAGAGTCATCAATGTTAAGCGCTTCTTGTTGCCTCGTGTGTGCTCCATTGATCCCTGAACTGGCTTTGTTTGAATTAGAAGCCATACCAACGACAGGTGTTTTCTCTAGTAAGACAACCTTGATTCCCTTGGAAAGCAATTGGTGTGTAGTGGTTAAACCTGCGAGTCCAGTACCGATAACGATCACCTGTGTCGCTGCTGCTGGTGTGGTTCCTGACATCCTGTGATTGTAGTACAATATCAGTAAGAACAGGAAGAATAGGATTCTCTTTATAAACGATTTCAATTTTGTAGATTTCACAATTCACAATTGTTGTTTATGAGTGAATTATGGTTCATCTCTCCCTTAGTCTTGTCCTCATCATTTTATATCTTCTTTCTCTACGCCAAAAAAACAAAAAAGTTGAGAAAAAATAGTCAGCTGATACTCGTATAATTCTTACTTCAGTCCCCTTCAACAAAGAACCCTGCAGACTCATCTTCATCTTCATCTTCATCTTCCAACTCTTCTGAATCCACCATGTATGCTTCTTCTTCTTCTCCTTGTTCTGCCTCTTCTTCTTCTTCATTCGGTAAAGTATCATTTTTCTCTTGGTCTACCTCTTTCTCAGTAGCAAAACTTTTTTCATCATCTTCATCACGCTTCACCACAATAGCATTTTCATCCACATCGTCGAATGGTTTACACCATTTCACATCTGCACCACATTCAAGACATTTCCAATACTCTTTTACCAATTGATTCAGATTAGACTCGTTGAATTTTTCTAGTTTCGTCAAGATGCAGATATAACAATAAACGTGATTGCAATTTGTCACATAAGGCACAACGATATTGATATTTCTAGTTTCCTGGATACAGATGGCACATTTATTCAGGGGCTTATGATTGATCAATACTGTTTCCGTTTCCCGTCTCTTGTTCTTCCAAAACTTGTGGTAATTTGAAATTTTCAACATGGGTATTATGAAAATCAAAAATTCTGTCAAAGTATTCCAAACGAGCTGTCGATTTTGAAACTCGTATGAGATATTCTCGGTATCGTTCATGCTGACGGAATTTGGTGACAGCTTTGTCAATTGTAATTGTAAAAATCGAAATATTAGCGTTGGGTATTTACCATCGAGTAAAAACATTGCAAAATTCACCAAGGATAATGTCTTCCATATGTTTTGCAACCGCATAATTATAACTTTGCACCATTCGATGAATTTGCTTTCTTCCCCCACCGAGTATATGAATGACTCAAATTTTTTGATCAGATAATTTCCCAACAATATAGTCAATAGCATGGGTCTCTTATATTTATTATTACCAGTTATTTTCAAGTTCTGCAATCCCATACCATAACTAGAATCGGTGTTCCATATTGTATTTTTAAATATGACCAATTTCAACAACAATTGTAGCTCATCACCGTTTTGCACTTTGATCCGAGAGAGAAATCTTGGTAGATTTTGTTGTTGAAAACAGCTGAGGAGAGAAGTATGGAGTAATTCATAAAGCTCATTGTCGAGAAGTTTGGAGTCCAATTGATCGACTCTGTTGCGAGGAATGGTTTTTGTAATATATCTCATTGTCTCATTTGATTCGTTTGTAAGTATTTGCTGATCGATTCTCTCTATTAACACAAATTGTATTCTTGATTTTTTCTAATCTCTCTCGCTTTCCAGAATAGATAGAAACCGCACCCCAAATTTATAATTGTAAGCAACAAAAATTATGAATTTATTGTTTCTATTTGGAACAGCTTTGGGCTACAGAGAAATGATAATCTCTCTGGACTTGTTGACTGACTAATTGATAGGCTGCTTGAAGCGACAAAAAAAGAGAGTATTGAAGTATTCATGTTCAAAAGATCTGGCATTTGAACTACCAGCGTGGCGTACTATTAGTGAATTTTATTTTAGTGGTACAAATACCAATTAGACACATAAGCTGTCTACAGTACTTAATCCACAACAAAACTCAAATCAATATCATCAATGACTGTTCGTTGCTGCGGAAATCGATATCTAACAGGCAATGTTGACAAATTCAACGGCTTTATGTGATTTGAAGACGGGAATTATTGAATCTAAGCTATCATATAATACAAAAAAGGCAAGATGCAAAGCTTCTACAGAGACTGATAACGTGTGTGTGTGTGAATTTCAAGACGATTGGTCACGAAAATTGATAGGTCAGCCGCGATAGAGAAACAATCAAATATGAAAAGGAACTGAATAGATAGATGCGTAAATCACATGCTTGTAGGAATTTTTTTTGTTTTTGTGTAACAAAATGAGATGGATCAATATTTAAGAAAGTTATTTTCAATTCACAAACTTAATTATATTCTTAATTCTTTTATTGTTCAATAGCTATAAGCTTTAAAAGTAAGTGAAGCACATTACTGAGCCTCTGACCCAAGGCGGTCACGCTCCATTGTATCCTGTTGATCAGATTTATTAATACCATCCCCTAATCACCCTTTACAGAGAGTTCTCAGAGTTCAATGTGGCACCCAATTGGTGGTGCGGGTTGAAAGGAAAGAATAAGAGCGGCAGGTGTGATCAGACGGTATCGGGTCAAGTGGTGGTCACATGGATCAATTGTTGTTATTTCCATATATTGGCGTTTCGGTGAAGGTGAGCACTAAAGTAAGTAGTGTGGTGGTTGTTGACAGAGCAAAGGGTTTCAGATTCAAAATTTTTTGTGCGATTCATATGGGAGTTTTGTTACAGTGGTCAATGCAAACAATATGTTGGATTGAAAGGTATTTTAAAGCGGGTGCTTATGAGTTGAGATGGATGTGTGCTCGTGACAGGTAATTGGTGGGTGTCGCTATATATGTGCTGGGTAGAAGTGAGATGGATACTTGTTGCTGTATGTGTGCTGGATGTTTTCTGGATCTATGCAGGATGTGTGCTGGGTACAAGTGAGATGGATACAATTGTGCTGGGTGGAAGTGAGATGGATACTTGTTGCTGTATATGTGCTAGTGCTGTATGTTTTCTAGATGTATGCAGGATGTGTGCTGTATGTGTGCTGGATTTGAACGTTGAAGTGAGAGATACGATGGTTATTAGCACAGCCAATGGATTAGAATAAGAGGGTGTTGCTGAGGATGGGTAGAAAGTGTGAGAAGGACGTGAGGGTGTTGAGGTTGAGCAATGTTGTAAAATGCTGCATATCTGTAGGCAAGATGTAGTCTCCCTTATAAGTGTATAGCTTGTAGGCGAGCGTGTAGACGTACATGGACATCTTTGTAACTAGGCTCTGTGGGTTGGATTTCTGTAAACGAATCATTGGCCACATAAAGGTTTATAAAGAAATTTGTGTGAAGACCTATAATCAATTATATTATTGTTGGAATTTGATATGAACGATCTTTAACGGGAATTAACCTCTGTTGACATCCTTAACAATCACCGAATTGATTGAAAGCGACAAAGAGACACACAACACAGTATCGAAAACTAGTTTGTTGTGATTATTCTATTGTGTAGTAAAGAGTATGGACGAAGTCTTACCCTGGCGAAGTTTTTACCATTTTGTGCATGTTCCCCGTGGTATCCTCTTCCATAACTAGTTTGGTGTTTGCGTTGTTATGTAATTGAAATCTAATCTTCGTTTAAAGAGCAATCACTAGAACGTTTTTGTTGCTGATAAACCTATCACTCATATCGAAATCATTCCAAGATAAAACTTCTCATAAAGACTGCTGGGTAGATTGGTCGGCATTATGTGAGGCCCGCCCCCTCAATATATGTTGTTGAAGACGTCAGGTTGTTTAATTTCTTCTGTGAGACAAGACTGCACTAGATTGATATCCCACTTGATCCCTGCGAGACTACACTTTATGAGCCTTTCATTGAACAAAGAGATAATTTATAGTTGCAAATACACGAACCTTCTGTCTCAACTTAAGCCTTGTATGACCGAGCAGTATCTGTTGGGTTGTCAATTATTGGTACCGTGCGAAAGGAGTTGACTTGAGATGAAATTACCGAATGAATAGGGTGTTTCTTTTTAGTGAATGTGAGAATTAAGATTAATATTTTTTTGATAATCACCCATTCAGTACGCAATGGAAAAGAGACAAGTGAGAAAAAAAAAATGACACAGATTAATATTGTCCATACATTGGTATAACAATTGATCACATCTTGCATTCTTCTATCATGACTGCACCTTCCCCATATTTAATATCCAGGTAAGTGCACAATTAGCAAGACAGTTAGCTAGCTTCACCAAATTCAAATCAATAATACTAATGATGATTGACACTACAGAACTTTGGATCCAATATTCGGTATTGCCGTTGGAGTGCTGGCATTTTACTCATATGAAAAGAGGAATGCCAAAGAACATGGCCATAGTTTTAACGAGTTGGTATTGAGGAAGTATAGAGAGTATCTTGGCAAATAATACAGTGGGTAATGCGAATGGGCTTGCTATAGTTGGGTCCAAGCCTTTATTGAGTTGCCTTTTTCGGTATGCTACAAGACATTGGTACTGGGTATTAAAGATTAAGAACCCTATTGAGACATTTCATATGAGCTGAATGACATTCAAAGCCAATGATTGACCACAGAACTGTATATCATTTCTTACATAGCATAATAGTGGACACTGATCTAAATCAATGTAGATACTATACTGTTTCGTTGATACTAAACTACATTTTTAATTTTTTTGAAAAAAGGCTTGACTTGACTAATTTTGCAGATGATTTATTAACTAGTAATAACAATAAATGGTATATGGATAGAAAGTAATCAATAGTGTTTGTTATTCATGATCCAAATTGTATTGCACGAAATCATGCAATCATATAATGTTTGGAAATGAATAAAAACAAAAAACAATTGAAAACTATGACATTTTATTTGTATACTCTTGAATGGGATTTTTTTTACTTCCAGTTTGCAGTACTGTGACTGAAAACGGAACAAAAGGACCCCATTGAATTTTAAAAAAAAATTGTCACCAAAAAAAACTTTATCGACAACCAAAACGGAAAATGCCCCCAATAAAAATGAAACAACTAAAATACAATTGGAACGAATAGCATGAAAAACTTGTTGTGATTAGATATGATGTTTGATTGAAAACAATCAAACTCAATCAGAATGATGGTGATGTTGATGTTGGATTTGAAAATTGTGTGAAAAAGAGAACCCAGATAATGATTAATCTGCCTTCAGTTCGTGATTCCCCCAAGAAAAACGATTGAAGACAAAGTAATTTCATATATATGGATGGTGATGTGATGATGGATGATGTAAAATATCAACGTATGTTGATCATAGAATGGATGGATGTGTATATGCAAAATTTGAGAGATTAAAAATCAACTAGTACCAATCTCTAACTTCTTAAAAAGAAGAAGAGTTGGTGAATGGAGCTGAAGTAGGAGCTGCGGTAGATGAAGCACTGTTGATGAACGAAGCCTTGTAATGTGTGACAATCGACAGGTATTCGGTGAAATCATAGGCCGAAACGGTAGTGGCAGCAGCAGCTACTAACAAGGTGATACAAGATGTGAACTTCATGTTTGAAAAAGGTGAGTGTAGTTGAATGATAACAAAAGAAAACCTGAAGGTAAAATAAAATATATGTATTAAGTGGATTGGTGTTTAATCTTATACCTTTGGACCCAAGAAGATTTCCCAAAACAGGCACAAATTTTTTTTTTCTCTTTGCATTTTTCTCCTTCTTTGAGACTCCTTTTTTGTTCGTGTTATTATGGTATTTTTAGTTGCTAAATTTGTTCACGACTTTCTTTTGATGAAATACAGTGCGCATCTGCAAGCGAATTAGAGTGCTGGTTCGTGTTGTGTCGCGACACTCTCTTCTCCTGTTTAACAAATATGACGATTGTTATTTTCTCCAGTGCATAGCATGACATTGCATGCCAACCAGATCGCTGTAATCTACTACTATACGGTGAAACTGTAAACCTTATCTCGTCTTTTTTTTGATTCTCTTGATCGCTTTAGGTAATAGTCGACAATTTGGTGAGTAATATTGTAATTAATAGAATATCTTTAGTACTGACTCTCTTATTCTAGACACCCAATGTCAGCCTGCTCGTTTTGCATGGGGGTTCCTGACTCGCTAAGGTAAATCATCATATATACAAATACGGGGAGAGAAAGATGTTAGTATGGGCAGAAGAGATACAAGAGGTGATTGATTACACTATTGATGGCGGATGCAAATAGAGTTTACGCTGTTATCAACAACAGCAAGATACCATATCCTAATCTCGATTTTACTCTTTATTCAAATTCTATTGTTTACAAATCATATTTTGTTTTTTAATACTAGTGTATATATAGCCTTCTTGATATACAACCCGCTGTGGCTGTAATAAAATTACGAACTCTTTTTTGTGAAAAAAAAAAGAAAAAAAAAGTCTTTGCTGGTTTTAATTAACAAGAAAGGAATGGAGATAAAGATTCCATCGCCATCCATACAACGTACAACATGCCATCCCTATCTTAACATCTTGTTTACATTAATATATTTATAGAAAATCATAAACAAACACCCATGATTATCATAATTGAGATCGTCTATTCGTTAGATGTAATCGTAAATAGATGTAGCACCACTTTTGACTTTAACAAATTTCTCGAGGGAAATTCCGATCATGTTGTTGTTGCTTTGTTGTTGCTTTGTTTTATTGTTGTTGTTGTTGTTGTTGTTAAGATCATTAAAATCTATATCTTTGGAAAAAGAACTTTGAAATACGATACCTTTGAACCTTACAGCCAGCCCCCCACTCAAATTCATTTTACTCGCCTAAATCAAAATTCACTTTTTCGGCTGATAGTAAAAAATTCCAACTATCTTTAGCTGGTTTGGATTGAAACTATTCTCTAATTCACCTTCATGCATCTGTTCTCACGGACACTACATACAAGCACAACACAGATTGGAGCATATTTCACAACTTATTGTTCGACTACATTTACTGTTTGTTGTTGCTGATAGATTATCATTTTTTTATTATTGTAGGCACCTTATTGTCACCCTATTATCATAACTGATTTAACTCTCGTTTGAGACATTAGGTGGCGTTTGATACCATGAGTCAAGAGAAGCCAGAATTCAATTAACCCAATACGTATTTAATTCTTCGTAAAAATAATTCCTAATCTGCTTAATTGAAATCACGATTTCATAGTTTGCATTTACACGATTTTTGTATTTTAAGGAGTGATTCAAACGAAATGGTGGAAATTCAAAAAAAAAAAAAAAAAAGCGATCGCGTGTATGTTGGGATCGACTTCCTCATCGCCAACGTGCCTGTGCTGATTAGCTGATACACCATGTACGCAAACTTAATCAATCAATCCACCACCACCACAATGGTTTTGAAATGGTGCTGCTGCCTGAAATTAATATGGACTATCCGGTAAATCTTGTTAAGGCTTGTATGAAACTTGTTGAGAAAGGGCCTCTCTTGGAAGGCGGCTTGCTTAGGTTTCTCTAACATATGGTCAATATTAAAACGTAGAGCACATTCAGAGTTGATATCTATTATTAGCCTGTCTAATCGTATTTTGGCAGATATAAACTACTGAGACTTTTGAGAAAGAAACTTGAGGGTCTCAGTTAAGTTAATGAAAAGCCTACGTAGAAGTGAATATTACAGTATTTCATAACATCTAGAAACGGTGAAAAACCATCTAACAAGTTTTAGTCAAGCAATGTATATAATATATAATAGATATATATAACAGAAAAGTTTAGTATGAAAACAGAAAAACAACCGAAAGATAAAAACCCATTTGCGAAAAACCGAATAGGGTTTATCTTTTTTTAAAAATGTGAATGATAAAGAAAATGCAGAGAGCAAAATAATGTGGATATAAATCAAAACAACTAAACCAGATTTAATCCACCTTTATTCTAGCTATCTTTTATCCGCTTGTAGCATGATATGAATCAAGTCGAGTCCTGACAGAATCAACTGATAATGATGAAACATGAAATAAAAATCATGAACAGATCGAACTTGATCACGTCGACCTTCAACAACAATGAAGTGTTGATGAGAAACCTTGGGTACTTAAAAAACTAATGTAATTGATAATGGCATATCATGAAAGGAGATTATTGGAGAACAAGTGAAAAAACAACCAGCATCAATCATTTGGTATATTGGGGTATAAATATAATTGACATTGATTATGTATGACTTTTCTCTCAACATCAATGTATTATTGAATAAATGAATGGAAAATTGGGGAAATGCAAATGAATATCTAACCAAGTCATGTTCAAATGAAAACTTTGGCAAACTGGGAAAACAATGATAACAAGTTCAAATGACTTACAAGAACAACATGGCGATAGCAGCACCAACTAAACCAGTTGAAGCCAACTTCATTGGAGCAGCACCTTCAAAGACCGATAAGGCAGTAGCTGAACCAGCACCACCTTCAGCATTAACTGGAGCCAATGATGAAGTAGATGAAGCACCAGCACCAGTAGTGACACCAGCACCAGTGGTTGGTTTGATGAGGGAAGTAACGACAACATCGTCACCGTTAACACCCTTGGTTGTGTAGATAGTTTCAGCTGGTGTGGTTGTAGTTGTAGCAGCAGGAGCCTTAGATGAGGTCCATGGAGCCCATGTGGTAACAGTGGATCCAGCACTAGTGACTGTAGTTTGAACGTACAAGTTACCTTGAGAAGCTGGGTGAGTGTTAGCAGAAGCAGCAGAAGAAGCTTCAGCAGCGCATGATGAACAAGCTTCGGTAACAGTGGTGGTAGTGTCATCGGTGATGGTGACGTATGAAGTTGACAAAGCAGCGTAGTTTGGCTTACCAGAGCTCAATGGACAATAAGTGGTGTAAACAGTTTCAGTACCTTCAACAGTCTTAGTGACAATGATTTCAGTGAATGGAGTTGCCTCTGCAGCCTTGGTTGAAGTTGGAGCACATGTAACAAATGAAGTAACAGTGACTTCACCGCTAGTGATAGTAGTTTGAACGTACAAACCCTTTTCACCAGCTGGAGCAGTGTTGGCAGCAATAGCAGAAGAAACCTTAGCAGCACATTCGGAACAAGCCTCAGTGACAGTGGTTGTGGTATCTTCAGAAACGGTGGTGTATGAGGTGGACAAAGCACCGTAGTTTGGCTTACCTTCAGTCAATGGACAGTAAGTTGTGTAAACGGTAACTTCACCAGTAACAGTCTCAGTGATGACAACAGCGGTGTAAGTTGTTGGTTGAGCAGCTTCAGTAGAAGTTGGACATGGAACCAATGAGGTAACAGTAACAGTACCACTGACATAAGTAGTCTCAACGAATAATGAACCGGAAGCAGTGTTAGCAGCAGCAGCTGAAGAAGCAGCAGCGGCACATTTAGAACATTCCTCAGTAACGGTAGTGGTAACACCTTCAGAAACGGTGGTGTATGAAGTAGACAAAGCTTCGTAGTTTGGCTTACCTGAAGTCAAAGGACAGTAAGTGGTGTAAACAGTGGTAACACCTGAAGAAGTCTCAGTAATGACAATTTCACTGTAAGTGGTTGGCTCAGCAGATGCAGATGCACCAGTAACAGTTGCACCAGTAGCAGTAGCAGTGGTTCCAGTAGCACCAGTACCGGTAGCACCAGCACCGTTGGTAACTGAAGCAGAAGAAACAGTTGAAGCAGTTGAGCTAGCACTAACTGAAGCACAAGCTGGGTTAGCAGCAGCTAATGAACCAATTGAAATACAACCACCGGCAGTCCAGTCAATGATAGAGTTATCTGGTCTCAACAAGGTGAAAATGTTTGAACAATCTGGAGCAATCAAAGCAGGAGTAGAACCATCGTAAGTGTAAACCATCATCCACATGTCAGCTTCAGTACAGAATTGAGTGGCATTATCGTAATTGGCAGTGACAGTGAAACCAGCATCAGATGGAGTGATGCTAAATTGAGAGCTGACAACGTAACCTTCGATGACAAGAACATCATCGAAATCAATAGCAAAAGTAGCAGAAGTACTCAAACCTTCTTCGACAATGTCATATGTGATACCAGTGTTACCCAACTCAGTGGCTCTTTTGATCAAGCTCTTACCTTCACCAGTTTGATAATGGGAGGTAGCGTAACCGCTGACTGAGGCAGCTAAACCGGCTAACAAAGCAGTTGACTTCAATAAACTTGAATAGACCATTTTTCCTGTTCTTCTTTGTTTTGGGTATAATATATAGGAAACGAATGTAATGGGTTTTGATGAATAGGAAAAGATCAACTTGTTAAAAATAGTAATACGAAAGAGAAATGGGAGGATTTCAACTCTATATATAAAAATTTCACAAAAATAAAAACCTGGATCAAGTAAATTGAAGATATTACCGTAACGATCACAACCCACTTACATACATGAAAAAGGAGAAGCAAATCTTTGTTGAGAAAACCCGATGCGTTGTTGTTTACCAAACACAAAAACTGCACCTTCTGCATGCATCTGGTTTCGCGAAAACAACTAGCGACTGAAAGTTATATTCGAGGCTAAATCACCATCCAGTGACAGTGCATGATGAATCGCATATGCTGCAGGGTTCCTAAATTTTATTATTTAGCAATAGACTGTCATTAGAGATTGGCGTTTTTCTTTCAACTTGCGCGAAAAAAAAATACAATTTTTTTTCTTCTTTTTAGTTTTCTTTTGGCTCGAGGGAGGGGAAAGCGATAGATCTTCGGAATTATTTACGTGTTGCTTTGATGATGCGATAGTGGATGGAGTCCGACCTACGATGATTCGATTATTCGATCCAAAATCAATTTTTGCTTGGAGGAAATTTCTAAAACCCAAGAGTTTTTGTAATTAGTTTCTTGATCAGCCAAGTCATTATGTTTGGCTTAATGCTGGGTTTTGCTGATAACCAAATCGGGAAATGCAGTATTTTAACAACCAAATAATTATTTGCTCTTTTGTTTACTACTGCATATGACGAATTGATTCTGTTGTGAGTGTGTCGTAACTTACATGTACGCTGCGGCAAATAAAGGATGTAAACGAAAATAAATAAAAAATGGTGTATTGCTCAGGAGAAAGGAGTAAGTCAAGCGAAGCGAATCCCTTACTGTCTTTCGCTTCACCATCCTTCGATTTTGATTTCCACCTCATGCAATTAACCCAATAGAGTAACCTAGACAACCGTCTTTTTTTCGTGCTGCTGCTATCAATAACCAAAAAAAAGTATTTCCCAAAGGTTGATTTAATTTTAACTCTATTTACGTTCAGAGATTCAATTTCAGCTTTCACATCAATAAAGTTTGGTAATTAGTTTAATAATTGATGTGTGTATCTTTTTTAATCCGTCAAAAATAGAAAGTCTAATTGCTAATGTTATTTATTCAAAGGAGGAACTAAATTAAGTAATAAATTGCAAATCCAGCACTGACCCACGACCTGCCTTCTCATCAGTCACATCATATAAACATATGTGATGGCTTGCTTTGTTATCTGCCTGTTTTAGTGGGTTGGCTGTGATCCAAAAAGAAACCGTCAGATCCAAAGCACTTCTAGATATTGCTACAATCAGCAGATGGTCCATGTGTCTATGTGCTTAGCAGCTGATCAATCTACGGACCAACCAAGACCAGCCTAGATGCCTTTGTAGCAGTTGATCTATCACTCAATTCATAAAAATAGTAACTTTTCGACAATTAAACGCAATCCGAGCCGCTAGCCAGCTTCTCGTCATTTTAGTTCTGACACTTTCGGAAACTGTCTGCGATGGCAATAAATTATCCTGTTTGGGTGGCAAGAAAAATATGCGACATATCCTATGTTCACAATAAGCATGTTATCAAACTCGGTTAATCAAGATCGATTCATTTATTTACTTTTTTGGTATTTTTACTATTCTTTTGCAACGGTGGGATCGATGACGTTAAGTGGAGTAGATTTAAAGATACTTTTATTGTTGGATTAACAAATAGATGATTAACTTTAAGTAGCTCTGCTTGACTGTAACATTACACGAAATATGTAGAACAACTTCCTAATACTTTTAATCTTGCTTTTTTGCGTGAATGTCAGCTCAATGTAATATAATACAGGCCTCAATACAATAGATAAGCAAACTGGTCTGACGACTAGAGTAAGCCTTTCAGCAATTGCAAAATCCACCCTAGACTCTGTACATTGAACGAAATTGTTCTGTGAACGAATGACCCGTTCATTCCGCTGTTTTATTATCACTCTATCATTTCGTTTCAAATTTGCTGTTTTCGATACGGTGAGTTTACTTGTTGTCCATATGATGGATCCCCATTTCGAATGTATCCTCCAAGGCAAACGGAAAAATGAAAGTGAACCGAGCCCATAGTTGAGCTGAAGTGATTACATTCATGTTGAGTTTTCTTCATCGAAAGCGATTCAAATTTATCTCATTAGATGAATTTCACCAATTGAAATTGGTTTTATAATCTATTTTTATTGGTACCTCTTGATACACACTACATGTCATATATCATTTTCGCAAAGCAAATGACTGGAGTTCCCAGCTAGTTAGATAATAGATGTTATCTTCAACGACTCATCAAATGGATAAGACTCTTCCAATTCAGTACATAGGTTGCGATTTTACTCTCCATTTGATCGATATATCGTGTCGGATCTATATCTCTCTTTGAGTAATCATCATTTGCTTTCAAAGAGATGATAGAAAGGCAATTATATTCATCAACAGAGCTATGAGTTTCAACAATGGAAGCCACATAGCCTACCACATTGCATATCACATTATGATAGTAACTTATCATGTCATCGATGTAAGCGAAGTGCTGTTTGATGGTATTCACCTCGAGAAGCTAAGCAGATCAACATATTTGTTGAATTTATCTGAATATTCAGTTCAAAACATTAATTCAATCACATATACAACTCACATATACAACTTTTAAAAGCTAAGAGTCGCATAAAAAGTACGGTTATCCAAAGCTGTGTACCATTGAGTAAGCTTATTAGGCCAGAATTCGTAGTGCTAGGAGTTGTTGACGTAAATTATTGTCTTGCCCTCTCAAAGAATAGCAGTGACTACGACCAATTGGTACAGCGCTTTTTGCGAATTTCATGTGATCTTAGATGTAAATCTAAACTTCCTCATGAACTAACTTTCACAACACAACAGCTCAATAATTTTGCATATGATGCCATTGAGTTGACTGTTACATGACGAGGAATGAGAAGGTGAGCTTTTTTGATATTTTTTTTTTCTTGACAGAAAACATACACGACATAGTCGATAAAACCGTTAATCATAAATAGGTATATTAATTCAGCATAATAGAGATTGTATAAATACAATCATCGGTATGAGTCTCAAAGCTAACGGGAGAATACTGGAGCTTGATCCGGACACGAGCCTTGTACCTCATTTGATACCCACAAACAAGACTGAGCTGAAAAGTGAACCCAGTATACCTCCTGAAGTTGCAAAATGCATTGCCATCAACTTGCACTCAATTTCGGATGTATTATCCTTCAGCTTGGTGAACAAGGCTTGTCATGAAGCTGTATTTTCCAATGATCATCTATGGGTTAAATATCTTCGGATGCTAGCATTATGGGATCTATCACAGTATGAAAAGGACAAAGACCAACCTGTTGATGATGATAGTTTGATGACGATCGAGGCACAAAGGACTCCAATGAATTGTTTCGACAGAAGTACCATTGTTTGCAATCCAAAATTTGCAGCAGTGCAATTCAAACAAATATATCAACAGATGTACCCAATTTTTCAAGACTTGATAATAGTGCATAGTTCTAATTTTGCAAATTCAAAGTTTCTCAAAAGATACGACAGTCCAGAAGAACAAGTTATAATTTTCAACAATTTATCCCGGTTTCTCAAGATTTTCGAAGAAAGTAGCGAATATGAGAATTATGCTGTTAGATTGCATACAATTATTGATATATTTGCTAACTCTGTGGTGAAAGAAATAGAGAGTAATATCAACTCTCAAAACCACAAAGAGTGTTTGAGATTTATACGCATACTGAGCAAGTTGAAAACTAACAATGCGACCACAACATTGGAATTGGTGCTAGAGTTCTTTGTGGATAGATACGCTGAAGATTTCAACTTTTTGAATACCAATGAATCAATCAATGAATGCTTCAAAACAATGACGAACAAGACTCATTTGAATTTCGCGAAAATTAGTGATTTATTCGATAATGTACGAACCACCCTCACAACAGAATTTGACGAGATTTGTAATATCTTTGACGCTGATCCCAATTATGTCACCTCCAAAGATGACTTTAACGAGATTCCTATACTTTTGAAAATCGTTGAGAATTTCTTGCAGAATGTATTGGTTAGCAAATTCTGTGAAGATTTGATCGGAAGGGCATTATACGTCGATGACAAGGAAGAAAAAATAGAAGAAATCAAGGAAGTACCATTGCCACCACTTGTTACTAAGACTGATGGTGAGGAAACATCGATTGACGCATCAGTGCCCCCAGATTACAATTTTGGTAACCCCGAGAAGGAAGATGGCACCAAATCTCAATCAACAGAGCCACTTGAGCCCAATGAGTGGTCAGATGTTGCCACCACAAAACCGGATTTAAAAAAGCAAACGCCAGAGCCAGTTCAACAAATAGATGAACAGTCTGAACCTATCGTCAAGGAGGAATCGACACGAGAAGTTGGAGTTGAAGAGATGACCAATGCTGCATTATATTTCCAAGTTGTGCCTTTTCTCTACAGGAAGATGATAGAGCTTTTCCATCTCATGAAGTATCCTGTGTCAGTAATCGCTGGGTCCGATAGACAAGGTATCGATAGCGTGGAAAAAGAAGCAATGAGAAAGGTGTCTGTCAGCTCATCTACTCCTATAGATTATGAAAAGATTTTTGTTGAGTTGGTTGAGTTCTATTATGAGCCATTCCTCTCAGAATTCATAACAAAATTACCAAAACAGTGTAATTTGATTTTGAAAGATATTGTTCATCATTGGATTTTGAAACAACAACAACAGGAAACAACACAGACATCACAAATTTTAGATCTCGTAACTTCAAATGATAGTAAAAACAAGAATTTCATGAAGTTGGATATCTTTACTGGATTTTCCAAGATGTTTAAAGTAGGGAACACGCTTGATGTCGGTGAAGTTGATAATACTGGAAATAAAACACTTACCAAGAGTGAAGCTAATTTGAAGATCTTGACAACCAACTTGAACAACATAAAATCGTTGATTTCATTAGATTTGGCTATTACATTATTGAAAACATTAAAAGAAAACACCCAGTTGTTGTTGAGTTTGACGGGTAGAGGATCACCGAAACAGTCTGGACCGAAAAGAAGAGTTGGAGAATTTGCTGCTCCATTGGATTACAATGCTGAAGAGCTCAAACACCGCGTTAATATAACTTGTCAGGAGATGTTCAATGACATGTTGAATATCTTGATGGATGCTCATATAAGAACTGGATTCGATAAGGCATTGGCAAGATTGAAAAATTATAAACCTTCGGAGTTGAAAAAAACTGCTGACAACACAGTTGATCCTATTATAAATTTCATCGAGTTGGTCAACGTTGGTGATTTGATTCAGCAAATGATTTCGGTTTTTTACAGAGAGGAATTGATAAATACCAAGATTGTGGTTCAAAAACATAAAACACAAAGAGATTTTTTGATGGCAAATAAATGTGAGAAATCCATGAGAAAATTTGAGAACATGTTGGACAACTATGTCGCTGATGGGTTAAACATTTCTATAGATGTTTTGATGAGTGAGATCAGTTATGGCATCATGACACTGTTGAGTGATGTGAATTTCAACATTACTGAAAGGGATTTGGTGGAAAAAAATATTAATCTTGGAGAACCGTCTAAACTAGGTAAGAAATTGTTGGAGATATTAGAAAATCATGTAAATCTATTAACTGGTTCTATTGACAAGTCAATTGTTGATGTTTTTCAACAGGAAATTGGTGAACGGTTTGTTGGTATTTTGGTCAAATTGATCACAAAAGATCTTATTATATCCAACACAGGAGCAATCATATTGATCTCGGATTTAAATGCTTATTACACTTTTTTTCTGCGTCTCAAGATCAAACCAGTGCTTTCTTATTTCACTGCATTGAAGTCAATTTCTCAGATCTATTTAATTGATAGTTCTAATTCGAAGGACATTGGGAAATTGGTTGTCAAAATCGGGAGAGAGAATGGAACTTTTAATCAGGAAGAGATATACGAATTTGTCACGAGAAGATCAGACTGGGATTTGATCAAAAGGGACGTCGACAAGATCATGTACGGTTTAGGCATAGCTGACTGTGTAATTGCATAGATGATTTTTATTTATTGGTATCCTTTCATAGAAATAAATAAAGAGAAATAAAGTGAATAAAAAATTCACCGTTGAAGAATTGGAAATGGTTTTTTTCTTTTTGTTTTTTCCCCTTTTATCACAACCAGGTGAAAATAAGACCCCCATCTTATTTACCTAGTTGAGCAAAGGTGGAACACTTTGCTTATATTGGCCAGCAACATTACCAGGAGGGCTGTATTCGCATACAACATAGTTATTCCAAACTTGACTGCAGTACTTGTATGCACATCCCAAATCTGTCGTAGTATTCCAAACAACTTGAGTGAAATGACCCGTTGTACCTGTAGAGGCCTCTGGATCATCATAGTTGTAATTGCTGATCTCATCATACCAAGCATCAACGGCACCTGTGATGGAGTAACCAACTGCCAAATTCTCACCGTAACCGGTAGCTCTGTCGTAATAAACACCAGAATGTTCTAAAGTTCCAGTACAAGCACCTTGTGGGCCATCATCAATATACGTCTGAGCGAAATCTGCCATGGCATCATTCCATACCAATGGTGGACTTCCATGCAAAGCACGTTTGGCGTTGTGCTCATTCAAAATCAGAGCAGCAAATGATGATAACGAAGTTGAAGTTGATGATGAAGAACTGGACGATGATGACGACGACGAAGTAGCGGTACCAGCCAGAGCTTCAGTTGAAGAAGAAGAAGAATTGAAGTAGCCAGTGAAACTGGAGCTTGAAGAAGTTGGAGATGCTGCTGATGATGATGATGATGTCACTGGAGTGGCCACTACACCAGCAGTATTTGTCAATTCATTGCTGGCGATACTTGCAGTTGCAGTGGATGGATTAAACTCCTCAGCTTTGATAAATGTAACATCTCTTGCCACATAAGTGAAGTCCCAAGCCAAAGCCTTTGTCAGCAAAAACAATAAAGAAACTGTAAGGCTGTTGAAATGCATCATGAAAGTGATGGAGTAAAGCCCAACCTGTAAAAATGAAAACGAATGGAAGGTTAAAAGTATCTCTCTTTGGCTAAACTTGTTTTAGGACACATTTTTGAGATGCATTATGGGGGATATAATTGTCTTTTTATACATGTTTTGCGCTCGGGGGAACCACATATCAAGATGACTTCACAAAGGGACATCCCACGATGTTGAAGCACACACTATTTTTTTAAAGTTTACTGCACAAAGGTTGAAAACAGCGATTTCTGTCCAGATTGGGACATTATTTTTTCCTTTAATTCAAAAAAAACAAACACAATCTTGTGTTTGGTACCCTTGTCAAAAAACACCAATAGCAACTTTGCAGATCTCCTGGCGTATTGATGCTGCCTCTTTTATGCTAAAAAAATGTAAAATGCATCAATCTAACCATGCTGAGGAATGGAAATCGCGGTTTCGAAGCCTACATACCGTCGTTTTGATTAGTTTTAAATAAGCTGTTTGACATATCAGATGTTTAAAAAAATGCCATGCGTCATAAGTAAGTGCACATCAGCTAAAAAGAGATCAAAACTGATTATCGTGTATCACTTTGTTGTTTTGAGAACAACCTCAAATGATATATAAATAAATATATATATGCAAGTTTGCTTAATACAAACGGTGATGGCTGTTGATCTTTATTCGGCCAGCGTCATCCAATCTGGTGTTTGCCCCTAATACCCTTTTGGTTGACTTTTAGTGGGGCTGGTGCACAGAATAACCGATAATCCTTTTTTTTTAGAGGCCAATTTTGTAAACAATTCTCGTGCTTTGCCCAATTTCAACTTATTGTTGTCGAATCAAAAGTAGGTAAGAATCGGCAAATTTCGTCCATTCTGTTGCATAACGAAACTGTAGTGGAACAATAAAGCCTCTTGTTATTCTTCTAGTCAAGCAAGGATTTATATATACCATGTTCTCTTTTGAATAGCAACTCTAGTGTAAATCTCTTATCTTTTGTATGTGAAAGACTGGGGAAAAAATAAAGGTCGTGGGAGGTTCAACAAAAAAACAAAGGTCTCTCCTTAGAGGAGAAGTAGAACAGAAAGTAATAACTTCTCCATCTCCAAGTAGATTAGCAGATTAAAGGAAATAGAAATAGAACAAACAAATTCATAGAGACTGTTTTTGATGTAAAGTGCAACATATATATAAAGTATAATTCAAGATAGTAATAGTACAAGTCTGATGATAATGTCAAGAAACGATGAGTTTGGAGAAGAAACAAGCTTATTAAGGCATGACGTGGAACATGATAGGTCGAGAGATAACAAGCTGGAAGTAACCACCAGAAAGGAAGTAATAGGTTGGTGTCTCTACGCATGGGCATCGGAACCATTCATTGTCAGTTGTGTTGGAACCTATGTTCCATTGTTATTGGAACAAATGGCCAGAGATAATGGGGTCAAATTGATTGATCATTCTGTCTCGTGCAAAGAGAGCTTAGGGGAAGTACCCGAGCCAATTCCTCCAACACAACCATCACCTATAGGGAAGAATGGCAAAAAATGTGTATTGCCCATGTTCAACAACAGCATATTTATCGACACATCATCATTTGCATTATACACTTTTGCGGCAAGTGTACTTTTCCAAACATTAATTGTGATAAGTATTACTGGTGCTGCTGATAAAGGTTCACATAGAAAACATATTTTGGTAGGTTTTAGCATTGTTGGAGGTTTAATAACGATGTGTTATATATTTCTAGGAGATACGAACTATTACTGGGGTAGTTTTCTAGCCATACTGGCTAATTGTTGCTTTGG
This sequence comes from Nakazawaea populi, assembly GCA_030557235.1. Lineage (NCBI taxonomy): Eukaryota > Fungi > Ascomycota > Pichiomycetes > Alaninales > Pachysolenaceae > Nakazawaea > Nakazawaea populi. The sequence goes on from JAKTVN010000002.1 coordinate 201,396, forward strand.
CTTGGTGAATGTGTGTGGAAACTCGTATCTACCCATACTTGCAAATAACCATCCCGACCTTATCAAGAGGACTGGGGGCACAAAGTCAAATTTGAAAGGGGAGATATCATCCAAAATCAGTGGCAATGGTGCCGCCTCTGGATATATCAGTGCCTTATTGGTACAACTTCTAACAATGGTTTTAATTTTGAAATTGAAAAAACATTCATCAAGAGCTTCCACAGATGATTCCATTTGGCCAATACAAATGGCAATATGCTTTGTAGGATTTTGGTGGGTCATCTTTCAAATCCCAGTTTCAATTATGTTGAAGCCAAGATCAGCAAAAGGCCATTTAGTTATTAGAAGGTTAACGGAGTTGGATGTTAATTTCTCTAATTCGGCATTAAATTCCTTATGCAGTCAACCTTTGTCATTGGCAACACTGAATTTGGTAATAACTTCATGGCACTATGTCAAATACGGTTGGAAGCAGCTCTTTGTCGCTTTCCATCAAGCATCTCAATTGAAAGATATCATGATTTTTTTGTTATCTTGGTTCATCATATCAGACTCTTTAACGACTATTAATTCAACAGCAATATTATTCGCCAGATCAGAGCTTCATATGTCCACTTTACAGTTATCGGTCATTGGTACATTAACAATGATGAGCGCAATAATTGGGGCCTATATTATTCCAAATTTCATTCAACCATATTTAAATGTTTCATTGAAAACTTTGCTTCAACTCATCATATTGTGGGCATCAATGATCCCCATGTACGGCTTACTCGGATTCTTTTTTCAATCTTTTGGCTTGAAGCACAGTTACGAAATGTTCATAGTTTCAGTATGGTATGGTTTCTCTCTTGGGGGGATTTCAACAGTTTCAAGATCGCTATTTTCCATGTTGATCCCTACTGGAAAGGAGAGCATGTATTTCGCTTTGTTTCAAATAACAGACAAAGGTAGCTCCATCTTGGGGCCCATAGTAGTTGCCCTCATAACAGACAAGACCCACAACATTCGTTACTGCTTCTGGTTCTTGTTCTTAGTACTCATGATTAGTTTGCCTGTTATCAATCTTTTAAATTTAGAGAGAGGTAATGAAGAGGCACAAGTTTTAGCATTGATTGATGATGAATAATTTATTTATGGGGTTATTGGTTTCGCTAAAGGGTAGTGTATTTTTTATCACAACTAAATAATCAAAAAATAAAAAACGATTGACACGACTTTTGAAAAAAAATAAAAAAAAAACACATAGACAATCCATAAAAGAAGCCCAACATAGAAGAAGGTAATTTATTGGTGATAATCATTATGTTTGCATTTGCGAAGAAATTGGTATCCACAATTGAACAACAGGCGACAGAAAACTTTCAATTTGGAAATCCCAATGATCACTATTTTCTGCATTGTCCCGAGTCCGGTCTTCGAGTACTATCTGTTCTCACCAACTCACTTTCCTCCAAGTTTGGATTTGAATCTTGGTTTGATTTCATAATTAAAGTGAACGACTATGAGATATCAATATTTTTGACAAATGAAGGAACATTAGACCATATTCGTTTTTTACAATTTGTGAACGATTTGATCAAAAACAAACAAAACTTGACTTTCCAAGTGTGGAGTGCTAAGGGAGGTGTACAGAGAATTATTCAAGTACCGTTTGTTGATATTGAGAAAAACGAAGAAGTTTTACAAGAGGTGAATTTATCTCAATCTCAAGAGAATGCGAATATCGTGGTCAATTCCAATCCACCTTTTGCCAACATAGGCATTTCGTTACAATTAACGCCCTTGATCACATCGACTTATGCTTGGCACATATTGCAGACACATCCAAACGCCCCTGCATATAAAGCCGGTTTACTACCTCAATCTGACTACATAATAGGTGCCCAGGATGGGCTATTAGCCTTCGGCGGTGAGCAGTTGTTATCACGAGTAGTGGCCTCAAGATTTGAAAGAAATCCACTCGATAGTGCCTTGGTGTTATACGTTTATAACCATGATTTTGATGTGGTAAGACCTGTCACTATTCAACCTTCTAATGAGTGGGGTGGACAGGGATTACTCGGATGTGATGTTGGCTATGGGCTCTTACACCGAATTCCAGAAGTTGTTGGGAAATTTGCAGGTTTGTACAAAGATGATGAATTACTTGATGATGATGATTTCTATGTGGATGATTTCGATTTAGCGCCGGGAAAGGCAATTTTCAGCTCCAACTCAGAAAACGTGTTTATCCCTGGTGTCTCTACCAAGACACCCAACCAGAATACATCTCTTGCGCCACCCCCACCTCCTCCAGTCAATGTCCCAACGGCAGCTTTCAGTGCACCACCACCTACAAGATCCAAAAAAAAGACAGCCCATAACACTGCTGCAAAAGCAGACCTATCGTCGTATTTTGATGAAGAAACGAAGAGATCCAAGGATGTTGATAGAGACGTTTCAGGCCCGAAGAAAAATGCGACCGCAATAGCACCACCTCCACCTCCTCCATCTACATAAAGTATTGATTGAAGTGCATAGAACACTTATGATATATTTGTATATATATACTTATAGGTATGTTTTTTTGTCATTTTAAAGGCAGTGTTCCGATGTAATGATATATTAGCTATGCAAGTAGTGTTCATTCACACAAGTATTTTTTCAATTCAGTTCATTTTCGTTGAGGATATCGTCTTTACCATAATTCTGTGTCTCCTTCATTAGCTCGTACAATTGAGCAACTTGCTCCGGTGACATCTTATCCAAGTCATCTTGTCTCAACCTGTAGTTCATCCAATTACCACCTTTAATGGTGCTCAAGTATTCCTGCCAACTGGTGAGAAACCCGATGATGTGTAATGGATTATCTATATCTTTGTGAGCTTTGAATTCCAGTCTCACATAGGCATCACCTAATTGTCTCAGTGGAACTGGTAAAGTTCGATGTGCCCTGAGAATTTCTCTAAAGAGTTGTAACGGTGGTAACACAGGTGGAGTGTCACGCACTGGACGACGAGGCTTCACTAATTTCACTAATGTCAGTCTCATCCTTTGATATTTTGATGCTTCTATTGTATATCTATTTATCAATATTTTTGGAAGTAACTTTTTTTTTTTTCTCACAATATCAACTACCGTTTGGATTTTTGAATTCAAAATCAGGAGAGTGAGAGAGTAGAAACACTAAATCATCATTGACAATGTTGGCATTTACGTACTGGAGAGAGAATCAACAACACTTCGTAAGAAAAAAAAACACAGTCTTTCTGCAATCTTATTATTATTGTCGTATATACTTAAAATTAGTTAATTGCAACAACATCTTTATCGGTTTCTCTAAAACTGAAAAAAAACATAAAATCGATCACCATCTTCAAATTGTTACTGATAATAAATAACAGAACCCAACATCGGACGACAAACATATAACAGACCGAACGGTTATAAGAAGAAAAAGAAAAAAAAAACATATCGCAGCTCTCATAAGAGACACTTCAATATGAAAAATAAAAAAACAAAAATTATGCAAAGAATTAGTTAGTTAGTCTTTGATGGATGAGGAGAATCTTTAAAAAAGTCCTTTTCACCTTCAAAAAGAATTTTTTTTTTTTTTCTTTTCAACTTTCCAAATGAAAAAAAAAAAAAAGCACAAATGACAACAACAGCAAGTTCAATCCTTCCACCGATATGGTGAATATGAAATCAGTATTTATATACAAAGATTGTTTCATTTGTGCAATTCCCACCTGTGAGAGCGGGGGGAAATCATTTTTCCAGTCCAAGTGATATGTAATTTTCTCTCTTTCCCAGAGGTTTATTTTTTTTTTTATTTTGTAGAAAAAAGTCATATGATTGACAGTCTCTCATAAAATCGTTTAAACATAGTTGAATCCCTTATGATTGAAACACAACTTCAAAATGACAATAAAGATCAAAACCCATTTTTGATCCATAAATATAACGTAACGCCATGAATTATTAATAAGAAAAAAAAAATTTAAGAATTTCAGAAAAGCAAGAATGAATTGGGTGAATGAGTTGTTGCACCAAGGTGACCAAGGTGGATCATTCACGTTGCTCTTTAGGCAACACCCAATTCAAAGGGTTTTCTTTGGCTCTTAATTTGATGTCAAATGATTCTTTATCTCCAACATACTCCAAGTTATTACATGAGTCTAATGAATCAACAACTAATTTTAAATCACCACCACTTAAATGTTGAACTCTATAAAAGTTGGCAATTATTTTTAATGGAATATAACCTTCATCATCCATTTGTTTTCTCAAAAAGATATCCTTCACCAAGTTTTGAATGGAGAAATAGTAGTCAACTTGGACCGCCAATGAGGTGACAGGATCTTGAACATTGAGTTGATTGATTTGTTGTACAGCTGGGTTGATTGGAAGAACAGGTGGGACGTAGTGGTTGTTGAAGCTATTAGGTGGTAAATGTGGTGGATATCCGTTGTTGAACCTTCTGAATCCATCTTGAGGAGGGTGTGAAGGTATGAAACCTTGGTTATAGCCTCTTGGTTGAAAAACTTGCCCGCTTGGCAAGTACGTTGTTGGTATAAAATTAACATTTCTGTTAAATGGCACGTATCCTCCATGCTGAGGTCTGTTATTATACCTTCTGATATTGTTTCCATTACTGTATTGTCTGTGATGACTTTGATGAGAATGAGATTTGCTCTCATTTGTTGAATCAGACTTTGTGTCATGTTTTCCAATCTCATAATGTTGTTGGTGGTCTTGCTCCGAAGAAATAGCACCATTTGCAGCAGAGTCTATAACATCTGAGCCATTCAACTCTTCGGAAGAAGCGGTAGCTTGTTGTGTTACATCTTTTGAGCTTTCTACTGACTCAGATTTGGTTGTTGCAGTTGCTGTAGTTGCGACTGTTGAAGACGTTACATTATGCTCATCATCAGAGTTCTTCTCAACGTGCTCACCCTTGATTGTAGTTTGCTTCTGGTTACGACGAGCACCACCTTGCTTGTTGGACTGCAGTTCTTTGCTGCTAGGTCCCTTCTTTCCCTTATTAAGTTTCTTTTGATTTCCGGAGTTATTTTGAGTGCTACCCTTGGTTCCCTTTGGACCTGACATGACAACAGAAGCTTGAAATGGTACCCATTTCTCCTTACCGTTCGACTTGATAGCTGGTACAACATTTTTGGTCTTGTTGTGAACGCTTTGTTCCTCCAACACACTCACTTCAGGTGTTGGCCAATGCTTTTCATTGACGTTTGAAGATTTTGGTGAAGTTGATGATGCTCTTTTCACCCATGGACTGACTTTTGGGACTGGAGCAGGAGCCAATTTGATCTTTGTCTTCTCTTTCTTTGCCGATTTCAGAGACTCGGAGGAGTCCTTACTTGTTGTGGTGGATGTGGAGTCTTCGGCACCTTCCTGTTCTTTAACATCTTCCTCGGTAGTAGCTGAAGAGTCATCAACATCCTCGGTCCTCGTCGATGAGGTTTCAACTTTCAAATCTTGCAGAGCAGAGTTATCACTTGACGGATTACTAGATCCATTCAAGGAACTAGTCGTTGCAGCAGCGGCAGCAGCGGCGGCAGCAGCAGCAACACCAGCAGCAACATTAGCATATGAAACTGATGACATTGTGTGATGATTGAGCGACTCTTCGAACAGATGAATAGTATAAGAGAGTCTTAAATGATTTTTCTTTGTCTATTTCAAAAGAAGAAAAAAAGTATACTTGATCTGATTGAGGAGGTGAAAATGCTTTCAATTGCTGGAATGAAATCGACAGATGAATAAATGAATGTTTCTGTTTGTCTCAAGGGAAGTTGAATGTATATGGATGTATATATTCAATCGTCCAGAGTTGATGGTATTGATGTGAACCTGATCGATCAATAGCAGAGGAAAAGTTTATCATTCAACGTTTAAAATGAAAAATTTTATATTTTTTTTTTGTAGTGTTTTTTTTTTCTTTGTGACTTTTTTTCAATTAATTATTATTAGTAGAAGAGGAAAGAGGTCCGGGTAAGTAACCAATTCACTTAAATATGTAATTTTTCAAATCTATACACAGTTTGAGCACCGTACAACTCTCCCTTATTTAATGGAGTGAACCATTTAGGGTTATAGATATACTTTGAGGCTTCAAGACAGAACCCCGCTCTCGAACCAGCAACTCCATCAACATTTACATAGTCACCCGTATAAAATTGAAAAGCAGGTTCAGTAGTAAAAGTCGAAAATTTGATTTTCGAATTGGCATTTGTTGCTTCAGCGATCAATTGCAAATGACCACTTCTCGTATCCAATTGGGTTTGATCGGTTGCAACGATACAGTAATCGAAGAATGGTGAAGTCCTCGTCAAGTTGATTGATGAAGAATTGTTTTGCAAGTCAACAATTTTGCCAGTTGGGATCAAGTTTTTATCAACTTCCAAATATTTATTCGACACCAACTTAATTTGTGTACCATCGATGGTTGTTTGTGGATCTTGAGCATCTCCGGAAATGTTCCAATAAGAGTGATTCGTCAAATTGACCCCAGTGGATTCCCGCACACTCGAGTCCAACAAGCGAGCCTCATATTCAATTCCAATCTCACCGCCATCTTCACCAACATCCTTGATAGTGTAGCAAACAATAACTTCCAAATCACCGGGAAACCCTGCATCTCCATCCTTGTCGATCAACACAAATTCCAATGACGTTTCTTTGGCGGTTGCATCTTGTTTTACAACGGGACCCCAAAATATTCTCTTGTCATAGCCATTACCTCCAGCATGGAGTGTGTTACCCTTTTGATTCAATGGAAGTTGATATGTTGTTTTGTTAACTTGCAACTCACCTTTGGACACTCTGTTGGCGAATCTACCAATGGTGGCACCAAAATATGGATTATCACTCCTCTTATAGCCCTCTTCATTGTCAAATCCCAAGTTCAACTTGACTCCGTTCAATTTGGCATACACGATAGTGGCACCATAATTGGAAATTGCAACCTCGAATGCACCATTGAAAGATTGCACTTTATGCAATCTACTGTGATATGTCTTCTCCTGGCTAAAAAATTTAGCAGAGTAATTTGAAACTGCAAATCCAAATGGATTTTTGATTGTCCAATTCCATAAATCTTTACAAGCAGTCAATACGTCAAGCTCAGTTTGCCATTCCAACTCTTTATTTGCTCTTGATGGATCTGCCGTTAAATTCAAGACATCACCAGCTCTTCTACCAACAACTTTATAGGGTAATTTTTCACCAATAATCTTAGTAAAAGAGTTGTAAATGTCAAATACGGTGGAACCTTTCCCCGTTCCTAAATTCCATTCTCTGCAAACTCCTTTAGGATGATCATTGAGATAGTGTAGAGCGGAAATGTGTCCTTTAGCCAAATCCACCACATGTATGTAATCTCTTATTGGAGTACCATCTTTTGAATCGTAATCACTACCGAAGATTTGCAATTCACCTTGTCTACCAATGGCCACCTGTGCCAAAAAAGGTAACAAATTGTTCGGGATTCCTAATGGATCTTCGCCAATAAGTCCCGATGGATGAGCACCAATGGGATTGAAGTATCTCAAGATGGCGAAACGACAATCAGGTTTAGAAGTGAAATAATCTTTGATCATATACTCAATAGTTAATTTGGTCTTTCCATAAGGGTTCGTAGGTCCCAACGGACAATTTTCTGGGATTGGGATATACTCTGGGCTAACTTCTCCATATACGGTTGCTGAAGAACTGAAGACCAAAGATTTGACATTAAACTCTTCCATCACTTTCAACAAGTTGATACTACCAACGATATTGTTATGATAATAAGTCAATGGTACTTTGGTAGATTCACCAACAGCTTTCAAACCTGCAAAATGAATGACACTTTTGATCGGGTATTTGTCGAAAACCGATTGCAATGCATGATAATCCACCAAATCAACTTTATGGAACGGGATTGTAGTCTTAGTTAAGATTTCAATGCGAGAAATGGAATCATAAGATGAATTACTCAAATTGTCAACAACTACAACGTTGTAACCCTGTTGTACTAATTCAACAACGGTGTGCGAACCAATGTATCCAGCCCCACCGGTTACTAATATGTATGACATCTTTTTTTTGTAAAGTTCGGCTGTTACTGTAGTTGTAATTGAACAGCTGCTGTTGTTCCTCGTGTATGTCATAGCGGTGGATATGAGCTTATATTCTTATTCAGATCGGTTCTCCAAACGGGTATCGATCGTCAAAGTGTCACCCGATTTTTCCATCAACCCACATCAGGTTAACTTTCTTTCTCCACAAAAATGTCTCTCAGATATGTTTTGAAAGATAGCAAGCGCAACTTTTTTTTTTTTAATAACACGGCACTACTACTGCTGTTGCCCTTTGCCCTCCTCCCCCTACTACTCACCCACTTTTCGTTCATCATCAATGACCAATTGTGTCAAGTCACATTTATCTCACCACCAAACCCTTCCTTCCATTGATCATCTTTTCTCAGAAGGTCTATAAAACTGATCTTATTGGAATGCAGATTCTGATTCTGCGTAATCTACCACTGAAAAACAAGGTGAAAGAGCACGAAAATGTCAGATATACCAATCTTTGATTCCTTGAATTTCTATGCCTATCCAGAAGCACAATACCAGCGGTACCTGAACTTGTGGTTCGCTTTTGCAGCAATTTTCAACAGCTCTCCGGATTTCGTGGCTCGCTCTCCTGGTAGAGTCAACTTGGTTGGTGAACATTTGGATTATAGTTTCTTTCCTGTATTACCCTTGGCAATAGAAGTTGACACTATTCTTGGTGTCAAAGTTGTCGACGACAGTACTGTTATCCACTTGAAAAACACAGATACAAGATTTGAAGACAAGGTGATCCAAATTCCTCATGACGGGTCGTTGGTAGATGTTAACAGTATAAATCCAGATTGGTCAGATTATTTTAAATGTGGTGTCATTGTGGCTCACAAATTCTTGAAAGAGAGCAGTACTCAGTTTAAAAATCAGTTGCAAGGTATGGATGTGTTAGTAGATGGCACTGTCCCAACTGGAGGTGGATTGAGCTCCTCTGCGTCGTTTATCTGTGCTACAGCCTTGGCAGTTTTGAAGGCAAATGGATTAGAGGAGAAGTTTCTTACGAAGAATAATTTGGTCAAGATTTGTACTGTAAGTGAGAGATATGTTGGTGTCAACACCGGTGGCATGGATCAGACAGCTTCGATATGCGGCATCAAAAATCATGCTTTATTTGTCAATTTCAAACCTTCAATTTCTGCCACATCAGTTGCGTTCCCAAAAACCGATGAACCATTTGAGTTTGTCATTGCCAATTCATTGGTCGTTTCAAATAAGCAAGTTACTGCACCAAGAAATTACAACTTGCGGGTAGTGGAAGTTCATACAGCTGCACAGGTTTTGGCCTCCCTGTATGGTGTCGAAATTCCCCAGGATAGTGGTCCGCTTCAATCGGGCACTTTAAAAGGGTTTCTAGATTCTTATTTTCCTGACAATGGAGAACTCACTATCACCAAATTGGAGATGCTATTAGAGATGGTGGAGAATGCTTTGGGACTGAAGAAGGAATTTACAGCTAGTGAGGCTGCTGCTGCAATGAAAATTTCGTTGGAGCAATACACTTCAAGATTTTTAACTCACAATAAGGTCATTTTCGATCATTTGAAACTTTACAAGCGAGCTAAACACGTTTACAGTGAGACTGCAAGAGTTATCGAGCTGATCAGATTATTGCGCTCTACATCGGGTGAGGACTTCTTGCATCAGTTTGGTGAGTTGATGAACAAATCACAAAAATCTTGTAGAGATGATTACGAGTGCTCGTGTGAAGAGCTCGATACCATTTGCCAGATCGCGTTGTCTAATGGTAGTTATGGCTCGAGATTGACAGGTGCTGGTTGGGGAGGTTGTACAGTGCATTTGGTTTCCACATCCAATTTGCAACAGGTCACTGATGCCTTAATCAATCAGTATTACAAGAAAAGATTTCCTGATATCACAGAGGAAGAGTTGAAAGAGGCAATCGTGGTATCGAAACCTGCGTGGGGTAGTAGTTTTTACAGCGGTGGACCACTGGAGGGGTAGTGCATAAATAAAAGCTTGTATATCGTAATAGAAGCGTGGGGTATCCGTGTAGGCCGCCTCATATATATTTTATAAAACAATAGTTCCATGTCCTTATCAGCGCTTTGAGCGCCGGTGTTTCTGTAAAAAGTGGAGAGACTGTCAATTACTTTCCCCACAAAAACTCAAATTTGTACAAATTTTTTATCAAAAGGGCAAATGTAACACCATTACCACAACAGTCGATTCGGTTCTATACAAGAAAAAAAAGATAATTAAATTGTTGGACATAGCTACGGTGAACCAATGCTGCTGTGGTCCCAATATCTTCCTTGTTATTTTTTTTTGAACCAGTCCAAGATCACCACATTGTCATCAATATAACCAAGCACCCCAAATTAAAAATGGCTGAATTTGACGTGAGCGACCATTCTCACAGGAGACACAATCCATTATCAAATGGATGGGTGCTAGTATCTCCACACAGAGCAAAGAGGCCATGGTTAGGCCAACAGGAGTCTCCCTTTATTGACCAGAGACCTGAATATGACCCACATTGCTACTTATGTCCTCGTAACAAGAGAGCGACTGGTGGTGAACCAAATCCAGATTATGACTCTACTTTTGTTTTCAAAAACGATTTCTCAGCGGTGCTTCCAGATCAGCCTGCATCTCAATCTGCACAAGGGGACGATGACTTGGAATCACGGTTCTTCAAATACAAAAGTGTTAGGGGACAATGCTATGTTGTTTGTTTCTCACCAAAGCATAACTTGACAATCCCAGTGATGTCTCATACAGAGATAGTGGGTGTGGTGACCGCCTGGAGAACATTATTTCTTGATTTGATGAGGCAAGGTCAGTTTGAGTATGTGCAGATATTTGAGAACAAAGGTGCCACTATGGGTTGCTCTAACCCACATCCACATGGGCAAGCGTGGTGTTTAGATCAAGTGCCAACAGAAGTTGCTAACGAACTTGTCAACATGAATCAATATCATGACAAATATGGGACTCATCTACTTGGAGATTATGTGCTGCTAGAATTGCAAAAACAAGAGAGAATAGTGGTAGAGAATGACTCATTTTTGATTGTGGTGCCATATTGGGCTGTTTGGCCTTTTGAAACATTGTTGATAAGTAAACAACATTTGAAATCTCTCAAGGATTTTAACAGCAAACATATACACGATTTGGCTACCATAATCAAATCCCTTACAATCAGATACGACAATTTGTTTGAGACTTCTTTCCCCTACTCGATGGGATTGCATCAATCACCCTTTGAAGAGCTGGAAAACAGCTGGTTTCACATCCATTTCTATCCTCCACTTTTAAGAAGTGCTACTGTGAAGAAATTTTTGGTTGGATTCGAGTTGTTGGGTGAGCCTCAAAGAGATTTGACGCCCGAGCAAGCTGTTGCTAGATTGAAGCTGTTAAGCGAAGTGCATTATTTAGATATCAATAAATAGATAATTTTTAATTAAGGACCAGAAAAAAAAATTTTAGCGCGATCAATACGTAAAAGGAGTGATAAATCAAGTACAACGTAAATGTCTATGAACAGGTACGTGCTTGGAAGTACTTTAGGATTGACTGGCATCGCCAGTTACTGGTTTGGAAAATCTCAATCGTCAACAACGACATCTCTTGATTTACCTGTACCTTTACAGGCAACGGGAAAGCCTCCTTCAAACACCTCGTCTCAAGACCCTGTTGGTCCTTCACCAGTAAAGCCTACCGCATTTTTCAAGTATGGGTTCCCAGGACCGGTTCACGACTTGGAGAACAGGCTGGAGTTTGTTAGTTGCTACAATAGGGTGACCAAAAATCCTTATTATGTAATCGAGCATATCACACCACAGTCGTTGATCAAGAATGGAGGTAATGGAGACAGAAAAAACTCAGTTTTCAAAGAAGATGAGCAGATCCCATTCAAGTTCAGAGCCAGGTTGAGAGACTACTTTAGATCTGGTTACGATAGAGGCCATCAGGCTCCTGCAGCGGATGCTAAATTTTCCCAAGATGCCATGGATGAGACTTTTTATTTGACGAATATGTCTCCACAAGTCGGTGATGGGTTCAATAGGGATTATTGGGCTCATTTGGAAGATTTTTGTAGAAGATTGACTCAAAAGTACAACAGTGTCAGAATTGTCACTGGTCCATTGTTTTTGCCCCAGAAAGATCCTGTTGATGGCAAGTTCAAAGTCACATACGAAGTCATTGGAGATCCACCAAACGTTGCAGTGCCTACCCATTTCTTCAAATTGGTCGTTGCCGAACTGCCCAATAACAATCCAGGCACAGATAAGCTTGCAGTGGCTGCATTTGTTTTACCAAACTCTAGAATTCCAAATGAGGTGCCATTGACGAGTTTCGAAGTTCCTGTTGAGGCGTTGGAAATTTCATCGGGGTTGGAGTTCTTGTCAAAGGTTCCAGTGCAAAACAAATTGGCCTTATGCAGAGAAGTCAAATGCGAAATCATTGTGAGAGATTTCACCAAAGCTGTCAGCAAGTCCAACGTCTTGGCTTTGCCACCACCAAAATAAGATGTACATTCATTCCCAGCATAATCATCGTTTTCGTGTTTTCATATAAATATATATAGAGGCGTCTAACTTGTACTTTCCCTATAGCAATATTGAAGTGATATTGCTTCAGTCTAAATATCAATCTGTCTTTGTAATCTCAGCAAATTTTTAGCATCCCGCTTGTTCTGTTGTCTTTCTAACCTACGATTGGTTGTCACTCTCAAATATTCGCCGTATTTCACCAACATTGTAGGGAATGGAACACCTAAAAGCAAAGCAAGAAAAGCCAACATAGTATTTCCCCAGCCGTAATCCAATCTATCATATAGCTGTCTTCCGAATAAGGGAAACAGGAATCCGAAGAGGCATCTGAATGTGGCGGCGGCAGCTAAAGATGAAGCTGCGAATCTTGGATTCATGTCAATAAGATAATTTTGAACAACCTGAAAAACTGGCACGAGGGTGAAAGCAAAGATAGAAGCCCCTATTGCGGGTACGAGCCAATGAACTTTGTAATACAGCGCCCACCCATACATCACCAACCCCATCGGCATCATAATACCGGCCAAGATAAGTGCAGGTAATCTGAACTCCGGCATCCCTACGCCATCGTTTTGCTGTTTCTGTTTGATGTATATCTTGTTTGAAAGCCACGTCCAGAACATGATGCCAATCACGTTGGCTATACCTAAGGGAATCCACATAAGTCCCGAAATCCCGACAGAAAATCCGTATCTTTGTTCGTACAACGCAACATACGTTGATGAAAGTATGAAAAACAAACCCATTGAAAATGCCATGAATGATCCTAGTCCTAAAACCATGGGATGAGTAAATAACAATTGCAATGGTCTAGTGATGTTTACATAAAATTTTCCCCACATCGTTTCTCCATCTGCTATATCGTAAACTGTCTTCAAATATTCATTACCCGACTCCTTTCTCAAGAGAGCAGCTTTCGCTCTCAATAGAGTTGGGGTATATGTCTCCTTGAAGACAAAGAGACCTGTCAAAGCGATAGTGCCATTGACAATACAATACCACCAAATACACCATCTCCATCCTACTTCGACAATCCACGACGAGACTATAGGGGATAGTATGGGGCCCACATTAGGTGACACTGCGTATATACCCATTGCCAAGTTTCTATGATCATCATCAAATAAATCCCCAAGCACACCTCCTCCAATAGTCAAAGGGGCCAGCGCAAAAAGGCCAGCGACAAACCTTAGACACACCATCTGCAGATAAGTCTGTGTACACGCAGTTGAGATATTGAAAATGAGCAATATCCAAATACAAGTATTTAATACTATTTTCCTTCCATACATCTCGCTCAATGGCGCAAGCACCAATGGAGAAATAGCCCATGCCAAGACAAAAATGGAAGACATCAACGCCATTTCAGAGTCATTTGTCACACCAAACTGCTCTGAGATAACAGGTATAGCTGGCGACAAACATGTTGCACCCATCCCACAGAGTAAGGTGTATAGACTAACGAGTACTGTCAACCCCCATTTCTTTGGGACAGGCCAGTTTCTTGGGAACAGCGGGTCATCATCACCATCCCATGTAACCAATTCGGGATCTACATCTTTAAATTCTTCACCGAAACCCTTCGTAGGCAAGTTTCCCGAGTCGGGAAAAATCTCTGTATCGAACTTAACTTGATCTTTCTCATCTTGGCATTCTACGTCTACTACTCTTGATGAGGATCCTTTCGTAACTCGATGTGATAATGTACTTAAGATAGTGTTCACTGATCTTTCACGTCTCAACCGAATCTCCAGTAGGGACTCGTTAGGGTATAATTGGTCAACAGCGAACTTGGCACTTTCCATTGTAGTGACTCGTGAAATGGAGTTAGCAGCACTTCTCCCCGTTTGCTCTACCTTGTCAGCCGAACAAGCATCATGATGATATGTATATGGGTGCGCCAAATGGCTTTTGGTGTGTGAGATCTCAGAAGATAAGGATATTGAAGAAAAGTTTACTCCACTGGATGGTGTCGTCTTCTCTGCTTCAGTCGAGTTCGACGAGTTCATCTTTGTATATAAAAGGTCTAGTTAACATGCCGGTTGAAGATGTAATTAATCATTTAAAAAGGAAATTGAAGCTGGTACGGGTATTTGAATGTATTTATTCTTTTGATCATCTGAAAAAAAAATTTAAAACGGCGGAGAACCAAAAAGCATGCCCCACGTACGGCTAATAGCCGCCGAAAAAAAACCAACTTAAAAAGCTCTTCGAGCAAATTAATTCTCACTGTTTTACTCTTGAGACGTGTATCTACGAATATTTATCTTTTAGCATTACGATGAGTTAAAAACTTTGCTTTCAATAGGCTTTTACAGTGACTATTTCAGCAATTACTTATCGGTGTGGGTGGAAGCTCCTACCCGATTATCATTTCTGTCTTTTTCCTTTGTATGCAGTGAGCAATCAGAAAAGATAAGCAAACAAGCGCGGCTCCAAATGTACATGATAGCAATGTTTTTAATATGACAAGAGTACTGTCTTACATACATACCGAAATCATTGGAGCAATCGCAAGAAAACTATACAACAATGTAAAAATATGATAATCTCACAGCTCAACTGACCAACTAACAGTGATAAAACTTTGATGAAAAATTCGGTTTAACCATCCGTAATTGATGTGCTCTTCAAACTCTCCAAGTCAGATTCATCATTTTCACCAACTTTTAAATTCTTCATTATATACTCGTTTGCCGTTGGAGAGTCTAAGAGCAGTAGCTGGTCCAGAGGGAAAAATTTTGGAAACCACATAGCCAAAGCTGCACCGAGAAAAAGAACTCCTGGGAAACCAACTGCACCCTTTGTCTGAGTAATAGCGATCTCAGCCCCTGCTGTTATACATTCCAAAATTGTGAAGATCATAAACCATTTCGTGTCCACATTCAAAAAAGCCTTATACGATTCATTTGCTGTTCTGCTCAAGCTTTCTTTGTCTGTGCATATGAATTTCAATTTGTTAACAATAGAATTGCCGTATAATCCACCCGTTCCCATGATCCAAAATAGCCCTGCTAAGACACATTGAGGAACAGTCCCCAAAACAACCAAGAAAGGCCTTGTCATCATAACAAGAATCAATAAACCTTGTGCAATATTCGTGACACGTTGTTCAATCACTCTTGTAACTCTTGTTGTGCCATCTTTGTAATCATGCACCTTGACACATAGGGACTGCGTATGTAGAGGCGCCTGAGGAATCAAGCCATTAGGCGCCGGTATACCCAAAATTCCAGCGACAAAAGTGGTGATGCCCAACAAGAAGAAATCCCAATGAAAAGAAGCTGGCTTGCTCAAGGGAAATTCATCACATTGGCAGATCAATGATGAAATGTTGTGATCAAAATAGAACAAACAAGTGAGTAAGATCGCAAATGGAATAGCCAAAAAGACATAACCAACAGATATGTTTTCCCAAAATCTAATGAACCAATCATCTGGGCGAAGTTCCGAAGTTGGATGAAATGAGCGTGTTATTGGTAGCTTTTCCAAATCCACATTTTGCAAATAACCACCAAAATGTATAAAACCAGTGAAAAAAATCACACATAAGGGAGTAGAATAATCTTCTAGAAGTTTTCGCACCACAGGCTTGAAAAACTTGGACTCTGATCCAATTAATTGCAAAAGAGATCCAACAATCACCATCAACAAAGCCACAACTACCGAAAGAAACCCGCTTTCTTCGTTGTATGTGAATTGTCTTGATAATATCTGGATACCCTTTTGGATATAAATAACGTTAATAAATAGTCCAAAGACATCACATGAAAACCTTGTAACGAATCGAAGATAGTTAACAGTGTTTGTCAAGGCCAAAACAAAATGAAACGCCAGGGACCATATACAAATCCAGCACATGAATTGAAAGTACACCGAATGGTCATCAATGAGCTCATAAACGGTATAATTGAAAATCGATATAGGACCAGTAACACCTACAATGCACAAGGGCTGACCACTGAGCACACCGAAGACAACACCAGCAATTGCTGATGAAAGCAATGTCTCATTAACTCCGTATGAGTTATTCGTCTTGTCAAACATATCCTGTGAGAAGGCTATCGCTGGTAATAAATTGGTGAAAAAAATGTACACCACGGATGGGATTGTTCTATAATTGGTGAATCCATCCGTGTAGTCTGACTTGAGATATGGGAGTCTCCCATGGATGTCATGGTATATTCCCTTCCCAGTATTTTTGATGTGAACGTTGTAAAAGCGTTGCATCTCATGTCCAAGGTATGTCTTAGAAGATAGTTAGTTATAACGGTTTGCAATTTGATTTGATATAGCCCTGCCAAAACGAAACACATTTGTGTTTTATAAAACTTTTTACACTACCCTAAAACGTGTGACCTTAATTTTAATTTCTCCAACCAGTAACTAGTCGCCACTCAGAGTGGCTTAGTGCTTAGTCGTGTAGTTTATGCTAGCACCTTCCTGTTCAGTCAAGAAAGGATTGGAGTCCTTGTGCGGAGTCCGGGGAAGAGTCGTGTGAGCTTGGCTTTGCCGGCATTGGCACTCAGTCCGTCAATCAGACATACTCAGTTGACAGCCTAACAGACAAAAAATTAGTGGAGTCTGTTGTTCTGGAGGAACGTCATATAGGCTATAAATTGATCCCGGGATTGCCATCTGAATATTGTTTACGTATCAAGTTTGACTTTGGAGAACGAACGGCATAGATCACACACCTTTGTGTTGTCCGACTATAAAGCCCTCACTACTACTGGAGGACCTTATAATTTGGTGCTAAGCAGAGCGAAAAATTTGTCGCACAAGTACAAGCAACCAGTAAAAAAATTTGTTGATGCAATCATTGACATAAATCCCGTTTGAGTTGAGTGATTATATTAGTGTACTCACCATTTCCCCATGTCTAAAAATCCCAGTTCTACGAGGGAGCAAATCCGATATCCGGATTGAATCCCTGATATCCTTCAGAACTGCTTTTTTATATATACCTTCTACTCATCTGTTGATTTGAAGCATCACAAACTTCAGTTATAGTTGTTGAATGAAGCTTGAACTCTTATTCAGAATATCAAATAATGTCTACTTTCTCCACCAAAAAAAAAGTGCTACCAGCACTATTACCAAAACCCTCTTCTTCTTCAAAGGCTAGCAAATGGACACATTCTCCACCTTCATTATCTCCAACGTTTCGTGATTCACTGGCACCCTCCAAAAAACAAAAGTTGGGATGTGGTGGTAGCAAAAATGTTTTAGCTGTCACTTCGGATCCAAGTTCTTACAAGATTCCAGTGTACTTGTTAACTGCAGATCAACCAAAGCCAAGAATATTGAAAAGTTGCACCAGATGTCGTAAGCACAAGACCAAATGTAATTACATTCAAACTTCTCCTAATCCATGTCAGTCATGTTCCAAGAAAGACCTTGTATGTGAGTTCGAAATCGTGATACCAACAAAGAGATCAAATATGATAAAGTCATTGAATGAGTCAATCGTGGACTTGAGACATATGGTTGATTCATTGGTTTCTCAAGAGAAAGAATTGAAATTGTTGTGCGATAAAAAGGGTATTACAGTTGATGGTTTAGTTGATGTGGAGTTGATTGATTTTTCCAAAGACTACTATGAGTCATTCGAGGAGTACGATGATGAAAGTTACGAGGAAGAGGATGACGAAGAGGAATTTGATGAGGAATTCAATGCTATCTCTGCTGCAATGGCTAACAATCAACCCATTTCAACAAATAATGATAACACTACAACACCATTGACATCGCCAAGTTCAAAGGCTAGCAATGCAAACTATACTCACAATGTCCAAGAAGCTGTCATAATCAATAATGACAATACTCCGCTCATGACACCATTTGAAGAAGGATTGCCTATAAAGGAAGAGTTGGTTTTAACTATTGCCTCATCTGTTGAAAGTGCGAGGCCAATTAAAGTTACCTAAGGGGGAAAAAATCTCTTCACCAGCCATACCGGCCTCAACATTGAGATCAACTGAGAAAATACCGTCTTTATTCAATGCAGACACAACTGCCACAGACACTGCTGTTGCTAGTATTGTTGAAGCGGCAGCGTCTAATACTACTGCTACGACTACTACAGGGGTTGGGCTTGCTTCGCCCTCAGTTGTTACCGTAGAGACGCGAGCTCTTGATGAATCTGAACAAAAAAAATATCTATTAGATGCCACCGTTCATCACTTGCTTAATACAAATGCTATCAGCTTGAGTAATTCCAACAAGGACAATTTAGAAGCCTTGAATATCTTGCTTGATGCTCTTGGATCCAAGGGTTGACCGATATTTATTCAATTATCTATTTCATTATTTATAACATATTTTATTTCCATCTATACACTTTTGATTTTTCCAATCTGGATCATGTGATCTATTTGACGCTACACACGTAGACGTGTAAGAGAACACGGTGTTGCAGTAAAGTGAACGGAGAGAAAAAAAAAAAAAAAAAAGCTAAACTCCAAAAAGGCGTCTCTTACACTACGACATCAGCTCCAAAATTAGATTGCAATAGCGTCAGCGGGTCCAATGCCTCCCATTGACAAATACAAATATGTCGAATCCTTGGATAGGAGCGAGTATTATGACTTCGTCTTCAAATTTCTCATCAGAAACAAGACAATAAGTAATGAAGACTTATGTTATCTTTTGGATCAGATTGAAATATCGATTCCTCAAGAAGACATCAATTACAACATCAGCAAGTTACTCTCTAGCATTTACTCATATACCCTCTCGAAGCTTTTGAGTAATGGATATATCAAGTTTCAGGTAAAATTGGTGGAGGTTGCAGATAAGTTCAGGTCCACGTTAGATACATCCAAGTTGAACTCGAAAACTTTGTACACAAACAGCAAAAAGTTGGCTCTTATTTGTTTGAATGCCATATTTTCAAAATTTGGAGGATTTCTCAACTCTTTCAAGTTGAGTTTGTTGACCTCCTGTTATAAGCATGTAAAAAAATTGATTGCTAATTCCTCAAAGGAAATTGACTCCAATTATTTCAATCAGTTTTTGATATTGATTGATACGTTGCTAAATTCCAGCCCAGCATTGGATGCTAAGACATTTCAGAGGTTATTGAAATTACACAAGTTGATTAGTACAAAATCAAAGACTTATACTGCCGAGAAGGAGTACTATTATTACTCAATATTATCGATGATTTATGTTAACAATATTCTCAGTACATTGTTGAGATGCCCCTTTTACATCAACAGCTTGACTACTAGGAAATCCCAACAAAATCCGCTACACTACATACATGCCATTTCACCATACTTGGGGTATCTCATTTCATGCACAAATACCCGTTTCAAAAATTTGAGACTTTCAACAACCAAGAACATCGCCGATTTACTCATTTTCAGCTACGTCAATTATGGAGTAGATGAAAATGAAGTCAAGGTGTTCAATTTCACCTTCAAATATCTTTGGGATCAATACATGAAATTGTTGAACAATAAAAGAGTGAAAACTGCTCTCATTGAAATCTTGATTCAACTCATGAGCACTATGAATTTGGTTTTTGAAACAGGTATTGTACCACACTCAAAGAATTTCATTAGCTTCAAGTCGTTCGAGCTCTTGAATCTCACCATTACAAAAATTTTTAGCACTGAGAAAGAAGAAGGCAACTTGCTGTTGAACGACTCAACGGATTTCAACACAGCTACTTTGATCTCAGCACATTTGAAAATCTTTTATCAGCACATGTTGACTGAAGTAAAATCTGATGTTAACAAGCTGATCATACTACAACATATATTCGATGAATACTTAGCAACTGAATCCACTACAAATTCATACAAGATTATTTCGTTGTTACAATTATGCCAGCTTATCGTTTCTGACTTGAATCAATTCATACTCACTGTTGACACACTGAAGATAACGGAGACTCTTTTCAAGCTTTTGGTTAACAAAAACCCATATATTAGAGTTTTATCAATTCAAACTTTGTCCAAATTAAATGTCACCCCAGATAAATTCATTTCTGAGTCATTCAAAGATTTGAATGTAATTGTCGGGAGCGATGGTAATAGTCAAAAACCTAAGGAAGGTGAAGATACATTCGTTGAAACGCACTCAAAATCACTTTTAATCGCTTCAATTGTGTCATCGATTAATTCTGTCTCTACAGATTTTTTACTTTCGGTATTGTCGATGTCAACTTCAATTTTGAAAAAATTCAACTCAAATGTATCAATCAACAATTTGATAAATGGTAGTGATTATTCAACACTATCCAATACAAACTATGAAAAACAAATATCTAGTTGGATTTTGATGATGGGATTATACAACCATTACCAAAGACAAAAGAATCCATTTTTGATAGGAAACAATCCATTGTTAAACATTTGGAAATCGTTATTAGCGCATAACGTTCCGTCAAAATTTATCAAGGTGGAAAATGATCGTATTGTGAACTTCAATGAGTTGATGAAGTTTATCGAAATCAAAAATTACTCGTTGAGTTGTTTAGTTTGCTTTATTGATTATGCTATAACTTTGAGTTCGATGCCGCCAGATTTTGCTAAACAGTTGACTCCACTTTTGACGAAATGTTACTCGTTTATTGTCAATGTTGAGCGGCAATTACCTCAAAACATCCCAACTTCATTGTTCAAATCCATTCAAATACAAAAACTACGTATTTTGACGAATTTTGTGAAAATCTTACCACACACGATCAAATTAACAGATGAAGTCAACATTAGCACTGATTTGTTGTTAAGCATTGTTAAAAATTTCAATGATTACAAATTGTTCAATTATAAGCTCATCTTGCCAGAAATTGTAACAAAAAATGCAAAATCACTGTCTGAAACTACTGAATATGATATTTATAACGTTGACGATGGTTTGGCATTTGGTTTGACCAGCAAGATCAACCATTTTCAAGTGGATGAGTTATTATTTAAGAAAGGTGGCGTTGGTAATGATTTGCCAGATGCTGAGTATGAGATTGATACCATATTTGGATCTGAATCGTTTTTGATTGAGAGCAGAGAATCGATATCGAATCTTCGATCAATATCCAAATTTGATGATTTGGAGAAACTCATATCACTGCCAATACAATCTTCGGTGATGAATGATTACCTATTTTTCTTGATTTCAAACACTAGGCCTTATTCAAACACCAGAGTGGAACCTGTGCCTGTGGAGACTGCCACAATTGATCTATCGATCGAATTATTTCAATTAGTGTTTCCTCATCTTTCGTTAAAGATCCAACAATCGGTGTTGGAGCATATAAGAACAGGAATATTGCATTCGCCTGAGCCAATGAAACCTGTCAATACCGTCACCGGTTCCGATAAGCCTCTGGTGCAAAATGATATTTTCAATTTTGATAGACAGAGGGCTGTTGTGATAAATTCAAGTGTTGCCATCCATGGAATGTTGAATCTTTTGAATACTAAAAATTATCTGAATTTGAAATTGAACAGAATCATTTGTAATTTGATTCTGGAGACTTTAAGAGGTTTGTCGATAAATGATTTGTTCTTGGTAAATTTGAATGCAGAATCGATTGGACTTTGTCTTTCAGTCTTGGATGGAGACAATTTGAAGATTGTTAATGAGTCGGTTAATTATTTTATCAATATGATTGTCGCCAATAACGATCCTTACTCCCGAGTTTTTAGCTCTTTGTGTTTGGGATATTTCTTCAAGTTCAATTCAAACTCTACCAATGTATCGTCGATTTTGGATGTACTTTTGAAGTTGATATTAGATCCTCATCCAATAGTTCACCATTGGTCATTGGAGAGTTTGATTTTAGTTTTAGAAAACTATGTCAGTTATGCTGGGTCTAATGCATTGATAGGTCAAGTGGTGTCAATAATGGAAAAAATATATGACAGCGATGAATTTGGCTTGCAATCGAAATCAATCATCACTTCAAATTTAAACTTGACATTCGAAGGTGGTGACAAAAACGTATTGTTGACAAAGCTTTGCAGAGTTATAGTGAAGTTGTGTGGACCTGGTATCAAACTGTTAACAGTAAGGTCGAAATTGGAGTCGTTGGTGCTCAAGACCATGTTTCTTACCTCGACCAATTTCGATCTTGTTTCAAGAGAGATGATTGCATTGGCTGATGAGCTGAGTTTGTTTGATAGGGAATTGATTGGTGATTATAATTGTCAACAATTTTTGCAATTTCTATTTATTACCAATGTAAAGACAGGGGTGTATCATGAAAATTTGATTACTTTACCATTTGTTGATCAAATCATTGGTGCTGAAAGCACCGATAATGAGGTCTTCCCAATAACAACAAGCGGTGAGTTACTCAATTTGGCTGTAAATTCATTGTATCAGGCTGTAAAAGTGAGTACGAGTGCAGAGTCATTACGTTGTGTTTTAACTAAAGAAATATGTCATGTTTTGTGGATTTTAATGGAGTCAGACAATCTGCAAGTGTACCAAATCATGGAATTATTAATGGATGTGGAATTTAGTGAAAATAGTCTGTCTGGGAATGAACATAAGGTTCGATGGATTGAAGATTTGATTCTGATATTTGGATACACTGAAAGGGAATTGTACAAGCCATTGAACAACATTTTTAAGAAAAAACTCAATTCTGCTTCAACATTATTTGTACTGAAGCCCAAGATTTCATCTACAACGCCTTACAAGCAGGGAGGTCAAGAGGCGCAATCTTTTCTGAGGGCCAATCAACTGGACCAAGAGGGTCTGGAGGATGATGACTCTGATGCTAGTGAAGATACCAATGTCATCAGTTCAGGAACGTTGGCTGATGATAACGGTGGTGCCACCCCAGTGGAGTCCAATGGGGAGAGAGAGGAATTGGAAGTCAATGGGATCAGAGGTGCCAAGGCACAAAAGATATCTGATGAAGAGCCAGTTAATTGGGGTTTGAAATTGAAATCGTTACGTTTACTCATCAAGTTGTTGACTTATGCTAAGAGGGATCAATTTTTACTCAAGTATTTGTCTACAAGACTTTCAGAATTGGTGAGGATATCATTTGTGGCATGTACATCACGTATATTAGAATTGAGGTCACTGGGATTGGAATTGTTGAAACAGATTTTGTTGGATTATTCTCATTTGAGAGATCCATTGTACGAGAACTTGTCAATTTTAGATCAACAACAGGCTCAAATCATCAGTGCTATAATGCCAGCTTTTGCCAATGATTCTAATATTGATCTCGTTTGTAAATGTTTTGATATCTGCAGCATCTTAATATCAAGCCATATCACATCGTTACCACGATTACAAAAACTTGTCAAGATCATGGTGAACTCATTGCATGATTTGTCATTGTTGATGGTGAGCAAAAAATCTGATAGTTTGTTGAAGATTGGAGACGTTCCTGTGAAGTCACTTTATGAGCAAAAGAAAGTAACACTTGCCGCGTTGAACTCTTGGGCCAATTTGAAATCGTATGGTGATGATGCCGATAGTGATTTGGTTGTGTTGGTGAATGAGCATTTGAAAGTGTTGATCACACTTTGGATATACTCATTGAAACAGTATTCGATACTCAAATATGGTAAAGAGTTTGTCGAGAGTGATGCCATCCCAGTGGAGAGTTATGGGGTGTATTGGCACAATATAGCGATGGCTATATCTCTTGTGATCAGAGATGATTCTGAATTGATTGAAACTGTCTTGGGTGCCGAATTGAACAATTTTTTCTTTATTCTTTTTGCTCAATGTGTGGAGAGATTGTTCAAGGGGAATAATCACAATTCAACAACAACAGCAACAATATCAAGTGGTGGTAATTTGGAGATCTTGCAGATATTAAGAAATGTGTTGAGTCTTAAGAGTTCATCTGTGATCATATATCATGAGTTGATATTCACAGAGATTGTTGACTTGTTTGATAGACTCTCGTTGAGGTCGAATAATGAGCAAAAATTGATTTTGATAGATATTATCACCGAGTTATACCTTTCATATTTCGAGAACAATGTGGGTAAGACGAGGATTGAGGAAGAGGAAAAATTACTGGATGTTGATAGATTATTTGAATTGTTACGGTTGGTGATGTCATACATCAACAATGTGTTACCGTTTATCAGAGACAAAGAGATTCAACCTGACAAATTACAAAAAATCACCGATTCCGATTTACAAGTTTTGAAAAGATCATTTGTGAGTCTCTTACAGATGATTGATAAGCTTCCATCGGTGATCCAAGTTGATCTTTACGCTTGTTTGTTATATCTGATGTCCTTGGTGTATCAATTTGACAATGGTGAGATCATTGGTATTGCGTTACCTAATTTGAAAAAAATATTAAGTCAATTGACGTTGCATGGGGAGCTGAATACCATGGGGAAATTTTATCAATCGATCAAACCTGTGCTCGTGCGTGAAAGTGATAATAATAATAAGATTACAAATGGATCACTGAACTCTTTGATCACGTATATGATATTTGTCACCACAACAAATGGATTGGTTATCTTAGCCAACGATGATTTTGAACAAATTGCGGAGTTATTGCTCAAATCTTTATTGACAAGGGAAACACAAGCTGTGGCTACGAAATCGATAAGAAGTTTATTATTACTGCAATTGGCAAATGAGAATGCCAGACATGTTCTGAGAAGATTGATTCCAAAATTGGTTGAATATGTTATCGATGGGAGGTTTGAAGAGCCAAGAATTGTTGTTGAATTGTTGGTGATATTCGTCAAAGGTACGGGCAATGACCAAGATCATGTTAGTAGATATGGTGATGGATTATTGTTGATTGTGCCATTGTTGTTGTGGTATGCGAATGCCAAGACCACAACAACAGAGGGGAAGTTGTATGTGAATAAGAAGTTGATGGATTTGATCCAGTTCAATCCGGAACTGTTTAAGTTGTATGTGAGTGGACATGTCGGTGAAGATGAGAGGAAGATGATTGAAGAGCTGGTGAAGTATAACGATCTAGAGTCGATGAAGAGAAATTCAGAAGTTGAGAGACAACAACATATCAGTTTGAAAAAATTTGGAGCCAATGAAGAAGAAGAAGAAGAAGAAGAAGAAAATGGTTTAAATGAGTGATGAAATAGTTGGATGGATAGATAGACATAGGTAGATAGCTAATGTTATCGCTTTATCTTTGACTTTTTTTGCCACAAGTAACCTAAGAAATGATGCATGTTTACCATGTATGGTATTAGTAACCATGTGTTATTGTGGTTGTTGTTGTTGTTGTTTCATCATTTGTTTACAAATTCCCGAGTATGTATCTATGTATGTATGTATGTGTCTATTGGTGTGGTTTAGATGTATGTGCCTCTTGATGTGGTTTACATGTATGTGTATAGGGGAAGAGAGGTATATGGCTGGCTGTATATGTAGGGAAGTGTTGGTGAGGAATTGGCATTTATGTATGTATTTGTGTTGTGTTGACAATTAGCCCAATTTGGTGAAAAACATTAAGTGAAAAGATATAAACAAATTTCAACTCATTAAAGCACAGGCAGACAATTATGGAAGAGAAGCAGGGTATCTCTATCTATGTAATTGATTATTAAGATTGATAGTACTATATATATATATATATATATATATATATATATTGGGTTGACAGAAGGACATTCTGCGGTGTATTATATTCAATTGATATATATATATATATATATATATAACCATAGTAAATTTTGTATCTATATATATAACATATATATCTCCCTTACATCTCTCTGTTGTTATTTATCTCTCAATATTTATTTACTAAACAATGAAATCGGGTAAAAGAAAAAAAAGACAGAAAAAAAAGACAGAAAAAAAATAAAAATTTTAATTTTAATTAAAAAGTCAAATCGGGCTTTCTCTATAATATATACCCAAAGTAATCACATCTATATAATTATATATTGAGCTACAACATCTATTGTATTAGTATCATCCTCTTCATCCTTTCACCTCTTCTCCACACATTCATACATTCATCCATACATTCATCCCACTACACTTTCACTATACTTTTCTTTTCCTTTTTCCAACCTATCCCCTTTTCATACTTGCATCATTCATCCATCCATCATCTTTTTTTTCAAAACAACACCATCATACCTTTATTCATATAAAGATAGATAATATATTCATATAACACAAGATGACTGTTCCTCCTCCATATGATCCTGTCTTGTTGAGAGAGCATGCCTTCCATGATTCCCATCTCAAATCATTGGTCATTGCACCAGGTACCAACGATGGATCATTCCATGCCGTTGCCGAAAAGGGTTTAGGGCTATTCGCTTATAGATTTGCTGAAAATTACGAATTGGATAAAGTGGACAATACATTCAAACTGGGTCAATTGTTGAAGATGATCTCCCTTCTTGTGATCTTTACCTTGGTTTATTACGGATTTAACCGCCTTTTCACTGTTGCTCGTCTTCAATTGTCGAACATTTCAAACAACACAACTACAAATACATATATATCAACAACATCAACAGCAACAACAACAACACCAACTCAATCATCTCGTTCTTCAAAATCTAACAACAAGTTGGCTTTTGCTCACGAACTACTATCATCCCCTTTCACCCAGAGAAGATCAAAACTGCAACAACTGATGCTGTTATTTGACGTTGAATCTTCTCCCGACATGTCACCCACTGTTGGCCTCATGGACGATCAACAACAAGAACAAGAACACTATTTATATACACCACCACAACCTCATTACTCCACAACAACCCCTCCACCAGGACTTTCGGATTCGGTGACGAATACTCCAACATCACCACCACCAGATCATCTTCTCAATGGATTTTCATTGAGATCAGGTTTCAATAATAATAATAGTAGCAGTTCAATGTTGTTGAAATTTATAGAGAATGATGATAACATTAATGCAGCCAAGATACAAAGGATCCATTGATGATCTCAAACATTTTGAACAAGTTGTCCAATTCAACACAACTTTGTATCGCATATCAGTCAAAAAAGAGAAGGCTGTTGAATCATTACATCACTACACTTGACGTATCATTTTTGTGTTTTACATTTCTCCCTCAGGCTTTCTTTTCCTCAGAGTAATTCAGCCAGTTGAACCAGTTGCAGCATAGTTTTTTTTTTGCCTTTTGGCCTTCAATCATTTCATTCGTTATCAAAGTTATACATACATAGTTCACCTAATTTCTCATTAAATCAAGAAAACAAAAATTTAAAAAAAACACAACAATAACAAATATGCATTCAATCATATTCGACGATGAGCTATATAATCATGTTTACACAAAACCTTCATTTTAGGAATTTTTGAAATTGTTTTTTTTTTCTTCAATTTTTTCGAATTTTTGCCCTTTATTTACTTGCATTTCTTGTGGTTGCAGAAGACAGTTTCATCATTACTATGTCTTCTTATTTATTTATCTATCTATCTATCTATCTATCCCATCCAGCATCTAATACACATGTATAGGTCAATTTTCATCGAAGTGTCATCTCATATCAGTTTATCCATAATGTAAATCATAAGGCAACTAACTAACTCGTTTTTTTGTTGTTATTATTTTCCCATTTGTTCTCTGTATCCACCCTCACTTGATGTTGTTATATGCGCAACATTAGGCCTGCGGATTTATAAAAAAAAAAAACACAAAAATGACGTGCAATCTGCGGGAGATATACCCAAATCAGGCTAAGTCCCTGAAATTTATTCTTTGTGTAGTGAAAGTGTTGTTGTTGATAAGACAACAAACAACACACTAATCTCCTTCGTAATTTAAACTAATGGTTGCGCGGATGGTTGTCACACCCACCCACTCTCTATTCGAACTCACAACAAGTCAACCACTTTAATACCTCCTTACCCAATTTCAGTCTCAATTAATAACACATATTTACCTTCTGTCTCTGTTTCTCTTTTTTTTTTCTCTCTCTATTTGTCTATTGTTGTTATTGATTCTATTGAGATCTCAAAGATGAATTTACTTTTCAGGGGGCCAAAGGAAAAAAACCTTAATAAAAAAAAAAAAAAAAAAAAAAACTATTGTTTATAAACGGATCGAAAAGACGGGCGTTTGAAAGTTCACCCGAAGCCGGGTTCATCATATTGATCTTTCAAACACTACTGTTTTTAAATATATATATATAATTTCCAATAAGCTATGGTTAGTTCTTTCAAATACCGATTGATCAATCCTAAGGCCACCCATGATATACCATCAGAGGCACTATTTGATAACCTATCCTCTTTAGTGTGTCACAGCGGCAAGGATTCGGCTGTTGGAAAAGCATCTTCTTTGAAGTATATTTTTTCGTATTTTCATTACAATATATGCAATATGAGTGAAGGATATATATTTAATCTCTCTATGTTGTGTAAATCAATGACATACTTTTCTCTTTTCAGCGTCCATGAAAAACTCTCCTCTGTTGATCAGGCAACAGCAAACTTTTTAAACGCATTTTATTTAATCTATTCTAATTTACCAATCATCTGTCTAAACCTGTCTGGGGCATCCATTTTATCCAAAATTAACTCCACCATTTGCAATCTCTGCCCGTTCCCAAATTCCTCATTTTTAAACAATTTCTGCAACTCGGTATTCGTTCTCACCGTCTTATTGATACTTTTGTCACTATTTACATCGCCTAATGCACAAAACAATTTCGTCCATTGCACATTAGGTGGAATATCATTGTATTTTGATTCCGGTCCTAAAATCACTCTCTCCACAGTGTAACCATCGTTATTCAAAAGCAATATTGTCAGTTTGATATCCAGCCTCATAAAAGTTGTCAACTCTTGCAATGTCATCAACAGTGAACCATCACCTTGAACCACAATGACTCTCGAATCTTGCTCGGTGTATCCTGATTCCTTGTTGGCTAAGGATGCACCAATCGTGGCTGGTAATGCGTAACCAATAGAATTGTAAAAATTTTGAGAGAGTACCCGAAAGTTGTCAGGGATGTTCAAATCAGGTATCGTAAAGAGGAAAGAACATGTCTCAACAACGAGTATATCGTTGGGTTTGAGAAATTTCTCCAAAGCGGAGGCCAAAAATTGTTGTTTCAAAGAGTCATCATCAACAACACCAGCACCTCCAATTGGTGAGAGAATCTTATGTTCTGCACGATTAGGTAACAGTGCACAGATGGGTAATTTGTCAGAATCTAATAATGTTACCAATTTCAGCAACACGTGGACGAAATGCACTTCTTCTCCCTCGTGTTGAACCTCACCATCTAAGGTCACCATATAATCATTTAATTCAATTAACGCACCTGATTGATAACGACAAGTGAATGAGCCCGTGTTATTCTGGACATTGAAAGATCCAATGTCCAACACGAAATCAGCGTTTTCAATCAAATTCCTAGTGTGCTTGTATGGGGTTTGGTTCCCAGCATAGACACCAGCAAACCTCGGTTCACTCTCGTTGATAAAACCTTTGCTCAATGCCATAACGAATAAATTAATTTTATTTTGCAATTTCGAAATCAATTCAGCTATTTTCAGTTGCTGTCTGAATGGTCTCACCAAGTAATCTACCACAATAGCTGGATTTTGAGCACGGTATAATCTTGTCAAGATTTGTTCCGCTATTGATGTCGTCAATGCCTCATTCCCATCTTTCAATTCCAAATCCAATGGTCTAGACAAATCCAGTGCAGATACATAACATGTTGCCATATCAGATGGTAAGAAGATATAACCGGGCCTCGAATTGATATACACTTGCTCAATAGCGTTATCGATCTGTTCCGTGGCACGACTTAATTCAAACAAACTCTCTTGAACAACACTGATCGGCTTTATCATATTCTCATATACGTAGTGGTCAGGTTTATTGGAATGATACCTTGGGATCAAATGATGATACAGCTTACCATCCGTTTTTTGTGGTCTCGATGACGTTCCAACTATATGCAAAACAGGTGCAAATTCCAGAAATGAACCAGAAATACCGTTCAAGGCACTCAATTCACCAACTCCAAATGTGGAAACGAATACACCAATCTTAGAACCTTGACTCATCTTGGCATATCCATCAGCGGCATAAGCTCCATTCAACTCATTACATGTACCAACCCAGTTTAATTCAGGGGTCTTTGAAATTTCCTCACAGAAATCCAATACGAAATCACCTGGAACACCAAAGATGGATCTGATACCAAGTTGTAGGATTCTTCTGTAAATGTACTCTGAAATTGTGATCTGTGTGGTGTTGTCATCATCGATATCGATAGTTGAGTCTTGTGTGATGTAGTATAAAGGAGCAGGTGCCATTTTTGTGAAAAATGTTTATATTATTATATCTTGAGAGCAAGAGTTTACAAAAAACCCATTGTGTGCAATATTTGGGAATAGTCTACGAATTTATATATACGTACTAATTTTTCACAAAAGTGTGTCCATACAGTGTGTATCTTCTCTCTTATGAACGGATCAACTTCAATTGAAAAATTTTAAAAATTTGACACACATCAGTCGATAACCGATCATAGCCGGCAAAATTCTCTCAAATTGGGTTTTTGGCGAATGGTGCACGACTACTAAAAATCATGTGTACTCCTATGTCAATTATCTTTGAGATAGAAATGACAAATGAATTCAGCATTTCCAGGTTCTTTATGTCATGTTTCTTAAGACTTTGCCAGGTATATGAGACGATAAGTTCATACTCCTAATCCGGATCAAGACTTAAATTAGGATTGCACAAGCATCCCTAGATGGATAAACTTCTCACCAAAATGCCACTTTTACAACCATGTATATATATACAGGACTACCTAATGATGTAGGATTGAGAAACGCAGGTTCGAGAAAATCTATGAAATTTCATGATTTCATTACATCAAAATTAAAGTTGAGGTTTCTAATTCAATCACTTTCTAGAAACCCCCTATTTATTAAAATGTTATCTCATTGGTTTCTTCTGTAATATTCGTTATATTATAGGCAGAATATACTCAAAAATCAGAGATAATATGAATGTCATCTCTCTTTGATCACCTCTTATAACATTACATACATAAAATCAACCTCAATCACACAAGGCGCCTATCCTTTTGGTGGTCTTTGGCAAATTTGTCAATCAACATGCTCACTTTTCCTTATCACGAATCTTGGCCTCAAATGATGACGTTTACAATCATCCAAATTTACAGTCCTTTTGTTCTTAAGCAATCTCCTGGTGTCTTCACGATTGTATAAGAAATTTGATAATTGATTTGTATCACAATGGAACTCTACGTCGTTCCCATTGTGTCCGATCTCAAGAAACTTCAATTTCGGGTTCAACTCTTGGATAACTTCTGTCTCGGTATGATACAAAATCAACGTCTCCAAATCACGAGGTAAATTTTCAATCTTCCAAATCTTAACAGCACAAATAGACAATTCTCTTAATGTGCCAGGTAAACTCTTCGAATCGATAACATTTCTAGACGTTTGAAGTTTAATACCACGCAAATGCAAGTGTCGTAAGTTGCGCAATAGTGATAGATCTTGCAACATGTCAAGCTCTGCAGTTAGCTTCAAAGACTCCAATTTCAGTAATTTGGTCAAGTTTTCAAAATCAGACACCAAAGTATCATTAATGTCTAGTGACTCTAGAGTCAGACCGATATCGGGAAAATTTTTAATGGGATTGTCTCTTAACACCAACTTTTTCAATTTGGGCATATTCGAAGCAAAACCAATGGGAATTTCTTTGATATGATTATCTCCAAGATCTAAATGCTCCACTCTAGGCATATTTGAACCAAAACCAACGGGAATTTCTCTGATCCCATTACTTTCAACATTTAAATACTCCAATTTAGGAGCGTCATAATATGACATCGTGTTCAATTCCGAAATATAATTAGAACGTAAATTTAACCATCTCAAAGATGGAAATGACAATTGTTTTTGGCCTATAGTGGATGACATAGATGATGCAATAAAAGAGGGCTCGATGTCATTACTTTCTAAATTAAGTCTTCGTATGGTGTTATATTGCATTGGAATCAGCTTCAACCCATGATGACCCAAACCTAGCATTTGTAATTGTGGTGCCACCGCCTTTAGATTTTTCATTGTTGGTAACGTGAATTCTAATTCGATATTGAAAGACTTCAAATAGGGCAACGAGATCGGTAATATCGCATCTCAATGTTTTTGTCGCTCAACAATTTGGTATAGGTCAACGAGAATAATCGCTCAATGCCACCGTTCCATTTAGAACAAGTTGGTGACCAGTTTTATATTAGCGCTATCTTGTTCGCTTACAGGCAGATATCTGTTTGCTCCAGTAATCACTAAGACTGGTCTCGATGACTATGACTTGATTCCATATTTAAAGAAATCAGTGCAATTATCGTTTCTCTTGTAGTTGACAATTTCCTAAAAACGGAATACTCCATTCATTATCCAGTTTTCACGATTTAAAATCTTGATAATACTCGTTTCCAATAATCGATAGCTTTTCTTTTAGTGTCGCACTATTTCTTATCACTGTAGCATCTGAACAAAGTATTTCTTCGATGTACTTGTCATGTGGGAAAACGACCAGAAGATCCTAAAGAATTCTTTGGGTGACATGATAGTATATTGATCCAGATCTAACGGTAAAGGTACCGGGATAGTGTACATGATTTGAACACGTAAATGATTTGATAAAATCTTTCTTCAAAGTTCTCAGCATAACTGCTAACTTTTTTCATTTGTTTCTCATACCAATTCGACCAACACTTTCCAATCCAACAGTGCCAGGAAAATTATTCATTTACTAAAGTGAAAGAAGCTTGTGATCGTCGTTATCTTGGTTCAACTGCTTATGTCCAATGTTTTATGAACATATCCCAAGCAATTCCAATCGAGTCATCTTATTTAACAATGACCATAATTACAAAAATAGATCATTAAATGACAAACATGAGGCGACTGTGTGTCTTCTTGAATTCCAACGGTATTGACACTGTTATCGTTTATTTCATACAGTTAACATGAATTGCTACCCAATTTATGGGCTTTCGAGGATGTACCCACCCTTCATGTAATGTCGTGCAGATTTAACTAATGAACAATTCTCGTTATCGTTTATCTGCTTTTTTTTGTCACCAGGAGATATAAACAATCATTAACAATTACATACATCCATATGTCAAAATAAAGGCGGCATAATCTCATGAGCTCTACAACAAGCCATCCGCTTCTTCGATACAGAGGAACCTTATACTCCAGTACCCATGCGTATGACCTCGTTTCCTCAGCAGCAACACCAACGGATTCAATACCCTTGAACATAGAACAACTACCGCCACAGTTTTCACTGCCCAAGATCCTAGTTGTGGACTCTATCAAGTCTGGCACGGGCCGTGACCCAGAACTCAACATATATCACAAGATCATCCGCCCGCTATTTGAAGCATTGAATATTCAATATGAGTTTCATGAGACACAGAACGAGTCGTCCATCACAGAATTGGCTGAGTCGGTGCTGGCTTATGAGCAAGACATCTTCCTCATCATCATAAGTGGTGATACCTCGATTTCGGAATTTCTTAACGGATTGAATGGCAGTAGTAACTTTAATGGGAAGAAAACAGAGTCACAAGTGACATTGTACATTGCCAATGTCATCGCTGGCACGGGCAATGCGTTATCATCAACATTAGGTGTTTTTGATCAGTTGCATTCAGTGTCTAATTTATTTCGAAACAACTGTCGCACGTTGGCAATGCACGAGGTTTTGTTTCGCCATTGTACACTGCACTTGACACTTCAGGATAAAATCATTGGTAATGTAGTCAAGTCGCAGATATTTGTTGCTGTGTTCTCCTGGCTGTTTCATGCGGCATTGGTGGCTGATAGTGATACCCCTGATTTGCGAAAGTTGGGTGCCTCACGATTTGGAATTGCAGCCAGACAAAATTTAGAGTCGTTACAAGACTATCCGGCATTGGTGGAGCTCGCATCGGATTCAGCTGCTGGCAGTGGAGATGGGAAACCCGTCGTAATGAGGCTGAAGAGTCATTCTTACTTAACTTTCACACTGTTGAGCAATTTTGAAAAGAATTTCAAGATTTCGCCAAATGGTAACCTTGAGGATTTATATTTGATCGAAGTAGAAAATACCGTTCAGGGAGAGGAATTGATGAAGGTGATGGTGCAAGCCTATAAAGACGGAGCCCATATCACCGATGCCAAAGTTAATTATGTCAAGGTTCCGAGTGGGTCCAAGGTGATCATCAATACTGAATCTGTGGATGAAGCCAAGTTGAGGTTTTGCTTGGATGGGTCGATTATCAAGTTACAGAAGAATACCAATGGCGAAGATATAGAGATTGAGATACGAAAGTTCATGTTTCCAAACTGGAATGTCAAGCTAATTGCTTGAATCATCAAAATATAATATCTAAGTCATCATCTTCGTCATCATTAACGTCATTATCGCCTGCTATGTTCTTTGCATTATCCTTGCTCAATTCTTCTTTTATTATAGTGGCTTTGAGTTTTTGTTTTATCATTCTTTGCCTTTCATATGCGCTCAACTTGGCATCTTTTTCCTCTTCATTTGGCATCTTCCTTTTCTTGGAGCTAGTTGATCCATTTAATTGGGATTCTTTGTAATTCCGCTTTATGTCTCTTAAATCATCGTTAAAAAACAGTTTCAGCAGATCCTTGTTGGAGAAACCTTTTGACAATCTCGTGTATCTATCGGTTTTCTCTGCTAGCGGGTCGTTAAATATATTCCCGCTAAGTTTTTTCTCGTTCAATTTAGCTGTAGACGAAGATGAAGTTGAGTATAAAGCCTGTTGGCGAACACCATTATGAACAGGATCATACATTTTAAAGCTACCGTTGAGCTCCATTCTCTTCGCTGTGGTTTTTTTAAACAGTAACTCTTGATGGAAATAGCAATAATTATCATTGCTCCCTATTATGTTGCCACATGGATCACCGCTTCGTTTGACACTCTTGCAGTAATTGACATCCAGTTTACCAATCTCCAATATGGAATTAAAATCGTATTTTAATGATATATTAAAAGCGTTGACATTTGTCGAGAATTTTTTCGTTCTGTTCACCCATATTTGAGGATTCAAGACTGCGATCAAATCTCCTACCTTCAACTTCCAATACTTTTGAAACAGCTCATCGAGCAAAGTCAAATCTATCGTTAACCTAAAATCACTAATGGTCACTTTCATAAACTTTGATGACTTGCTTTGAGCAGTGAACAACGGCTCACTCTTTCTTATCACCACTCCAATGACACACCAATTAAAATAGTCAGGCTCTTTAAAGTCAGGTGGGGTTACCTTCGCAAATAATTTGTCTAGCCTCAATACCTTTTTATCTTGAAGAAACCCATCCAATTTATGTGATGGAATGTATCGTTGTATTAGTCTTTTCCCACTATACTTGTCGGTCTCATTACACTTCTGGACATCATACTCCAACTCTGAGTCATCAAAGGTGTACACCCTTGATTTCTTCAACTGAACTTGATGCTGCTCCCTCAGCTGCTGCTGTCGCTTGGTCGCGTTTAGTTTGTCAAGTATCGTATTATCCGTTTGTGGTATCGGTTTCGAGTCCCTGAAGTAAGTCGGTTTAGCATCCAAACTATCTTCACTGCCAGCGCTATGTTGTGCTTTGGCTATCACTTTCAGTTGTAGCCTTGACTGCAGCTCCTTATACTTCTTGGCCAGATTTTCCATTATTTCTTTCAATTCTAAATCAGTTTGGCATCGTGTTAGTCATAATCGAAGCTTTTTTTTGAAAATAACAAACTCGTCGGTGTTTCGATAATAATCATACCTACCTTTTTCCTCATTCTCGTCATCTGTCAAAGCAGATTCGAATGCATCCCGGGCTAGACTCTCCCGCGGATCTAAGTCATGTCCATCCACGTTCATTTGTTGCTGGATAAACCATGTAACCCTTGCGATAGCATTGTGTCTGAAAGCTTTAGATGTGAACGCACACAAGACAAAAAATAGAACGCGTAGTGTACAAAATGCAAATTGACCGCAACAATCAACATCTTCAGCATATCATGATAAATTTGCCCGAGTAGTTCATTATTACCTTTTGAGAGTTAAGTAGGCGTACTAATTGAGATAAATTCCCGGTGCATTCTTTCTTTGGGCAACTGACATATTCAAAGAAGAATCTTATCATTGAACACTTGTCACTTGTCAATGTGTCTGATGATATTCGTTTATTGCTCACAAGCTCCGAAAAAAAAACTTTCACAAAAACTGAAACGAGCAATCAATCAGACTGATCACTCTGTTTGTGATTCCGTCATTAGTTGTCGATACAAAGATCCAGACTTTAAACGTGAAGAGTAACACGTCATTTGGCTGTCAACTTAGTGAAGTAATCATCTCATCTCACCCTTTTTCCGCTTTCATCGCCCTTCCGGGAATGCAGTAAAAACTCGGGTGTCACCTTCTAGACCGGAGATTTTCCCCACAAATATTTCCGTTTAGGGAAAGTTCCCTTTCACCCCCTCCGACACCCTTCACTCCGGGGTTTACAGATGGCTTTTGTGTCAAATGTCAAAACAGGAAAAACTATCAGCTGGATCATATAAAAAGCTGTCTCCCACCCTACAGGCAAATTAGAAATCCATCTGCTAGCTATTAATCTCCCTATAGTGCACGTTTTAAAAAACAGAAACTGAAATTCAATTGTTTTCTACCAAAACAATATCAACTTTCATCATTTAATAGCATCGATATAACTTCAACACAAAAATGGCACCAACAGCTATCGACTTACATTTGCTTCATCAACCACACTTGACCAAGGATGCCAGTATATTAAAACCAACGACTCATCACCATGAAGGTGACATTACAATTAATGAACCTGAGCAAACTGTTATATCTTCTTTGGGATTAAATCCTGACGCTGTCATACGCCATAACTCCCCAGCTCCAACCTTATATGAGGATGCATTGTTGGAGAAATCGACACTGATTTCATCCACTGGAGCGTTGATTGCGTTTTCAGGTGCTAAAACAGGTAGATCGCCAAAGGATAAGAGAATTGTCGACGAAGAGACTTCAAGGGATGACGTTTGGTGGGGTCCTGTCAACAGTAAAGTTGATGAACAAACTTGGAAAATTTCTAAGGCAAGAGCTATAGATTATTTAAGAACTAGGGAAAAGATCTTTGTAATTGACGCCTTTGCCGGTTGGGATAAGAAATACAGAATCAAGGTACGTGTTGTTTGTGCTAGAGCTTATCACGCTTTGTTTATGAAGAACATGTTGATCCAACCAACCGAAGAAGAATTGAAAAACTTTGGTGAACCTGATTTCACAATTTGGAACGCGGGAAAATTTCCAGCAAACGTGCACACAAAGGGAATGACTTCAAGTACGTCAGTTGAAATTAACTTCAAATCGATGGAGATGGTTATTTTAGGCACAGAGTATGCTGGTGAGATGAAGAAGGGAATTTTCACTGTGATGTTCTATTTGATGCCTATCAGACACAAAATTTTGACTTTACACTCTTCCGCTAATCAAGGTATCAAAAAAAACGACGTCACTTTGTTCTTTGGTTTGTCGGGTACAGGTAAGACCACATTGTCTGCTGATCCTAATCGTAGATTGATCGGTGATGATGAGCACTGCTGGTCAGATGATGGTGTTTTCAATATTGAAGGTGGTTGTTACGCCAAATGTCTTGATTTGTCTCTGGAGAAGGAGCCAGAAATCTTCAACGCCATCAGGTTTGGTTCAGTATTGGAAAATGTCATATTTGATCCAAGTACGCGTGTAGTTGACTACGAGGACAATTCCATCACGGACAATACAAGATGCGCATACCCAATTGATTACATTCCATCAGCCAAGATCCCATGTCTCGCCAATACTCACCCAAAGAACATCATCTTGTTGACCTGTGATGCAAGAGGGGTATTACCACCTGTTTCGAAGTTGACCAACGCACAAGTGATGTACCACTTTATCAGCGGTTACACCTCAAAGATGGCTGGTACAGAGGATGGTGTTACTGAACCAGAAGCTACATTCAGTGCTTGTTTTGGTCAACCATTTTTGGTGTTGCATCCAATGAGATATGCCCAACAGTTGAGTGACAAGATGACTCAACATCGTGCCAACGCTTGGTTGTTGAACACTGGTTGGACCGGTACCTCTGCCACCAAAGGGGGTAAGCGTTGCCCATTGAAATACACCAGGCTGATCTTGGACCAGATCCATTCTGGTGAGTTGAACAATGCAGAGTATGAGACTTATCCAGTCTTCAACTTGCAGGTGCCAAAGGCGGTCCAAGGAGTTCCAAGTGAAATTTTGAATCCAGCTAAAGGCAACAAAAATTTGAAATCTGAGATCATTGGTTTGGCCAAGTTATTCAATGAAAACTTTGGAAAGTATCTGGATGCTGCTACGACGGAAGTTATCGCTGCTGGTCCGGATGTCTAACTTCTAGTACAATTATTTATAGTCATATGCTCATCAAATCAACTCATATTTATTTCAAAGACCTGTTGTAGTTGGGACATACCTTTTTTCGGTTGCTGTTCTAGTCAAATCTACATGTAAAAATAGGTCATCCTCGGTATTGCTCAATTGTCATAAGTTGTAGAACTATATTGTAGAACTTTATTGACACCTATTTAGTGTGCTTCGAAAGCATGTTGAATGCTGAGGTGCAACAATACATAGATGTTTCTAGACAGATCGTGCGAATATCATTTTTAACACTACATATATATATGATTATATATAACTTCAAGATGTGATCTCAACTGATGCCAGATTTCCATTTCCATTGCCATTATTTTCTCCCGCACCAGTGGTTGCTGTTACGTTTGTTGATGCTGGTGCAGCGGCAGTTGAGACTGTTGATGCCGATGATGTAGCTGTTGCAGATTCCACTCCACTGCTAGTAACACTTTTGGGTCTTTTTTTACCGAGTTTCTGCTTATCCGTCTTGCGTTTCTTCTCCCGGACGGGTCTCAATTCATTCGCATCGTAAACATCGTTGGGTAAATCATACAATTTGACGTGCTTGATAATAATAGAGTTGATCTGATCATTGTAATCAGCGTTCTCCTTGACAATCTTGTGGAAGTCTTGGCATGGCTCTTGTAAGTCAATTTTTTTCTCTTGATCTGATTTCAAATTGATCACGAGTCCAATGTACAATCTCATTGTGTGTAATATAGCCTTACTAGCTTGTTCCAGTTCTTCCAACTCATCTTTTTCCTCGATGACTTGCACAACATTAGCGTAGTCCTGTTCAGATTTCAATGTTCCATAATTATCCAAAAAAGGCCTTACGTCTGTTTCCTCTAATTTATATGATTTTTCCGAGGGTTGTACAAATGGATGAGCTAAATCAACACCTTCAACGTTCTCCAACTTTTGAACCAACAATCTTATTTTGCTCTCGACCATACCTTTACACTTGTTGTGCTCTTCTAAAGATCCCTTGGTAGCGATGATGACGGTTAAGTAGAATTTGTACTTATAGAAAAAATCATGCTTGGTGAATAACGAATCCCAGCCTTTTGTACCTTTCGTGATTTCATTCATCAGCGCTGAACCTTTGGCGAACTCATCCATTATAACTTTCTGCGACGACCTTGTTATATTATGCGTGGAGCACATGGATGGGTATGCAGGTGTTATTACAGGCATTAAGTGTTTCCTATCCTTTGGATTTCTTTGAGGATTCCAGATGTTTAATCTCAAAGGGCCATCTTCAATCTTCTTCAACAAAACAGGCTCTGGCCAATGCCACTGTCTTAAAATGAAGAAGAATCTTGCCACAATTACCGCGCTTACAGCATTTGGATACAATTGGCAGATCCTCGCCACTAACAAGGCCCATGCGACACCACCAGGGAATCCAAAGATATTACCATAAATAGCTTTTCTCTTAGCCCATAACTTGATACATCTTAACGCGTGTTTGAATACGATTGGTTTCGGTACCAACTCCAAGATTTGATCAGCAACTCTAGTACCATTAAGAGCTCTGGCACTCGGATCATCGATATTTCTTAACAAGGAATTATCGCTCAAGTTCAAATTCAATGGCACTTGTGGAATGTCCAATCTTGCACAAATTAAATCAACATCGATTCCTGAAAATGTGATTTTGATGATAGGAACATAAGCATCTGGCACTGGAACAATCTCGTCCAACTCTGGTCTTGTTCTAAGTATTTCATCGAACACAGTGAAAAAATCTTGTTTGGTAACATGCTTTGGAACTACGAGTAAAGTGTCTATATCTGAACCGGGATCATGTACGCCCAATTTGTAGGAACCAAAAGTACAAACTTTACCACCTGCATCTTTGGCCATACCCTCAGTCATGTTTTTTGACAAGCTCACTTTATAAACAAATTGTTGGGCCAACTCTTGCAAAGTCTTCAAAGTATCTTCTCTTTTCGCGGTGTTTGCTGCACTCTCAAACGTTCCTTGATTTTTCAATTCCTGTATCATCTGATCGTTTATTAGGTTTTCTTCTGTAGTCGGTGTTGCTACTGATACTGGCGGTGTTATGCCATATTGTTGAATCCTTTGTGTTTGTTGTTGTTGTGACATATTAGCTATAATGGTATACTTTTCAAGTTAGTCTACAAAGAGTTATATGGAAAAAAAAATTGAAAATACCAGACACCAATGAACTAAAGAAATGGGCCTAGAAGAATGGAAAGCACGGGTTTTCAATGAGATATTCAATGACAGAATGAATAAATGTAGGGAATAAAGTTAAGAAGACAACTTACTTTATTGATGTCTTTCTTAGCTATCGATCACAAAAACATGTCTTCTCCTTTTCATTTTTTCTTCTCTTTCAAGGGCGTTTGTCAGTTCTACCCGCACAGTTGATGATGAAGAATATGACACGTTCATTTTGCATCGAAATTTGGCAGAATTTTGGTGATGCTATACACGACATTACACAAAGAAAGATTGTACCGCTATCGCACCGGTCAAAACTAGCAACATATACGGTAACTCCACATACCCTCCGCTCTGGTATACAAACAATTTGGTCCCTGCAGGGTGTAACACTACCACTACAATGAACACCATAAGGAACTGTGTCAAAGCATTGATCTTGCCTCTACTCTTTTCGCCTCGAAAATCAGTTCTGTTGCGATGGCAGTTGATTAGATATATTACCTTACTCAACAACAATAGCGTAAATGCAATTGACTGTACATTTGGTATGTTAAAATAGCTATTATTGACTGTGCTGTTTTTTATGTCCTCAATCTTAGCTATTGGAATGGCCTCTGTATGCACTGGCGATAACAGCAATAGTGTAGACAACACTGGAGCATTCAATTTGAAATGTTGCCTCCTATCAAGATTCTGGTTCAGTTCTTCCATGTAGTCATACACACTTTCATCTTCTTCCTCTATGAAGAAATGTGATTGATCTTTCGGTTTGATTCCGGGAACTTCGGGAGAATAGGATGAGTTGCATGTTGTTTGATATACAATTCTATCTTCGTGGTCCAATAAAACTCCACGTTCACCGACCTGCGATGAAATTATATGAAGATTGTGTGTCTGTAAATGATTATATTTGAAGGATTTAAATATAGCAATTGAAGTGATAATAAGCTGGCATCCAAAATATATTAACCGATAATAATCTGATGTCAAAAGCGAATTTCCAAAGTAACAAGCAAAAGACACAATTAATATCCAATACTCCACCAATTTGAATTTCACTTGTTTCAAATGAGTGTCGTTGATCATAGATGGATTTTGCTCCTCATGGTAGTGTTTGTGCTGTAAGTATACTGTGGTGATGGGTAGCACCAAAAATACACCATTAATGGTGTTTAGGGTGATGCTTAATGGGCTCATATGTGTGATGTAAAATCTACTCTATGTAATCAATAACAAGTCTTTGATACGACGACAATCAGCAGGTAACAATTGTTTTAAATTGTGAAGGATATCTCAAGTCACTCACAAGATGTGTGTCCACACACAAATTTGAAAAATTTTATCTTTTTCCTTTCTCTCTTATCTCTTATCTTTCTTCTTTGGCCTCTTATCTATATCTCTTTGTCTTGTCTGCCCTTTATATGTCTTTTCTTTGCTCCGAGAGTTTCCCACAAGTGCACTACTGTGGCTCTATTTTGAACGAAAGAAACAGTCATATCCAGTGACGTCTTGTTTTTGTTCATTGATGTCCTCTTCAATTGTTTGTATGTTTCTGCCAAAAACGGTCTCGGTATATTTGTTTGTGTTGCATTTAGTTAACAGCTCTTATCTTTGACAACTTCTCTATGGGGTTCCCTTCTTTTATAAGATAATATGCACTCAAATGTTCCTAAACACTTTTTGCTAGACCTTGGCTCGTGTCATACTTTCCGCTCATGATATTTTGTGGGGTGTCTAATCTGACTTTTATCTTCATGCCACCAGAAGAAACTAAAAAGGTAGTGTTGGAATAAAATCCTTACAAAGAAAAAAAATAAAGAAAAAAACTGGAAACACGAATAGCTTCAAAAGCAGAGATGGAAAGACAAACCTGAGGCATAAACGTCAATATCTCATACTGGTAGATCATTATCACTTCTCGGCTGTATATATTTCATTGTTGATAGTTTATAATTCGCCAACAATTGTATCAACCTGCCAACGTTTTGTGTCATGGCAAGTCCCACAACTATTGACAATAATAACAAACGAGATGGGGACAGTAGTAAGGGAAGTTCTAATTCGGTGCCCGGTGGTCATCCAGCGAAAAGATCTTCTGTCTTTGGAAGTATAAGCTCTGCTGCCATAACTTCATCTTTGTCAACGGCTTCTTCGAACCCTACCAACTTAGTTTCAAAAGATAATTCATCTTCCTCTAATGAAGACAAGAAGAGCTCAGATGAAAAGCCAAAACAAAAGCAAAGAATTCCAATCTACGGTGAAAATGGGAAAGTTCTTACTCTTTCTCCGTTGCTGACTCACAATCCAGCTAATACTGTCAAGTCTGAATCTGCTGGTGGGG
Source organism: Nakazawaea populi (assembly GCA_030557235.1). Lineage (NCBI taxonomy): Eukaryota > Fungi > Ascomycota > Pichiomycetes > Alaninales > Pachysolenaceae > Nakazawaea > Nakazawaea populi. The sequence continues at coordinate 244,994 of JAKTVN010000002.1, forward strand.
ATATGGCGGTACCGCCTTCGACTGCAGTGAGCGATTCGACTTTGTCCACTCTCACCTCATCGGTAGTGGAAAGGGCCGCTGCTGGTGTGCCCGCTACTTTTCGAGACAGTTATCAAGAACTGAGCATTATTAAGCCACACTCGGCCGATAGAGCCATAGATTTGCTTTCAACATTGAAAAAGGAGGATTCTGAGGGTGATACTGATGAAGAGGATGGACTAGCTTTACCCACTCACAAGGGTAGGAGATTGATACGAAAGATGGAATATGATGACCAGATTCAAAAGACACGATCAAAATCCACAAATTCCGAGGAAAGTCATAACGATCAACTGCTGGCACAACACGAACTACATCTTCCTAAAAAGAGGAAGAGAAGTGAGGTCGGTTCGGATAGCAATAACTCCAGGTCCTCATCGCCTTCTAGGAAGAGAAATTTTTCGGCCAAGGATGCTTTGGGAAGAACAAAACTACAAAAGAATTGTATAAAGGGTAAATTTGAAGCGGCGAGGGAATTGATCAAAGCTGGGGCAGACGTCAATCAACCAGATCACGCTGGTAACACTCCTCTACACGAGGCTGCGCTTAACGGACATTATGATATTGTCAAAATGTTGATTGAGAATGGAGCAAACGTGAATGTTCAGTCAGGAGTCGATGATTTAGACACCCCTTTAATTGATGCTTGTGCTTATAATCATGTTGATATAATCGAGTTGCTACTAGAGCATGGTGCAAACCCTACTCTCAGGAATGCCTCCGGTCAAAATGCAATGGATCTGATAGATACTGATGAACAAGGAGCAGTAGAGCTGACGAAATTAATTAGAGCTGCGATGAAAAAGTTTGGATATAATGTACCGGAAACAGTATCACGCACTGCTCCTTTGCAACAGCATCTGCTACAAAGTTCATGGATTGATTTAACAACAAAAGAGGGCAGAGAAGAGATATATCACAGAGCTGCCGAAGGTGATGAAGGCTTCGTAGGAAACTACTTGGCTAATGGTGGTAAACCTCATCCAAAACTGCTAATATTTGCTGCAAGACATGGTCATAGTAATGTGGTCAGTCTTTTGTTAGCTTTCGGGGCAAAAATTGAGAAGACGATTGATGGTGAGAGCGCCTTATTGCAAACAGTTGGTAGAGGCCACTTTGATACTGTAAAAATGTTGTTGGATAACGGGGCTGATCCGACCCGTGTCAACAACAAAGGTGACAGTGTTATGGATAGAGCTAAAGATCCCAACCTTGTCACGGACCAAAAGGAGATCGACCTCTTGGAGCTGGCTATCATGACGAAGAAAAACATGGCGAGCTCGCCAACTGAAAATCACGATGAGATTTCACATCATGATGAGAAAAAGAGGAAATTGAAAAGAAAACCGGAAATTTCCAACCACGATCTGTCCGTAACAAAGAAATCGGACAAGGACTTGCTAGAACTAGAGGATCGCAAAAAACGCAAGAGAGAAAGGCTCAAGGAGAGAGTGAAACAGGAAGAGACCAAATTACCGTTACCTCCATCAATTGCATTTGAGAAAGAAGAAAATACAAGCAAAGAATCGACACCTGGTGTGGAGTTTAAACCAAAAAAGAAATTGGAAACCCCACCGTCGGCTCCTGTGGTTTCATTGACACCAGAAGAGGAGGAGCTGAAACGAATCAGAGAGTTAGAATTGCTGAAACAGCGAGAGCAGTGGGAGCAGCATAAGAAGGCACAAAGAGAGGCTAAGGCTGCTGACATCATGAGAAACATAGAGGAAAATAAGAAGAGGAGAGAGGAGGAGGAGAAGAAACAAGAATTGAGAAGACAAGAGGAGTTAGAATTAGCAAAAAAAAGAGAGCAAGAAGAAAAACTGGAAGCTGAAAAAAAGCTGAAGGAATCCAAAATCTTGGAAGAAGTGAAGAGAAGGAAGGGGATACGCGAGCTTTACTTGCCAGGTATTTTAACCACTTCATTCACTCAGACAAGAACTGTTGAAGAAGCTTTGTTATTTCTTCCATTTTATGTGACAACTATTGATAACCATGACTACATTTGTGATTTGCAGTTGATATTGGTTTTGGGAATCGAGACATTTCACAGCAAATATGGCCATTTGCTCAAAACAGAGCTAACTGAGCTTGAAAAATCAAAATTGTGGCGGTTCTTCTTCCCCATGATTGGTTTTGATAAGGCCCGGCAACATTCATTGCAATCCATGGAAAAGTTTAGGCTCGAAGGATTAGTTAAATTCCAAAGGTATCAGTTATCTTGGATGTTATTAACCGATGTGGAGAAGATCTTAGCTGAAGACGATTTCAAATATTTGAGTCAGGCCACCAATATCAGGTGGATCAGCAGAATTGATATGGAAATCGATCTTTCTGCTATGAGTGAGAAAGCTGGTCCCACTATCAACGTAGGTGATTACCATGATATACATGAAGATGAAATCAAACAAATAGATGAGTCCAAAGTGCCATACAAGTACAGAGGAAATAAGAGGTTCTACCAAACAATTGTCAACATGAAGAAAAGAGCTTGGTGATTTCGTACTTGCATAGGCGCTACGATATAAAGGGGTTGCTATATGTATTTTTTCAAGCCGGATTATGAACAGATCTTCATGTAACATATTTTCTTGAAAATGATTATATTTCCGGGGATTGCAGCATTTCAAAAGTGAAGAAGATCTTATTTCTGTCATGATGAATGATCTGTCGTGGCAAATCAGCCTGAGACTTGTCGTTAAAGGGCTTGTACTATTCAATACAGGTCCAATATTTGATACTAAAAAAAATCCCGGTTCTCATTCGAGTAACTTGAATTTGCGTTAAAAACAATCAGGCACATCTTACTTTTGGAACCATTTTAAGCAATTCTGTGATCAGTGGTTATCATTGATTGTGTACGAAAGCTGTACTCACCTATGTTCACTTTCATTACGCGTACGGTTTTTACACCCAAACACTCGCATTGTGATATAAGTTGCATTAAGCAAGATGGTCACTTAGTCTGTGTCAATGTTGTAGGGATAGCTGAAACAATGTACATGTTCTCCTTATCATAGGAGATATCAAGAGAGAATGATGGTCTCATTATTTACCCCTAAATTTTTTTTGCAAGGATTGAATGAGAGAGGTTTGCGATATATGTATATATATAGCGGTAAAGCGGTTTATTGAAATATCTGTTTTATCAAAATTAATTACCCTTTACCAGTAAAATCTCAGTGTGCTCTGGACAGAGCTAGTGAGCACAATGATAGTTCGCGATACCGTGAGCGGGTGGCTCTTAGCACTCGGGTACAGGCTTGGTTGAAAAAAAATACAGAACTCTTTACTTGGTTGAGCGCGCTTCAGTATTATCTCGATAAAGTTGTTCTTGTAGCTGTCAGACTTAGTGGCAATACGAATTCATTCACTTAGCTAAGCATTAATCAAAAAGATCCCTTGTGATTTCTTGATAACTGTGAGGGGGGACAGTAACCAGTAGCGTCTTATGTATCCTTTTAATTCAGGAAATTTGGGGGCATCGGTATCAAAAGCTCATTCGAAATTGATGACGTTGTCGTTCTTCACTTCCACAATAATTCCAAAGGTTTGCAAAGGTTCATTGAAGTGATGGAGCAGATGGAAAAAAAAGTGTCAAAAGCTCGCACTCAGATTTGAACTAAGGACCAATAGATTTGCAATCTACTGCGCTACCACTGCGCCATACGAGCTTTAAAGACACGTGTTTTCGGTTCATTTTTACCATACTCGAAAAACCTCTAGAAAATATAGATTGCCAAATCTGGTAATATCTATATTCGGTTATTTTTGTATAGCCTTGGCTCAGCAATTTATTGAATTTTTCGCAGTATTCTCTCATTTTCTATTGAGAGTAGAGCTTAAAAAGAAAAGTAGCAGCTTGATTAAATCAAGGTAGGACGGTGAGGCTGAGCAGTAATGGCAATCAAGCTTATTTATTAACATTCCAGTGAAAGTATCTGTAAAAATTTATTCGTATCAGACATTGCTAAATTTGAGACACTAGACTAGACGACTCCTCTGTAAAAGGGCAGTTGAGAATATACAGTATTACATGCAATGTACAGCAACTACTTATTCAAATCAATGAGTTCCTATATGGGCATGAATTCAACATTGAAGATGAGCTGTAAGTTAGTAGGTATATATTCTCTTTGTTCTGAGTTTTATGACTATTGATTTGTTTTACCTTTTATAAGTTTTTCTGGCGAAGAAACACAATTCATTCAAAATCTTTTCGAGTTAAAATGGTTAATATATCTTGGCTTTTTAAACCTTTTCGAACATTAATTGAGTAATTGTCTGATGAATTTGCAAAAGCTTAGTCTCTCTATTATATTTTGAGATTTTGTGATGATGAATTGTAACATATAATTGTTTTTGTCAAAAAAGAGTTTGCAAATCCCTTTCAACTGAATTGCAAAGATATTTTCTTCTCTCAATGTTCAAGAGAGACCTCATCATTTCTGATATGGTTTCAGTAATTTTCAATTGCACCTTGTTCAGGTAGACCGATAGAGATGGCATTCTTACGAAAAATAAAAGTTGATTAAATTTCTTTTCAATTGAAAAAATAAGTCAAGGCGAGACTTTTTCAAGCAAAGAACAGTTGAACGGAGCTGCAATGTATCAATACCAAAATTTAGTCATTCGCCTAGAGATACTGTCATATGCAAAGAGTTTTTTAATATGAGACGATCTTAAAAGTATGCAAGATACTGATAAATTTGCCATTAGATCTGTGATTGGGAATCACGCTTATAAATTATTCAACCTGCTACCATTCAATGACTTCCACGCAAAGCAATAAGTGATTGTTGCAGGTAATTCATGGAAAACAATTAACTTCTAAGTGCTGATGGGTGTTCCAAAGTCATCTACAACTGTAATATCCAATTTATTAGGAATTTCATCATCCAACTTTTGATCTCACAAAGGAGCCAATTAATTCAATGGAACTTGAGCAGAGAGACAATGGTATTTTCAGAAGATATATAGCAAATGGAATGGACTATAAATAAATCGAGTTGAGGCTGTATCAAGAAGCTGATGAACACTATATAACCGAATTGATGAACACATGGTATTGTGGCCACTGCTTGGCTTGGTTTAATATCATTGACCCATCAATTGTTGATAAAAATAGAATATCCACGTTAATATAGCTTCACTTCATGAGTGGAAACAGATGTCGGAGATACTACCATATTGAGAGCAAGCCGCAGCTTCGGGCAGCAATTTCTCCTGTAGCGGTAGTTCGGGCTTTGTGCTCGGGATGACATAAAGCTCTATTATGCGAAGTGAGCATCTCGAAAGGAGCTCATTAGTAGTAACATTCTATTGAAGTTATACTTGTTAAAGGAGATTGCTGAGACTCGTATATAGTGGGGCAGTATCTACAGGGTATGTAGTAGCCAGTAAAAAAAAGTATTAAAAGAGTTTGTAAAATTTTGTTGTCTTAGAAGGATTAATTTCGCCGTCTCTCCCCCCTTTCAATGCAATTGGGTAGTTGGATAAAGCTTGTTTCAATGTAAGATGACGTAGGGAACCCAAAGTGTGAACGAAAGTGCAGACTCATCCGTTTTTGTAAGCGCATTTACGGAAAGTCAAGTTAAAAATAGCACTTACATCTATACGTTGTACGGAGTTTCTTGGTGATATGCATTGGTAGTGGTCAAAATTCATCAGTTGTTGTTATCAAGGCATTTTATTGATCAATCATAATTTTAAATTTATAAGTCCACCGGGAAAAGGGCACGGAGTGGGGTGTGAAAAATAATAAATAAATCCAAAATGGGAAAAAAAGGGCATGGATCAATAAGCCGGAGAGATGTTGCCAAGACTTTTTTCACACCATTCCCACACAACAAACACAAGCTTTTGACGAAAAGCTTGGCTAATTTTGTAAAAAGAAGACCCTGAACATGTAGACGATCACCCTTGATGTGCACAAATCTGTGGGTTCAAGATTCTCCGAATCATTAATAGATATATTATTGTGGGTTGATGCCCACCTATTTTTCAGGCATCTTTTCACTTTAGTAAAAATCTGGCAATACTATTATTTTCCATTTTACAAAGACAAAGTCAGCACGATTGAGCGGTACCTTCCGTGTTTCCCACTAACATCTACATATTTACTAAGCGCAGAAAACAAAAAGTAAAGGAAAAATTTATTAAAAAGAAATCAAAATAATTGAACCCGTGCGGAAAAGACATAAACAGCAGAGAGAAGGCAGAGGCAGATAGATAGATAAATAGATAGATAGACAAATAGATGGGTTGCGTGAATTATCAGTTCAATAGCAAGTCAGACACACTTGGGATGCCAACATAAATAGAAACAGCAGAGATGGCAAGACTACCAGACAGTATTTCGGTTCAAGGAGATTTTGGATTGTGGCTCCATTTATCAGGTATCTTTAAATGCAGAAACAGATATAGAAATCCTTCGTAGAGTAAGTTCAACTGATTGGTTGTTCGACAACCTTGAAATATAGTCGTTTGGGCATATAGTTTTACTCCACTTGAGAGGAAATACAATTGTTGTCAGTGGCCTATAAGATTGCCACTTCCTTAGAACTGAAACTATTAATGTGATAAGCTTTACCTATCTCTATCTGTCTTTCAGTTTTCTCGAGGGCGAGACAAGAAACTCATAGAATTAAAATTAGTTTTGAGGATAACTCAAAGGGTTGTTTTGTCTTTGCATTGTATTTTTTAATAAAACTTTTTTTTTTTTCTCTCTTGTGGGTCTTTGCTGTTCATTTGTTTTGATTTAGTTAAGAAAAAGAGTCCGTAGAAATATTAAAAAAAATAGACACTACTAAGAGACTAAATAGCTCGATATATTATTAGTAGTCCAAGTTCAAGCCCATGTCGACGTTAACTTGTTGATGCTTGAAAATGATGGTTGAATTTTATACATTTTATAAATGTAAAAAGAAGGGACCCAAGAAAATGCTGTTTGAAAATGGCAAGAAAGAAGCTTTTGTGGAAATCGTACCCTTTATCGATTTCTTTTTCCACACTTGCGCAGTATGCCCCTTGCCCTTTCTTCTCCCTATTATTGTTGTTTGTCGAATTCCCTCAACCCTAATAATATAAAGCTGAAATGGATTGCCAGAGGGAAAAAAAAGTTCATTGTTTCCATTGAAAGCGACAACAACAACAACCATAGCACTCACATCATCGACATCGTCTTCAAAAACATATAGTTATAGATAAATGATAGCGGTGATAATATAGTGTTAATCACCACTAGAATTACCATAACCACATCTTTGCCGAGACTCACGAGATCAGTAAAGTAACATATTTGTACAAATAATCAATCAATGATGACTACTGATATATCCTCGTATCATCTTTTCAATGGATCTAGAGGTCTTAGCAACAGCACACATGCCAACGTGAAGTCACCTGTGTCAACCACATCTTCTATTGAAGTTTCTACGATGTCCACCAACCTGGCAGAAGCAAATGACTCTAATTGGTCATCGAGTTCTATGTCTCCATCGATATCTGAGCAGAGACTCCCATCGATAAGATCTATTCTACAGGATATCCCATTTAGTGAACCACAACAACATCATTATACACTTCAGCAACAGCATACCACACCGAAACACACCAGCATGATAACAAGTAGTAGTGAATCAATACTATCAAGTGTAACTACACCCACGATGTCTTCCTTTTCTTCTTCGGCACCTACAACAACCATCACTTCATCCTCTTCATCATCATCATCATCATCCATAATAGCCAATCTCTTGAACACTAGCGAAACCGCAAAGCTCCCACTGCTTTTTCCTTCGGTTTCTATCCAGCCTATTGATAATACTGCAACAAGTACACAACACCATCCAAGAGGAGCAGTCATCCAGATGCCCTCCCCACCTTCGGACATCAATTCACCGGATTCCACTGTTAATTCTCAATTTTCAAATTCACATGATGACAACTTTCAACAACATCATCTTCTCAATAACAACAACAGCACAACCATCAACAACAACATTAACAACAACAACAACAACAACACAGATAGCAAGTATCAAACAGGTACGAACGTCATTGACATCGCTACGAACACACATACATATAAAGTGACAAAACTGAAGAAGAAGTACGAATGTGCAACATGTTTTAAAGTGTTTACCACATCTGGTCATTTGGCAAGACATACGAGAATTCATACAGGAGAGAGAAACCATATATGTCCATATGAAGGCTGCGGTGCCAGGTTTTCAAGACAGGACAATTGTATGCAGCATTTTAGGACCCATTCGAGCAAAGGGAGTCGTAAACGGACAAAATCGGTACTGAAGTGAATCCTATGAGAATTCATTAGATATCTCATATCAAATCATACTCATAATTATAATATTCAGAAAATTCATTTATTAGGGCAGGGGAAGGAGAAGGAAGAAAAGAGAAACAAGTTTATTTATACATGAACACAAATCGTCATCAATGGTATCATGGGTTAGTGAGAATCATTGCTTCTATTGCATAATTTTTTTATTTTTTATCAACTTTTCACTACAAAAAAATCTATGTGTATTTAATAGAATTGGGTTGTCGGCGAGATATATCTTCGATGAACTATGGGAATTTTCAATACTAAGTATTCTTTGGTAGAGCTTGAAACATAAAGTGTATGCAATCTAAAAAAAAGCTTGCCGTTTCCCAATTTTCACGGTCGGGAGTTGTAGATAATAGTAAGACTGATTACCGTATTGATTTAATAGTAAGACTGATTACCTTATTGATTTACACCATCCTTGAGCTTGGATAGTTGCTCATGAGGAGAGGGATGAGTTCGGAAGTTGAGTTTTATGGAGATATTAACATCATGACCCTATGAGATCAATCAAAAAATAGGTTCGGCATTCAAAAGCTTTTGCACCGTAGTAAGCAGCAGTGTAAAAATGACAGTAAAAATCTCACCCCACATCAAAACCATTCTTGATATTTCGACTGTGATTTCGTGGGATGTAGATGTGCCGAAAATGGTTAAAGAAATGGAAATACGATCTATAGTAATCCCGAAATTTCGGAGGTGGGGAGGAGGAAGAAAGTTGAAGGAAAAGGAAGGAAAGAGGGGGAGGGGCATGGTTTAGTAATTATGCGCGGACAGGAAAAGGTACTCTGAAGGGGTAAAAAAAGATTAACAAAGAAAAGCTTGTTTTTTTTCTGGTTCATGATTATTATATATATAATCATGCCTAATGGTGTATCTGTCTATCAAATCATCGGAAGGTGGTTTCTGGTCTCATATACAATCTTGTCTTTTGAATAAACGTTTGATATGAACTGCGAGAGAATATTGTTCGCACCACCTTTATACTTGATTAAACATATATACGACCAAGGGTTTCTCATCTAAAAAGAAAAACCCAGCCCTATTATTATTATTATTAGACCCTTGGAGTGGTAGAAAATTACACGACTTTTTTTCTCTTTTTCCTACTTCAGGGTAACTCATCTGTGAGTAGAAAGAAAATTTTTATTTTCTTCTCTTTCTCTGATCTAGTTATGATATCGACAAATATTGAGGACAAATTGAATCAGAGGTCAATTAATTACAGTCAATGAGGACGAGTAAGTTTAATATCACTAATACAACACTTCCATTCTGCAGCCTTATTCAATGTTCATCTCGGTCAATTTTCAAACTATTATTCTTTGATGATGAACTAAAATTACAACTATTGAATTTCTTCAACTGAACACCTCGTGTGGAAACATTAATTTTGAGCTTTTTAACCCTGAGAAGAATAATATGTCAACTTCGCTCAATGTTGTTATAGGTGTCACGCTTTGTCATGGCTTCTTGGTGAGAGACCAACGTTTGTCAATGTACAGCAAATGGAATATCATTCAATGTGCACAAAAAATCAATTTACTAACATTATCTTATTGAACACTAGTTTGCATATATATGTTTAACAATTTTTGAATCTGTCCATATTCTATTATGATATCTGTAGAACACATTGAGCTCATCTTCAAAATTACGAAGCGCTCCACCTGTAGCTCAACGAAAGGAATTTTTTCTTAGATCTCGTAAATATACCTTCTTGAATCGACGCTGGTTAATTTTCGCATTTTGGTAATATAGGTTCAAAGCTTTTTTTTCGTGATTTCGCATCAACTGTGGAGAGATCATGCTTGATAAGGTGTTGAAACCAAAAACCAAGTTGGGATTCGACGACGAGGCGCTAAAATATGAGAACTGCGAGGGTATTATCAATAGTCATTAGAAGAAGCTTCAGCTTCAATTGCAAGTTTTTCAGCTGGCGTGGAGGAGTAACCGATGGAGGATATCTGCAGGAGGTTAAATAAAGATAACATTGAATGGAGGGCTGTCATTTTGAAGTACTCACCTCGAGAACCTTAACGCTAGAACTATTGGCTTATTGCAAATTGAGTTCAAAGTTTTGGAATAAGTCAAGGGCAATCCATGAAAAATCATAAATTCCATCGAAGATGCCCCCATAGGCAACTAATAATCCTATGCTCTTGTTGCAAAAAAAATCATAATCTCAAGCAATTTAAAAGCTTTAATTCAGGTAAGTTGGTCGAAACAACAGTCTGTTGGTTGTGTGTAACTGAATTGTTGGTGGCTGGCTAAACCGCGAGCCCCGAACATGTAAATAATGACCTTTCTCAAGAGAGTCGTTGATAAGTCTATAGATGCGCTGATTGGTGACTCCAATACATCCTTCTTATCTTGACTTTAAAGAGAGTTTCACCAATGTCGATCGACGCATATAAGGTGGTAAAGTCGATCTGGCGATGTTGCCCCGCTGCATTATCATGGTGTCATTCCGGTTCACGATTAGCTAGCTGCCTTGACTCTTCAGAAGAAGCATCTTTCTAAGGTAGAAGATTCTCAATTCTTGTAGTACATCAACTTTCAAAACGGTACCAACCCCATTTGTTTCGGCTTTCTTCACCTCCACTATTTTCATCTTAGCATCACATCTCTGAAACCAGTCTAACTAATACTCTACTCATATATGGATATCGTAAACTGGAGCAAAAATTATCAGTTCCAAATAATCAAGAGCAGCATTATAAAAAATGATGAATATAGTCTTCTGGTATTATTCAAGCGAAGACATCCACCAATGAAAATTCTCCAAATCTAACGTGGCAATTCATCAGTATTCTTTGTGAGGAGGGAATACGGGAAAGCTCTTCTTAATCGGTGAGGTCTATGATCGACTCAGTGCGTTGTTCCTGAAACACACAAATCTGTTGAAAAGTTTCCCCAAATTGGTGTGAGTTCATGCTAGTTATCTGTTTCGAATTCTGTTGTTGGGAATAGGACCAACACCTTTGATTTCTGGATTCTCAAAGCTTTCTCCTTATAATGTTTATCTTTCCCGCTAATATTTGAATTTTATTGTCCAAGAACTAAAACGTCATGGCACAAACCTGTCTCAAATCCTTAATTTGGTGATGCCGGGAGCCATGTCATTTGAGTTTTGAAGTTGAGGCTCTGTGTTCATGACACAACTAAGTTTCGAAAGGCAGCCAGTTTGATATATCTTTTCACTAATTTCATGCCAATTATGGTTCAAAGACCTATACTATAATTAGTGACATCCTTTGGCCTGAGCTGCTACTTAGGAAAAAAAAACACACAGACTTTAGTAATGATATCAAGAACAAAGGCTATATCATCGCGATGACCGATATTCAACAACAACCAGAGATACCAGCTGTCTGTGACAAATGTCTCGGGCCCAACCCATACTTGGAGATGGTACGAGATCGTAATGGTGCTGAATGCCGACTTTGCACAAGACCCTTCACCACCTTTGAATGGAATTCAGTACGAGGTCAAAAGCCAAAAAGAACTATCATCTGTCTCACATGTGCCCGTTCCAAGAACTGTTGCCAGGTGTGCATGCTAGATTTGACATATGGGTTGGACTTACAGTTGAGAGACTCCATTTTGAAATTAGCAGGAGAAGATGTTGATGATGATAATCTGCCGAGAAACGCAATCACCAAAACATATAGAGCTAATCAATTGGATATGCAGTATGCTAACGGATTGATCAAAAACGATGCCGAGGAAGACGACGACAAGTCGGGAAAGGCCAAAGAGTTGTTGATGAAGGTGGCCCAGTCACAACAAAAGCAACGAGAAGAGCAAGCAGTGCAAGAGAAGTCCAAGAAGAAGTCAAAAAAATCACACGGAGAAGTCAAGACCGAGATTTCTAAGGTTGATTTACAAAAACTTATATCCAAACTCCCGTTCAACGGAAACCTTCAACCTAATAAACAGGAAGACAAGAACTCATCGTCACCACCTTTAAGATCATTTTTCATCTTTGGCATAACCAATGAACTTCCAGACTATCTGATTCAGAACTTCTTTGAATCACGGTACAAAACGAAAATCCAGTCGATGTCAATCATTCACAATGCTCGTGCTGGTTACATTTATTTCCTGAATGCCCAGATACTGTCTACCATAGCTGCAGATCTCTTGGAGAAGTTTTTGATCTCGAAAAATTCACAAGCAGAGACGGAGTATAAAAGACCGGTGTTGGTAGTTGTGGAAAATGTACCGTTGAGAGTGGCTTGGGGTAAACCGAGAAGTCTCGGTCAGAGTAATTCGGAGCATTACAAGGTTGCAGCGGTTGTCAAAAAACAGATGAAATTGTTGGCTGATCGAGATATGAAAGATTTTAGTGATAAAGAAAAGTTATCGTGAGAAATTTTATATGACATTTTATGGTTCGAAAGTTTCCATTTACCAGAGTATATCAAAGATGAATCCGCATGGTGGTCCATCTTCAACTTTGCAGCTTCAGGTGAGCTACCCGTATATAATTGACAACAGTGATTGAATACGTTGTTAGTGTGATTTCATAAACGCTCTTATCGATTATGGCCAAGAACAACCATGTATAGATTTTTGAGGTTTCTGACGGAGCTCGTGGGTCGAAAGTGAAGAGAGTGAGAGTGAGAGTGAGAGAGTGAGAGAGAGGTAGAGGTGATGGCAACACTATTGATAAATGTTTTTTATAAAAAGTAGAGATTACCGTATGCGGTAATTGGTAAATACTCATCCACACGCCAAAAAAAGTGGAATATAAACAAATAGAGAACAAAACCAAAACAAATAGAAAAATAAATAATAAACAAAAAGTGCTATCATTACCCATCGTCATCTCCACCTCCATCTCTCATCAACTACCACAACAAAGCACTGGGACAATCACAAGGGCTAGAATATCTCAGTACCTCCTTCTCATCTTCCCATCAATAGTTTTTCACATCCACTTTCAGATTTATCACTTGACCACCGAAGTCAGGTTCACGTGCATCTTTCATCATAAAAAGCGATCAGTCACAATCAGCAGATCCCAAACAAAATCAATCACTTCAATTCAATAAACCACTTTAACTTCCCTTATCATATTGCTTGATAACAGTCACTCCTTTCAATTTTTTAGACTTATTTGGCCGCCATCATTTCATATAAATTAAAGCCTGCCTAGGATTGGTTTTTAACCCCTAGTCAAATTGCATAAATTTCAATATCAACCCTTAATAGATGCCGTCATCAATAATTATTAGCCCAGACCAACAGCAACAGCACCCTCACCCGTCGTCATCATCATCAATTGCTGGCTCATCAAGAAGCTCTATGATTGGTAAATCAAAACGTCCCCATAGAGAAGTGAGATTCGGATCCTATGTCTTGGGATCCACCCTAGGAGAAGGAGAGTTTGGTAAAGTAAAATTGGGCTGGAGAAAAGATGGAAAGACTCCATCACAAGCAGCTATCAAATTAATCAGGCGGGATTCGATTCCAAGAGGATCAGATAGAGAAAGTAAAGTTCACAGAGAGATAAACTCCTTGAAAAGATTGGCTCATCCCAATATTGTGAGGTTGGAAGAAGTGTTACAAAACGACAAGTATATCGGTATTGTATTAGAATATGCATCAGGTGGGGAGTTGTTTGATTACATATTAGAGCACAAATATTTAAAGGATTCAATGGCTTGCAAATTATTTGCCCAATTGGTTTCAGGGGTGGATTACATGCATTCAAAGGGTATTGTGCATCGAGACTTGAAATTGGAAAATCTACTATTAGACAAACACAAGAATATCATCATCAGTGATTTTGGATTCGTTAATAGTTTCAAAGATGGCAATGAGTTGATGAAAACCAGCTGTGGATCGCCGTGTTATGCAGCGCCGGAATTGGTTGTCAGTAGTGAACCATATGAGGCGAGAAAAGTGGACGTTTGGTCCTGTGGTGTTATATTGTATGCCATGCTCGCTGGCTACTTGCCCTTTGATGATGATCCACAGAATCCAGATGGTGACAATATCGCAAGGTTGTATCACTATATCACCCATACCCCATTGACATTCCCTGAATACATTCAACCAATGCCTAGGGATTTGTTGAGAAAGTTGATAATAAGTAGCCCAAAGAAAAGAATTACTTTGAAAGAGGCTAGAGCTCATGCTTGGCTTTCGCCACATGCACCATTTTTGAGTGTCACTCCACACGAGTGGGATAGAAGTTATAGATCTGCTAGATCTAGGTTACACTCAAACGTTGACAGTGAGAACAGGAGACACTCATTGATGGAGGGCAAGATAAGTCATAGTAGCTACACAACATCGTCGCCATCACCTGGTTTTTTGATGAATACAAACCATCATACACGCTCATTTTCTTCACAGAATGTGACTACACAGCAACTATACTCGCATCCTCTGGCTCCGCAAACTTCATCTTCACATGCTATTGCGACCTTACCATTGTCATCACCATCGCCATTACCTTCGTCTTCAATGAAATCATCCTATGAACCAGCAATATCCCCACTCCTGCAACCTGCTCTGAACACGAAAAGCACTTCCACGACTCCTCAATCATCAACATTGGATCATTTACATCAACAACAGTACATGTCACCTCTTCAAAGAAATGGCTCTTCTACTTCCAATGCCTCAATGGCATTGCAGGCAGTGGTACATGCAGATGTGGTTGAAAGAAGAAATAGTTCATCCACTGTTGATTCAGCAACGGCATCGCCAACGCCAAATAGCTTCGTTAAGCCCGAGTTACCACACCTTTCTTCTGTCACGCAACACTCCAAAGCTGATATTGCGAAACACGTTTACAGTCCTCATAGCAATGTGAGCCATTCTTCTTTGGCGGACATCGAGGAAGCTTCCACTGCTAAGGATATGCTACCTCCACAATTGGTAACAGCAAACATTCCTAAATCAAGTGGTAGTACATCGACGAGCAATTCCGCAAGATTACCGATGCCACATGTCAAGCCTAGACCTACTTCATATCACCCAGGATCATTTTCGTCAAAAAATAATGGCGATTATTATTCATTATTACCATTTACTTTGAATTCTGCTGCCACAACAACGTCAACTTCTCAAGCCCCAAAGTTTATACCTTCTCCAATTTTATCATCTTCACTGGTTATGAGTGATAACCCGAGCCCACAAAGGTCAATGACTCCACGCGAGAAGCGAAATTCTTGGTCCAAAATCAGTGAACCTCAATTAGATATGAGCATTGCAAATGGTATGTTGAGTAGTAACATCAATACGAGCAGCAACATTGGTAACATAGGTGGCAACAGCAATCATGGTACCGAAATTGTGGATAATTCAGAAAAAAGGAAATCTATGCTGCTAAATGTATTGTCCAATGCAATAGAATCAATAAACTCAAGAGAACAAGAGGTGGAGCCATCTACAGAAAGTTCAACAGAAAAATTGATTCAACCGGATTCTCCAACTTCGAATCTTGATGAGGAGGAAGTTGAAATTACAACATTGCCAACTCCTGCCACAACAGTAATGCCTGATGTATCGCCTAATTTGATGCCACCATCGAATTTATCAATTGACTTTGTGGATAAAGATACAAAAGTGAATCAAACCACACCAGTACAAACACTATTACAATCACCATCAACACAACGGCCACAGCAGTATCTCCTGGTTCTGACAAAAAACGCACACTACAGTCATGAGAATAAGGAGAATAAAGTTGTACCAATGGTTCATACGGCTGCTGCATCATCATCAACAACAACAACAACTTCTGCACCAAGATCGAAAAGGTTTTCATTTTTCTACTCAGCGGTAACGCCACAAACGATTCCAGAGCATCAATCCACTCCATCTACTTCTTCTTCATCTGGAGACAAGAAGCATCAATCAACACGTACAGCTACAACTTCGTCATCTTCTTCTGGTAGAAGAGTTTTGGAACCCAGTAATGAGACCAACATTATGAGGTCTGCTTCTTCTAAACAATCTCAATCTGAAAGTAATGGAAAGACGCAGAACAGGATGTCGTCAATAGGGGCTCCAAGGACGAAGGAGACAAGTGCAGCTAAGAAAGTTGTCGATTTTTTTAAAAGAAGAAGTATGAGAGTTTAAACTATAATGTAATACAATTCTACACAGAGAATTTGATTGTATGGGACATATTTGCGTCATTCAGTCGATTATTTTTCGACACGAGCACTCATTTTATATATGTAATACACATAGCGAGCTTTTTATTTACTTGTTTTTTTTATGAGAAATGGTGTACATTTTTATTTGTGATTTTGTGTATGGGCGTATAACATAATAAGGTATCCTTTTAAAAAATGTTGAACTCCATCTAAGCATGCTTTTAAATGAAGTTTTTTTTGATTACCCTTAGCAAAACTTCTGAATAGTCTTATAAAAAACCTTTTTATTTTTACTGATGTTTTACTGATCAGGGTTCTCGAGAGAGTGGATATGTTTAAATGGAAAAACGAATAAATTAAAGTAAATCAAAGAATGAATCATCGAGATATATAAGATGAAGGGGCAATGGTAGATGAAGAGATAGATTCAATAAATAAGTCAATAAATAAATAAATAATATATCATAATAAATAAATAAAGTGGTTTGAAAAATAAATAAGATAAAAAATTGGAGATGAAATGAAATTCAATCAACTAATGGGAATCACCACCCATTTCTCTGATGTAATTCTCCTTCAACTCTTGATGATATTGATCCATGACTGGATTGAATTTCTGTGCCATCTTTGCTGGAGTATTTTTCATAATCAAATGCTTTCTCAATACCCAGGGCTTCCAAGTATTACTAAAAGGTTGAATCGAATTAGTCTTGAACAGTTCTTGCAGTACAACTTCATCACTTTGACCTCTAAATGAACCAGTTAATCTTAAATCCCTCATTGCAAAATACTTATCCCATTGATCGATATCATATCGATTCTTAATATAATGATGAATTTGACGATCCAGATCTGATTCATCTGAACCATAATATTGTGATTTATCACGGCTTGAAATCTCCAGTGTGATACCGGCATTCATGACTGCACCTCCCAGTGCAAATGCCACGAACATGATGGTATATGGGATGAGACCTTCGAAGGGAATCATTGTGATGGTTTCAAGATTGGTATTGAGAGTTGACGGATTGACCCTGACCCAATTCAACTAATGTTTACTGTTTGTTGTGTATACATCTTTCTTTATCTTCAATTTTGGGTTTTTCTTTTTCGAAAACCGGGGCTGACTGGGCTGTTACTTTCTGTTTCACTCTACAAACAAGGTATTTTGAGCAGCAAAAATGTTGATGATTTTTTATTATGGACCAGGTGGGATTACTTCGTATCATAATCTACAAGTTTCATGAAACAGATAAAACTTCTTCTTTCAAATCTCCTTCAAACATCTCAAATCACATTCAACTATTATTATATATATATTTTTTAATTTATTTATTCATAACTTTAAATGTTACTTGGATACAACATGATTCTGACACTAGCACCAAAAGTTTTAGCAGGCAAGTTTGATTTGAAGTTGGCTCTAACTAAACCAGAGTTACCATGAGTTCTTGTAACTTTACCCCAAATGACTCTGATCTTCTTACCGGTAGAAGCTCTGTAAACGTAAGCAATTCTCTTACCCAAGTAGAATTTGGCATCTTCTGGAGTCAAAACGTTCTCAATCTTGATCAAAGAAACGTTTGGGTTGTTGACACTCTTTGAACGTTGATATGAGATGTGTTTACCTTTAACGTATACTATATTGAATAAAAAAAATTGTTAGTAAAAAATTGGGAAGGAATTTCTTGTAAATCATCTTTATTGATCATCATGATATGATAACATATATCTACACTCTGCTACATGAATTTTTGATCTTCATGTGGTTTGTCCAACTTGTGTTTCAGTTTCATATTTAAAAGGACTTTCAGTATGTGTGAATATTAACGAGTCTTGTGTGAAAATGTTGTAATATATGAGGTGAGTGTGGTGGAATATAGCCCACCCTCCAGAATACCGTTGGTTGACGATCGGAGAATGAGGAGATCTCTTCTTTCTGTAAGTGATATAGATTTCAAGGTGATTTTGGTAACTCGTATCAATCATCCAATTGATGAATGTTTAATGACTGCCTGAATTGAAAAACGATTTATATGATTGATGAGTGATGAAAGTGTATTCTTTGGAAAATGTAGCAAATATGGTGACGATACGATGATGATGATGATGATGATAAACGGGTTGAATATGTGGGAAAGTTACATACATCTATGTGATTCAGCCATTGTTATCCTTGGTTAGTTTGTTGATGTTAACTTGAATGCTAAAGTATATATATGACTGTAGTGTTTTTTTGTAAAAAGGTGAAAATAATTTTTTCTCTCTCTCTCTGTGGGCAATCCGATACACCAAATGTTGTGAGAAATACCGTATTTGGTACAATTGTTCTTGTGAACGACTTTATGAGTATGTAACAACTAGGAGAAGAAAAAGTAGTGAAAAGTGCAACAAAAATGTTTGTTGTGCTTCTTTCTCTCTCTCTTACATCTTACTCTTTACTCTTTACTGTTTGGTGCTCGCGCACACATGAAATACTGTGACTGTGTTTAAAAAATAAAGACAAAACGAATTATTACAAGCAAGTGGTGTGTAGATCTTACAACCTAATGACCTAGTGAATATCACATGATAATTTGTTCTTCTTTTTTTTATATTTTCATCGTGTATCATCAATCAATATTATATGAAAAGACCATTGCATTTGTTATCATAAGGCAGAAGTAAGATTCAGACCACAGATTTGACAATTAACCGAGTCTGATATTGGAATACTTTTACTACCAAAGCGTTCAAGATGTAGTTTACATATAATTTAGACAGAAAAAAACACTCAGATGAAACTAGCCACCTAATTTTACTGATTGATTTCCTAGTTACCCAACAATTCTTGTATAAGTGCTTGCATAATTGCACTGAGCTTCGTTTGTCTGGATTGCCAATGTAACTACTTGTTAATTGATACAAATGCGAAAGCGAGTTTATTGATATTTATATCATTCCAATAATCAGAGATGCGCTACAATCTGCATGATGTTCAATTGAAGTCTATTCAGTAGACATAGCATTTTGTAGACATAGCAATTTTGACACGGATTCTCCACAATTTTTAAAGATAAGATGAAAGGTGTTTCCAATTTGTTTAACTCAGAGAGATGACTAAAGAGTCACTCGCCAGGTATACAGAAACACAAGTAAATGAATAACTTGCTATCACGAAGATGAGATGAGCTCCTAAAGAAAAGAAAAGAGAAGATCAAAAAAAAAAAAAAAAAATTAAAAACAAAAAAAAAAAAAATTTCTAAAGTGAAAATTTATCTAAGAGATAAAGAAGGATTATATACATAGATATACCCTATAGCAATGGCCACAATTATCCCTCCACCAACAAAGAGGCAGAAAAGAGAGGCCCAAAAGCCACGTGAAGTGGATATAATACCCTCAGATTTACCCAATGTGCTCATCAAATTTCAAGCTTCAGACACTGGGGAATCCACAGGAGGCTCGATAAGAGTTCCAGGAAATACCTCTGAGAAGCAATTGGAAGAACTTTTGAACCAGTTGCTCGGTGACACAGAGGAGCCTGTTCCATATACATTTTCTCTCTTGAATGACACAACGGGAGAGGATAAAAATAACAACTTGGTTGACATCAAGGATGATATTTACTCTTCAGTTTTAAAACCTGGAATCAAGACCACCGAAGATTTCTTGACCTTGGTGTATACACCAAGAGCAATTTTCAAAGTGAAACCGGTGACGAGATCATCACTGACAATTGCCGGACACGGCGCCACAATTCTTGCTCTGCAGTTTGCTCCTCATACTTCATCCAAGATGGTGACTGGTGCAGGTGATTCTACCGCTCGTATATGGGATTGTAATACACAGACCATACAGCACACATTATCAGGTCATAGTAATTGGGTCTTGTGTGTATCCTGGAGTCCAGAAGGAGATGTTATCGCCACTGGTAGTATGGATAATACTGTGAGATTATGGGATGCTAACAGGGGCACAGCAATAGGTGATGCATTGAAGGGCCATTCGAAGTGGATTTCATCTTTAGTATGGGAACCCATTCATTTGGTCAAACCTGGGGAAAAGCCAAGACTTTGTTCTGCCTCTAAGGATGGTACAATCAAAATTTGGGACACTTCCCGTAGGGTTGCATTGATGACGATGAGTGGACACACATCGGCGGTATCGTGTGTGAAATGGAGTGGAGCATCGGGGGATATTTACTCTGCCTCACATGACAAAACCATCAAAATGTGGGACTCTAAAAGTGGTAGATGCGTACAGACTTTGAAACTGCATGCACATTGGGTCAATCATTTGGCCTTGTCGACCGATTTTGTAATGAGAATGGGGGCATTCGATCATACGGGGGTCAAACCTGATAATGCCTCTGACGCACAACAAAAACTGCAACTGAATTACAACAAGGTTGCCAAACAGAATGGTCAAGTGGTGGAGCGTATGGTGACAGCATCTGATGATTTCACCATGTACCTTTGGGATCCACAACGTTCCAACAAGCCAATTAGCCGTATGACAGGACATCAAAAGTTGGTCAACCATGTATCATTCTCTCCAGACGGTAGATACATCGTATCGGCATCATTCGATAACTCGATCAAGTTATGGGATGGTCGTGATGGAACTTTCATTGCCACATTCAGAGGCCATGTGGCTCCTGTTTATCAAACCGCATGGTCTTCGGATTGTAGATTGTTGGTAAGTTGCTCAAGGGATACCACGTTGAAAGTGTGGGATGTGAGGACTAGAAAGTTGAGTGTTGATTTACCTGGACACCTGGATGAAGTGTATGCTGTGGATTGGAGTTGTGATGGTTCCAAAGTGGCCAGTGCCGGTAAGGATAAAAAAGTGAGATTATGGAGCCATTGAAGATCAAGAATTGAATTTTTGAATCAATTTTATATCAGACAAACGTCCCAGACATTGAAAGTGATCAGCGGCCATTCCTACACTAATATTGGAACCATCTGGCGTTGTTTGAGAACTACTCTGAAACAATTGCCTGAAAAATATTTCAGTTTGTGGTTCAAGCCAATCTCAATCCCAGTATGTCTTAGAATTAAGGTTTAGTGGTGTCGTTTGAAAAAAAAATGGCTCTCAGTTTCTGTTGAGAGTTGATACCATACACAAAACTACATAGAACATTGAATACATCATGACATCAAGATAAATTAGGACCCACTTTTAAAAAAAAGGTATTCAGTCTGGCGGGTGGTGCAAAGATAATTATTGTCCTCCTATCGTAAGTTCGTAGTAGCTCGCTAACTAATTGAAGAGTAGTAGTAGTGCACGCAGATATCAAAATAGATCTCACGCGTAAATTATAAATTATAGATGAGACAAATGATGAGATATGCGAATAATCATAAAGACGAACACAGAATGACAGTGTCGACATCTCCCACCACAGCAGTGGCTGCTGCTGCAGCAGTAGCAGCAACAAAGAATAAGAAACGCCCTCCAGTATCTATCATTGTTGCTGCTCTTTTACCTAAGTTTGGGATTGGATACAAAGGTACTCTACCATGGAAATTGAAAAATGAGATGAAATACTTCAGACAAGTTACAACAAAGACTACACAACTGAACCGTCGGAATGTAGTGATAATGGGACATAGGACATGGGATAGCATTCCACTGAAATTTAGGCCATTGCCCAACAGGATCAATGTGGTGCTCACGCGCCATGATGTTGAATCGTTGCAATTACAAGTGGATAAAGAGTGTGATCTGAAACACGAGAAAGTCTATGTGTCAAATTCCATTACCGCTGCCATCGATGATGTCTGCCTGGCACTCAATAAGAATAATGTCGATGGTGCTGTTTTGCATCATGGTGAGTTATCGGGTGAAGAAGAAGAAGTGGAGAATGTATTTATTATAGGTGGACTGGAAATTTACAACGATTGCCTCAGACAAGGCATCGTGGATCACATCTTCTTGACAGAGATCAAGACTAGGGCTGATGATTGTCCTATGGACACCTATTTGCCCTTGCCCGTATATGAGAAATCAGATCAATGGGAGCAAGTGGGAGATTTAGCTGATTTATTAAAAAGAAAAGGTATCGATGGTGTCCAGGTGGGTGAAGTGGTGACTGAAGGTGACTTTGAGTATGAATTCAAGTTCTTCAGCAAAAAGTTTTGAAAGTATTCTATTAGCAGCGTTTGTTAGTTTGATCATGTATTATTCTTATCGGGATACCAATAGACAGCCCCAGTGCGATTACCCCGAATGGAGGAAGAGCGAGGGGTCTATTTTCTCTGCGTCTTATTAATCATTTTTCTTTTGCTCGCTATCATCATCGAGATCATTAGTCAGTTGCTCAAAGACATATTAAAATATAAATATCAATATAAATAAGTCTATTTTTGAGCTACTCAAGTTCTACCTGGAGCATCTGATAATATCAATAGAAGAGAGATTTTAAGGCAATGGCTTCCATTCAATCAGGAAATATCAACAGGGTGACATACTTGCCCTTATCAGAGATCAAAAGGCCGATACCACCAGTGCTTGATTACGGTAAGATAGATTCTATGGCATCGACATTAAATGGAATACCAATGGCTTCACTGACTTGTCCTAATGTTGATGAAATTACAGCTGGAGAATTGCCACCAATAGATGTGATGCTTGTGAGAGATAAGGGGAAAAGCTATTATTTCGCGTTTGGAGGTTGTCACAGATTTCAGCTGTATGAGAAAGCTGGTATACCACAGGTGAAGTGCAAAGTGTTGCCGCTGACAAGGAAGCAGTTGAAATTGTACTTGGGCAGTTCCGTGGATAGATTTTTCGAGGATGGTGATAGCGGTGAGACAGGAGTGTAGAAAATAGAGAGATTGAGTTTTCAATGAGTGGAGATCAAAAAAAGCTAGATAATGAATAGAGGTATGATCAACTCGATATATAGCAATTTGTTAAATGGGTTATTGCTTCTTTGTTTATTAACTTGTTGTAGAATCAGAATCTGAGAATTGCCTGTGCCAAAAAAAAAAAAAAACTAAATCCAGAAAACGTGAAAACCAATCTGACACATCGATTGGCACAAAGATAGAGAGACAACAAATACAATAAATTTACGCGATGGCCGACACAATATGCTTTGTTACATTGATATCTAGGGAGGTAAGCATCACCAGAACTATTCATTGAAGACTGTGCCTACAACTCATCAGACAACCACTAACATCGAGTGTCAAATTCGCACCTTAAGAACAGTCCGTTGTATATACAACCATTTGCATATGAAGCCGCGGCCGAACAAGATGCTAGCAAACCCTCGCTGGAGGAAAAAGAGATGATCTCAAAATCTGAAACCTCACCACGAGATTCACAGCCTGCATCAGCATCGTTATCAACATTGCATGATGATAACTCAAAACACCAATCAGAATTGGAACCAAAACAAGTAAGCATAAGCAGCACTAGCGCCAACAAATTGTTGAAGTACAACTTTCTTAGCCATATGTCGTTGGATATCTTTGAATCACCTTTCATCGAATCTCTCTTGCTGGACAATAACCATTTATTATTCGTACAGGATGGTATCTGCGTTTATGGATTCGAGACCAGTACTGGGTTAAAAGTTGTCATTGGCACAGCAACCAAGGCCAATATCAGCCAACAATTATTTGAAGTGAGTAGTTGATCAGCTTTGAGCTATGATATACATTTTCTTATGACATGATGATGCTTCTCCCCCGCACTAACCACTCCCAATTGATTGGACGTTGAATTGTAGGCGAGAGGCTGTCATTTTAGTGACAGTGACAATTCAAGAGAACAATACTAACAAACAAGTACCCGTTGCATATAGGTGTTTCGTCAAATACATAAACTATACTTGAGAGTAATATGTAATCCTTTCAACCAAACAGCAGACTCAAACGAGCCGATAGTGAATCAGAGGTTTGATAGGGAGTTGAAGAAGTTGGTTAATAAGTTTAACGAGGATAATCTGTAGATGATCTGTTTGTCTATTTGCAATTTGATAGATTATAATATGAGAAACGAGTTTATTATATATAATTTATAAGCCCTGAAACTGTACCTGTTTTATTCTTTGTTCTGTTGCCCTTCTATGGTGACACCTTCGTATTGTACCATTTGAACTGCACTGCTATTCAATTCTTTATAACTTTTGGGTTGAAGCTTGAAGAATAGCAGATGATTAGCCTGTGAAAATTGAGAACACCGAAGAAAATCACAATATGACAAAGCAATTGACACCAGCTTGGCTCAAACAGCCATATTTTTCACCTGTTGATTACGTCCACATAGACATCCAAGGTTAATTTGAACCATATAACTCAATCTCTTCAAATTTCGAAAGTGAGCTGCTTTCATTTGAAACGCGGGTATCGCCATATAAATATATATTCCGCTGCATATCATCCAACTTTACATCAAAAACCAGAAAATACCATGAGACAATAAAATATTTATTGTGTCAGAAAAGTATGTTTTACCACCTTGTGCTGCGATAGTCATCATAAATAAAAACCCATCATTGTATCACATACCCGATTCACCTCAAAACAACATTGGCGTTTCTCAATCCCAAATATTGCTCATCTACACCAGACCCCAAATTCTTCACCACACCATAAACTTCTAAATTATAAAAAAATAAACGATTTCCTGGCATACGATATGTCGTGGGCAACCCGGTGATATCACAATACTTCTTCAGTGGACGTAAAGAGGGTGGAGATTGTACTGTGAAATAATTGATCTGTCTCAGGATTGGAAATGTCAGTGGATTTTCGGTGTATAAAGTTGATAATCGTCTTTGTTCATCATTGAGTAAATTTTTCAAAGGTTTATGACGACGAGAGGGTGATTTCCAATTAGGATTCTTGAAACAGTGGGGTGAAGTCGTGAGATCTGAGAGGTGAATTATTGATGGGTCAGTCATTGATTATATATCTTTGTGTACGAGTCTTTGTTAATATGCTTTTAAAACTGATGTCACACGGTTTTCTCTATTTTTTTTTGATTTTTCTTATTTGAAATTTGTGTGTGTTTATCGATCAACTAAAGAAGGTATTATCCCATTTTGACAGGCACCAGTTGGACCGGAGAAGGTCAACAATGAAGCAAAAATGAGACTGCAATGACATGGTTAAGGAGTCATGATGAATAGTGAATAACTTGAAATAAAAAACTCTTTACAAGTCGATAAAACCTATATAAATAGTAGTGAAAAAAACCAACCAAATGACTAACAACAACACAACACTAACAACAACAACAGTATTTTCTAGCAATCAAAGAAAAGATCCCTAAAAAATGCATCAAAAGGCAAAACAAAAACGATAACTGATAACCCCAACCGTTATTAATCTTTCTTTGCCAATTCCAATCAATCACTGTTACTCTCTTCTTTCAGTTCATTTCTCTCCGGATCTTCTCACTCGGTGTCTCGTATGTTTCGTTTGTGTATATGTGTGAAAACTGAATAAATTCCCGATTGAACTTCTCTTACAACACAACACACTTCTTCTTCTTCTTCTCCTTCTTTTCCTTTGCCATTAAACTTGCTCTTGTGGCATTTTCAAAAACTTCTCTAACACCTTCTCCGGTCTTAGCTGAACACTCCAAATATTTCAAGGCTCCAATTTTGTCGGCAACTGATTGACCTTCTGAGGAGGAAACGGGTTGTTGTGAGATGGCTCTCAATTCTTCAATCGTCTTTGGATCATTTCTCAAATCAACTTTACAACCAACAAGGATGATTGGGACACCTTGACAGAAATGAAATACTTCAGAGATCCATTTTTCTTGAACGTTATCCAATGAATCAGGCAAATCGATGGAGAAACAAATCAAGATAACATTGGAATCTGGATATGACAAGGGTCTTAACCTGTCATAATCTTCTTGACCAGCAGTATCCCATAACGCCAATTCAACTCTTCTACCATCAACCTCGACATCAGCCACATAGTTCTCAAAGACTGTTGGCACATAAACTTCTGGGAAAGTACCTTTAGAAAATACAATCAACAAACAAGTTTTACCACAGGCACCATCACCAACTATGACTAATTTTCTTCTAATATCAGCTGGAGGAGGAACCATTTTTTTCTTCTTAGCTTTTTGCTCACTTGTTTGTAATCTTTATCTATTGTTCTTCCACTGGGAAATAATTAAACTAAATTAACAGACACGAGGAGCAAAGTGTGAGTGTCGTAGTAACTAGACAGATATACAACGTGTTAGTATTATTGTGATTGATTGATTGATCGATTGATTGAATGGTTGATTAATTGATTTATCGATCGTGTGGTTTTACTATTTTTTTTTTCCTCTTCTTCAAAATTTTTTTTTTTTTTTTTTCGTTCCTCAAGTGAGGAAAAAATCCCACACACACACAAAGATGAAATCAGTAGAGAGAGGGGGGCAGAGAACACACAACAACAACCATCAGGGTGCATTTTGGTTGATACCAACATAATATATCTTAGACACTTGAAAAATGTGTAAATATAGTTAAAGTTGACACCATGGCTTAAAAGATAACCTCTTTCCATTCTATCTATCCAAGTGTAACGATTTCTATTGTGAAACTAGAGGACCGTACGAGCGAGATCCATTGAAATTAGCGCACTCGTTGTTAAACTAAAACAAGAAAACGAACAACTTTCTCCCTTGATGCGTTTCTCTGTGCTCAGAGTGGCCAATCTATTGTTCCTTGATAGATCGATGAGCCTGTATACAGAAGCTGATATATCAATATGCTGATTAAACACGTGTTTGTAAGAAGTGATCCTTGTTCTCACGCGTAGAAATGCGCCTGATGTGTTTCGTATAGAGTGTTGGATGTGTCATTGTGGTCTTTAGCTTTCTACTGAGTAAAACTTGGTCTGATTAGTGTTGTGTGAAAGTTTGAAGTCAAGGTCGTTGCGCTCAATTTCATTGGGTTGAACTTCAAAAATAAAGAGAGACGACGAGAGTAGCTTGCTTTGTTTGATGTGATGTGGGAATCAAGAAGGGAAAGGTTAAGTAGCAGATGATAGAATACATACAAATCGATCTAATTTGCTTGAAATGATAGACGCGTGACAAGTGGATAGATATTACCCTGTAAATCGAAAAGATATGAGATCAATACAAGAGTGGTTGATTATCTCTTGTTGTTGTTGTTGTTTGTTGTTATTGTTTTTTTTTTTTTTTGATTTATAAATAAATTAATTTTGTAAAGAGATTTATTACCACATGGGGAAGTCATATACATCCATTACACAACAAAAGCATTTGTTCTAGCCACTTACTTCCCCCATCACCTTGTTCTCTCCAAAATACTTTTAACATCTTCATTCAATTCAGGAAACTCTTTCAATATCATGTCACTTAAATTATCTCGTAACTGTCCAAACGCTAGACTCTTACCTTTCAAATATTGATTACTCTTTCGAACACTTTCAACAAATTCTCTAGTATACACATCAGGGTTACGTCCATCCTCTATATATTGCAATACATCTAATGGAATGGGCACGTTTTGCAAACTTTCTGCAGAGACATTCAACTCTTTTAATTGAGATATCAATTGGTTTCTATATTAAGTTAGTTACATTTAATTGCCCTTCTCACATTTTTTCCAAAGAGAGACAGATATACATACGTTAAACTACTGAGCCCAACTTTGGCATCTTCAGTGCCTTGAAAATCGTGCACTATTATTCCTAAATGAAGTAAAGTGCCCACTATAGAGGCCAACTCCTCTTGAGTGGTATATAAAGCATTACCAGGGTCCACTGATTTGTCCGATGTCATATCAATTGGGTGGTACAAGATAAGATGAAGCTGTTTCACTTTTCTCTCTTGTGAAACAACTTTTATGACTTTTGTAAAACAGCCCCTGTTTTTGTGCTCATCCTAGTGTCACCCGTTGCACTATGTCACGTGATATTATATCAGAGGATGGACCGAGCACCACCGATAAGACTTGTACACTTCCGGAGACAGCATACACAAATACTAATATGCTAACTTGGATTCATTAATAACCTTTCAATTATACGTTTAAGTAATAATAAATTTGTGAAATAAATCACTGGTATGAATTCATCTAGTCCAGTTATTTGGATATTATGACCTTTATTGATTCAGTAAATAATTGCTCTTTTGACATTTTTTGCTTACATAGTGAGGAGATGAAGAGCTGATATCCCCACAAACGGACTACAATTATGATCGACAATTAAACTAACCTTGTAGTTATGCTTGAGAAGTTAGAAGTTGAGGATATGTACTACTTGAATCGATGGCAACATTGGATTAGCTTTAAAATGTGGGTTAAGCAAGGATAAGTCATTCAGACTAAATCAGGAATTACTTTTGGAAATCTAAGTACATTAGCGCCCTTTTTTTGAAGAATACTTGCAATCACTTTGACAAATGACCTACCTGTTCCCACTTATTTTGAACGCACATTTGACACCCTTGACACATCATGCTTCTTTCGATTAGGGTGAAGCTATTTTTACAATGGTATCTTGACAATTTGTTGTGATGCAAAATACAACCATCTGAGGTTACATGCATTTAAACTCGATTCACATAATATATGCTAGTTGTCGTCAAATGAAACATTTCCCAACGACACAATTTGAAAACCATGGTAACTTTATCGCCAAAAGATTATAGTTTACAAATATATTGTCACAATGCTTGGTCTCAGCGACTATATTGGTTGAAAGTGAATGAGGCGTTTTTTTTTTTTGTAAACTTTACTGTCAATAACAATCTAGTATTGGAAAGCGGATCACCTCCTATCTAAAATGCCTCGACAGAGAATAGTTAAGCAACCGGTAGTTTCTTTGGGGGAAGGAAGGGTTGCAATTCTGATCAGAGAAAGGTATCAATTATCCTTCACCTCTATAAATCAAAGAAAAATTACTATGCTATCATTTATTAGTTGAAGACAGCGTTTGTAGAGCTAAACCCGGTTGTGTTCCGGTACATCTTCGGTTGTTCAAGAATGAAAAAAAAAACAAATTTTCTCTTTTAGCTCATCTTACACGAATTTGAAATTTTTTTTTTTTTTGTAACCGGAAGATAAGTGCATTTGTCAGATTTGTATTTATTCAGTATAACAATACAACAATACAACAATTCAACATCGGTTACAAAATATTCTTAACGAGATGACTGTCGATGTTAAACCAGTGGTGGATTTTACACCTGAACAACTCAACCATTTAAACAAGACGCTATCCCATTTGACACCGCAGGAAATCTTGAGATGGGCAATCATCACCATCCCGAACTTGTATCAGACTACAGCTTTTGGCCTCACAGGGCTTGTGATATTGGACATGATTAGCAAAATAGACCCGATTGAAGGTGTGCTGAACCCGACTCATCCAGTCGACTTGATCTTCATCGATACTTTACATCACTTCCCACAGACATTATCTCTTGTGGATCAAATCCGTGAGAAATATAACAAGGCCAAGTTACATGTTTACAAGCCACTGGATTCTTCTACTGAAGAGGAATTTCTGCAAAAACATGGTGAGATGTTGTGGGATTCTGATGAAGATAAGTATGATTTTCTTGTCAAAGTGGAACCTGCCGAACGTGCATACAAGGAATTGCAAGTCGCTGCTGTATTCACAGGAAGACGTAGATCCCAAGGTGGAGCACGTAACAGTTTGCCCATCATAGAAGTAGAGGTCTCTACAAATATCATCAAGATCAATCCGTTGGCCTCGTGGGATTTCAACCAGGTTTACACCTACATCAAAGAGAATGAAGTGCCATATAACGAGTTGTTGGACTTAGGTTACAAGAGTATCGGGGATTACCACTCTACAGTGCCTATCGCTGATGGTGAAGACGAGAGGAGTGGTAGATGGAAGGGAAAACTGAAAACCGAGTGTGGAATTCATCAAACTGAAAGATTCACAAAGTTCACAGAGACACTGTAAATTTGGGCACTGTTTTAATTTATTCTATTATTATTATTATATCTTTCAATGTAGAAAATTGACATGAGTGTTTTATCATTTAGGAGTTATCACTTAATAATTCACGTTCAGTCATACGAAGGGGTAATTACAATATATATCTCCCCCCAATGGATCTAATTCCGTCGAATCTAAATCGCTTACGAGCTTCGACAAGTGAACTACTAATTCATATAAGTCACATTTATAGGTAATATTTCAGAATTCCCCTAAGCTTCCAATGTGTCTCAGATGTAAATCTTAATTCGTTGAATTTTATGTAGCTTTGATAAAGATCTCGAAAATTTCAAAATATGCAAAAAAATTATTTTAATTTGAAATTTTTTCAGGAGATGAGCTTTATCTGTACATATAGTGTACAATTATATCTTGAACAACGATGGGAAAAAAGAAGAATTACAGCATAAGAGCAGCAGCAGCTGCTGCAGAGTTAGAATCCAAAGTATCCCCTATACTTGAAGTCAAATACGATGACCCAATATTCACTTTTGCTGCTCATCCAAGTAAAAATTTGATCGCTACTGGGTTAGCAACAGGTCATGTCATTGTCCAATCTTATGATCACGAGCAATTAGAAGCTGTGGCGAGCCAAAACAAGAAGGAACTGCAATCAGCAGTGACTGATGGTAGTAAAAGAAAGAGCAACACTTGGACCAAGATCGCCTTCGATAAAGAGCCAGAGAATGATTTCGTCAAGGTGGAGTGGAAGACCAAGAGACACAAGGGAAGTTGTAGATCTGTTGCATTTAATGCCTCTGGCGAAACTATTTACTCTGTAGGCACCGACAAGATCATCAAACAAGCTCTCTCAGAGTCCGGAAAAGTCATTCTGAAGACTGCAATTCTTGACATCAAGCAAGATTTTACCAAACTCGTTGTTTCCCCCAACAAGCCCTCTATTGTGGTTGGATCAGAAGCCGGTCATATATATATCTACGATACAAGGACGATGCAAGAATCTTATAAGGTGTTGAATCTGCATGATGATGCAGTTAACTCCATCACAAACATGTCAGCATTAAGCGACTACCAATACATTTCAGTTGGATCCACAACGTTGACCCACTTCGACATCAGAAAGGGCATCATTCAACAATCAGAAGATCAAGAAGACGAGATGTTATCTGTTTGCTTTGTAGACCCATCTAAATGTGACACTGCCGTTGTTGGTATGGGAGAAGGTGTCGTTACTTTGTGGAAGCATGCCAAAAACGAGTTTGTAGATCAAATATCAAGAGTCAGAGTAGGGAAAGACTCGGTTGATGCTGTGATATCAACTTTAGAACAAGAAGGTGATTACGTTTGGGCTGGTGGTGCTGATGGGATAGTGTCAAAAGTTGACACTAGACGTGGAAAGGTGGTTGAGACAAGGTTGCATCATGGAGAAGATGAAGTTGCTGGATTGGATATTGATTTTGATTACAGGTTGATCAGTGTGGGGATGGATAGGTTGAAAATCTGGACTAACGGTGGTGATGATGGTGATGAGAGCGACGAGGAAGAAGGCGAAAGTGAGGAAGACTATGATTTGGCAGATAGCGATGATGGCGAAATCGAATCAAGCGATAGTGATGACGATATGAGAGAAGAGAAGCTTGACAGGGATGAGGACTTGAAGGTCAATTTGGATGGGGAAGATGATGGTTTACCACCCTTTAGAGAGAAGAAATCGCCATTATTGGCGGCTCTCTCAAGGACTAGAGATATTGAACCTTCAGAACTGAAGAAACCAGCGAAAGGAACTCCTATCAAGCGTGAAGCGGATAATGATGATGATGATGATGTTGATGTTGACGAAGATAAAAAGTTGTCAAAAAGAAAACAGAAGAAGGCGAGGTTGACAGGCAAGCAATTGAAGAACTTGCAAAGTCATGAGCATGGAATCAAGAGATTCGAAGGCTTATAATGTAAGTATTACAGATAGACTAGGTAGAGTAATATTAGCATCATACGCAGGTTTCACTTTTTTTTTTTCAAGATATGATACATAGTTTTTGAAGAAATCCCCAATATATTGTGTATCACAAAATTATATCCCATAATATAGACTGGTAACCTACATTTTGTCGCCACTTTCACTGACAACACTATTGAGAGAGAAAGAGAGAGAGAGACTTGTCCTAGGCGACACAAATATTTCAGGGTTTTTTTTCTATCAATTTCAATATTCAAGTGTTGTGATAACGAAATTTCCTTACTTTCATAAGTCGTCAATATTGATCGTCTTGCCCAATTCGAAACGAGCTACTTATATTCATCATGGCAGATACAGAACCCTCCCAAAATGCTGATGAGAAACCGAGTTTTGAAGTGACTTTATATTACAATGGCGACTATTTTACCAAGTCGATGCAGAGGTCTACACCCACAGATAGGACAATAAAACGTTCAACAGCTTCTGCACCAAAAAGGTGGGCAATACCATCACCACGTTCTAATTTGTCACCATCATCGGTGATGTCATCTCATCTTGCTTCTGCAACTGCTTCAACACTGCCTGAGTCAAGCCGATTGGTATCAGATCAACAACAAAGAATAGCAAGTAATGTGAAACCGGAACAAGCTACGGTACTCGATAACGATGGTTTTGGAAACAACCCCGGTGCTAGTCACCCACTCACTGTGAGTGATCATCAATCATCACTTAATCCTTTGACATCGGCTACAAACATATCGACATTACCATCTTCAGTTGTCGAATCACTTGACAACATACGCAAATATCGCATAAACGAGCCTTCGAACAACATCTCGGAATCAGCAATGAGGATCTTGTTGAGTGATGAGAATTGGAAACAGGACTGTGATTTAGTCGTTGACCATTTAAACAAGTACAGAGAATTTTACCAGCTGTTGGAGAAGAAGAGGAAACAGCTCCTGAGCGAGGAACAGAATTTGCAGAATTCTATTGCAGCTGAAGCAGATTCTAAGATGTCAATCGGAAATAAGAGATTACCCTCTATTCAACTGGAACACAGTCAAGGCCAGATCGAAGTTACAGGTGTAGAGGATTGAGTTAGAGTCGATGTTTGTATAGTTTCACAGGGTTATCAAAAATAAAAGTAGTGCACTGGGTGTCATAATAATGTTGCAAGAAAAATAAAGAAAACACCGAAGGGAAGTCCAAAAGAAGGAAAGAAGACAAGACTGAGAGGACTTATAGAGGAATCGAATAGCTTTACAAACATACTATCACAATCGACGATGCCTATGAAATTACCAGTCTTCACTTCTGTGAGTATTTCATTTTATGTCACGACACGTACCCTTCTTGCTTGATTTGAAGTCTTTGGATATTCTTGTGAAAATCATTCATTTCGATTGAGTTTACACTTCCATCTCGCTACATTGTACAGTTCGGCACATCATGTGAAAATACTTATGGACCACAATTACTAACAACATTTTTTCCGATTAGCCGGCCAAGGCCTACTTCTGCACTATCATATCTGCCTTTGGCATTGTGATCTTATCTGCTATAGCACACTTGTTCTCCATAGGCCACGAGTCGATGGTTGGATCAATAACTGACCCAGAGGATGGTAAAGCGTAAGTTTAATTCAAATCATTTAAACTATGTACTTCCAAATTCACAGTGGAATAGTTTGAACTTTGGAGTACAATTGCAAGAAAATGGAAAGTTTACTAACCTCAGTACAAATGTTAGTGCCGCCAAGACGATATGGCAAGCTGTGCTTGTATATCTCTGTTTTTTCGTCTTTTGTGGTTGTCAAATATTTGCAATCAGAAGAAACTCACGTATCCAGTTATGATGAGGATTATGGTTACAGGACATTTTATGAAGCGAGTGGTGAGATAATGAGATAAAACTTTTGGAAGCATCGTTGAGGCTTGGTTAGCGACATCAGTTGTTGCTACTCTTTGATGATGCTGCTCCTTCATTAGCATAATAGACGGTGGTGAGAGTTTTTTGAAAGAGCATTTTGAAGGCAATCATATATTTTTTGGGGTGACTTTTTTATCATCAATGGATTTGATGAATTAGTATAGCTTCACTCATGGAAAAAAAAAGACCTTTTTGCACAATCTGTATTAAGCGATTAGCTTTTGGTTTGCAACCGGTGTAGAACTCGCTGATACCTTATGCTGATCAGCAGGGGTAACGTTGGAGAATATCACGAAATATTTGTAATGATTATAGATAACCAAATGGTAGTAAAACTTGATTACTGACACAATCTACGAGGTACATATAAAACAGTTTAAGAACCTGATAAGATCAATTGCAGACTAATATGAAATTTATCAAAATATGTTTTAATGGCAAAAGATGCTTAAATATTTCAGTAAATAGATGTCACAATTTGAATTTCAATTGGGCACAGTAAGCTGATATTAAAAACTCAAATTAAGATTTACAAAAGAAATATTCAAAAATGGCTTCCAAACAGATGCCATATAATTCTCGATTTATTGGCAGTTCGCTGCTTGGTTTCAGAAGACTAGGAGATTACTGATGTTCTGATCATTTTCCCAAAGTTGGTTACGAAAGCGGCAGCTCCTCATGCAAGACGAGCTTCCCTACTTTGGGAATTCAAGTTCTATATGTTACAAAGCCGCTATTGAATTCTGTAGCAGTTGCACGTCTCAATTTTATACTGACAATGGTCTTATCGGTTTTGTCTAATAAGGCTGCACACGATCACACACGCACACTGAAGATTACAAAATTTTGCTGCTTGATATAGCATTTTGGTAGATCGAGAATCAAGTGAAGAGAAAGATGACCCGTCAACCCTGGTAATTACGAGTGTGGATAATTTCAGTATCAGGGGTATATAAACCTACTTTGCACCTCACCCTGAAGTCACTCGGAAATAGGACGTATGCGTCTGACATATACATGGGAGAATTTGTTTGGTGATCTGAATAGTCTCTAGTGTAATACTAATTGTCTATTTGACCTGAATGCAATATGTGCTTGGATGTTTATACCCAACAAGGAGAGAGAGAGAGATAGACGATATTTCCTCCCTTTTACCCAAAGTCAGCTGACTGATGCCTATCTTTTTTTTTTCCTTTCTTTTCTTGCTCTTACACTAGTTACAGCGAGATGTGATCAAGAATTGTATAAATATCTCCGATCATTCTCTCAGGCTATTCTCTAGACGATCGCCATCCCCTTCCACTTACCTGTGTAAGATGGTATTGCTTGTCAAGAGTCCTTGCTCAATCACTCTGAAAGCATTCTTATCGACTTCATCTAGAACTCTAGCCACTCATCACGCGGAATCATATGAACTTGATCACCAAAATGCTCCTTCAGCAGGCAATGCCTTAACCATAACAGATCCTTTAGTGGTATACCGAAACTATGTCGCTAGAGGAATTTTGAAACCGGACGAACAACAAATGAGGGCTGCAATCGAATTCCACAAATTGTATCTTCGTGTAAAAGACTATGTTCCCCCAGAATTGGTTACGATAAGGATCAAGGAACTAGTGCGAAAGATTGAGCTTCATGACACAAAGAACAACGATAAAAACACTTTTTTCAGCAGAAAATTTGAGAATTGGAAGCCAAAGCTGTTTCAAAAAGGTGCAAAACGTACCGAGTTGATCAAAGTCTTGACCGATGAAGAAGAACTCAATAACTTTCCCTCTCCACAAGGGCTATTGATCAATGGACCTGTTGGATCTGGAAAGTCCTTGTTGATGGATATATTCGCTTCATCACTTCCACACGATTCGAAGCGCCGGTGGCATTACCATAACTTTATGCTTTGGGTTTATGGGGAAATTCACAACATTTACAAGCGTCGCATGATCTGGAATCAGGAAAATCACTTATATTTGCTGTTGGAGAACGAGTTCATTTTGTTCGAGATCCTGCAGAAGATGATTTCAAAGAGCACCATTCTCATCTTGGATGAGTTTATGCTTCCCGACATAGCTGCGCTGAAGTTGGTACAGATATTGTTCACTTACTTTTTCAAAATGGGTGGAGTAGTGGTTGCCACTTCGAACAGGTTACCAGAAGAGTTGTACTCCACTGATTTCAATAAGTCACAGTTTCAAAGTTTTTTGGAAATTCTAAAGGCGCGATGCCAGTCATTGGATATCACCACTGATAGAGATTACAGAAAGATCTTGAGTGATGAGGCCAAAGGCTCCTTAGAGTCATACTTGGTCGTAAAAGACGGCAGTGCTTCTCGTGAACAGGTATGGGAGCAATTAATCAAAACTGTTACTGGTGTGAAAAACAACGATGCATGGAAGAAGGATTCAATAACGGTTTATGGGCGCGAGGTTCGTATTCCACAGCACTATCAAGGGGCGATAAAGTTGGATTTTGCCGACATATGTCAGGGTTTATTCGGACCCGGTGATTATATCTCACTTGCATCAACTTATCACACAGTTGTCCTCGACCATGTTCCAGTGATGACCTTGAAGATGAGGAACGAAGCCAGGAGGTTCATCACTTTGTTGGATGCATTGTATGAGTCAAAGTGCAAGTTATTGATGAGATCTGAAGCTGATTTAGATCTGTTATTTTTCCCTGACGTCAACAAGGACAAGACCATCGACGAGGTCATACAAGATGCAGCATCAAACACCGAGGATGTGCAAAATGAGGAGATGTTCTCTAAAACGATGATTGCTTTGACCAATCCTTACAGATCTAATATTTCTTCATATAACGAAGGTACTAACGAATACAAACCCATTACACCAAACAAAATAACCAATTTCAAAAATATCAAAAAATTCACTGGTGAAGACGAGATGTTTGCTTACAAGCGTGCTGTAAGCCGTATGAAAGAGATGGTTGGATCCCCTATTTGGAGACAAGAAGGAAGGTGGACCCCAATGGAAATCTCAATGAGACCATGGGAACAACCTAGCTTGCATCGGTATCAGCATTCGTCAAATCCACAAGGAGAGACCAAGCTGGAAAGAGCATATCATGGTGCTCCTTCATTTAAAGAGGTTCATTTCTGGGATTTGGTGTGGGTTCGTACCTCGAAATTCAAAGACGACATCACTAGTAAATGGGCTAGGTCAATGAATCTTTTCAAGGAAGAATGATGATCAACTTCTGGTAAGGTGATACAATGGTCATTTCTGCATTTCCAGTGATCGCTTCTGTGACTGAAGCTAGCTAGCTACCTTCAGTACTCACGAACTCTTTATATATACAACTTTTCTATTTGCATTTCATGTTTTGATTTTATAGAAATTTTTATCACATATCAATACCAAGATACTACTAGTCGGACTACGAAACTATCCAGTGATTGAATTGTCCTCTCGCGTGAAGTATGGCAACATTGTAGAAGAATCAACAGACCTGCATCTTATTTCGTAAGATTTCATGCGGTATGATACGTGTGAAGTTGAAACACTTAACACGATCAATTTCTAATTTTTCCCTGTCTTTTCTGTGTAATTAGAATTGATACACAATGTGTAATTAGAATTGATACACAAACAAAATCGCGAGTACATGTAAATTGAACAACCTCCAAGCTCTACTTTGTTGAGTGTTTTTGAGGTCATGAGTAGAAGAGCAAGAGGCCCTTTGCCGGATCAAAATGAATTGAAACCAAAGAATGGTGAGTGGTTTAAATATAGAGAGTGAATTTGGCTATCAGACGATAGAGGTAATTTCAAGTACCTTTGAGTTACTAACTGTTCTTCAGCTACCGACTTCGGCAGAAAACCCTCCAGAGGAAGTTCGAATACTCGTGGTAATAGTAATGTACGACGTGGATCTTCTCGAGGTGAATTTGGCAGAGGAGGTGCCAGTGTTGAGGGATCCACAAGAGGAGGAGGAAACTTTGGTAGAGGAGGATCTACTAGAGGTGGTCTGCAAAGGGGTGGATTTGGAGGAATGAGAGGAAGAGGTGGAGCAACCACAGTGGATGGTAGTAGAAGAGGGGGGTTTGGCCATGGCGGGTCAGCACCAGGTGTAGGAGAATCTATGAGAGGTTCTTTTGGAGGTGCCGGCAGAGGTGTTGCCAGAGGTGCTTCCAGAGTTACTACCAGAGGGGGTGGGTCAAATTCATCAGATCTTGGACGCAAGAGAACCTTTGATGGCAGTGGAGGATCCAGAAGACCGTTTGGTGAAAACCCCTTGTTGGGCAATCAAATGCCGCCATTCAAACTGAGAAGATTTGAAAAAGCAACATCGATCAAGCCTGGGATTGATGAAGAGGAGAAAGAGGAACGTACTGTGATATGTCATCAGCTTGCTGTTCAAATGACTGAGGACTTATTGATGAGATTCTTCAGTGAAAAATTGCTGCCAGACTGTGTGGAGGGGGTCAAGATGGTGCTACTGAAGAATGGTAAATCCGCTGGTGTTGGCTTTGTTGAGTTTAAAGACAAGTCACTTGTTGACAAAGCCCTCTTGTTGAATGCAACATTGATTTTTGGAATTCCCATTGTGATTGAAAAGGCTGAATCACTAGAAAGCATTGAGAATCACAAGAGACGAATTGATCTTCTTAAGATCGCTGAGAATGATCCAACTTTGATCTATTTTGGGAATGCCTATTACTTGGTCACTGAAGAACACTTGAAAGAGCTTTTCTCTCCCTACGGAGAAGTCGAAACTATTCAATTGGCAAAGAATCCAAATGGACAATCTTTAGGTTTTGGAAGCATCAAATTCAAAAAGGGAGTCAATGGTAAGATTGCTGTGTCTCAGCTCAATGGTATGGACTTTATGGGAAAGAGATTCCGCTGTGGGTGGTCCTTAGATAGCGTCAGTATGTTGGGCACGAAATTGGTAGCTAGCGGTACGACATTGGCACAATTGGCGAATCAGGATAAAAAACCGATCGAGGTAACGGAGGAGCTGGAAAAAATCATGAACGTAGTCAAGAAGACAACATTGGCAACTAAGCCGGAGGAAGAAAAAGATCATGAGCAAGCAATTCCTGAAACAAGGTGTGTGATGATTTCGAATTGTTTTGATTCTGAGGAGGAGGAAGGTGACAATTGGAAAGAAGAATTGGAAAATGATATTAAGGAAGAATTCGAAGAAGATTATGGACAGGTAATACATATCTATGCTGACGAAACTTCCAAAGGTAATATCTATGTCAAGTTTGAAACTATAGAGGCCAAGAACAAATGCACTGCTGATTTTGCGAAGGGTAAGTATTTCAATGGTAACAGAGCATCTTCCCATGATTACAGCGAGCTCTCATATTCCATCAAGTTCTCAAACGTTTCCTGATATTTTTATGTTATACCGTCTCAAATTTACATCATTCATAAATACTCGTAAAAGCAACCATCATCTCCCCATTTTCCCCAGATTCCGAGACCCATCCAGCCTTCTTGATCTGCAATCAATTCAGTACTTTTGACTCTTAAGTCCAAGGCCTTACCTACATTAAAACCTCTGCCCATCAATTCTCCTTCATAGAGCTCAGCTTTGAAGCCCTTGGAGTCCCTTATTTTGAATTCCAAGCAATTTGATGGGACACCCAATTTTTTCAATATCAAACCCTTTTCTGAAGATCTGTCACCAAGTAACAACCTATAATCGTAGAAGTTGGTTTTCATTATGGGTCCAAGTAAAGGCATTTTGAACCTTTCAGTAATCAATCTTGTGGAAAACACCAGTTGTAAATAATTGATCAGTAAAGAGGATAGGTGTGCATCTGAGTATATTTCTGAATATAGTATTCTCAATTTGGGTATCAGAGAATGTTTAAACAAATCGTTATATATTCCTCTTGAAAACCAATTTGATGCGAATTTTAGCCGCTGACTATCATAATATCCAAGCTTGTCGATTTGCTTCGAGATTTCACTTGCAATATTTTCACTCAATTGAGACTCGGAAACAACCACAATGGAAGGTTCTAATTCTGTGATCGATTGCAAATTACATCTTTTTTTTGGAACAATCACAATCTCCTTCACACCTGCCAACATTCCACTCAACAATTTAACCAAAAAATTTTGATTCAATAGCAAAGTACGAGCAGAAATCGCGATTGAGTCAGCAACTTCAATCATCAACTTGTCCAGTTTGCCCCACAGGTGCTCCATCGGCAACGACCTAATTTGAGATGCTACGGAGGAAACAAAGTTGATCTGGGTGTACTCCACTTCTTTGAAATTTAGAGTGTCAACGAACGCGGTTTGTAAATCGTCATCTCTCACGTAGTCATAAGTGAATTTTGAAATGTCTTCCAAGCTCTTGTTATGCAATAGATCGTTGTAAGCTAAAATACTATTGTTGAGTTTCTTGGCATTGCTAACTAAAAGAACAAATCGGCTGTATCCGAGCTCAACGAATGCCAGTAAGTCCCTTTCATAGCAAAAGATCAATTCGATATCATCATCTTTTAACTTAGGCATCTTGGTGAAATTTTGAAGTGTGTGCTTTGTATAAAAAAATGCGCTCAATAGCACGGTCAACACTTCCCAATTATTGAAAGGAGCAAAGACTGCTACCTTCTTTCCCAGGTCTAACTTGTTGATCTCCATTGACACCTTATATAACACATCATTTAATTGCTCCAAACTCTTGGACTCAAGCATGCCATCGTCATTCATAAGAGTGATCTTTGTCTTTTCATTCTCCATGGCCACCTTCCAAATATCTTTCAAATTGCCATTTCGGATTTTATAGCTTTCGTATCTAACTTGAAGTCCGACTGTCAACGGTAAACCATGCATGACATCCAACGATCTGTATATGGCTGTCTCTCCAATTTTTCTGGTACTTGATATAGATGCTTGTTCTTTCAAAGATAACTCATGGACATCCTTCTTGCTTTCGAGGTAAACTTTGTCATAAATGATACACGTCACTAGCACCACAATAAAGAGTGCTAATAGTACTTCTTGTGAGCCGTTCATCTTGATAAACCTTGCTTAGTTAATCGTAAAGATGGGGGAAGAGCAGTTGCTTATATATTGAAAAATCATTTTTAAACGACGCTGCGAAGCAAAAAATACAAAATACATACAGATAGAAATCACATAATAACAGATCATTCCACTCAGGATGAAACTTCCAATCTATAAGTTCAGGAATCTCTATTTGGTTCTCTTGTTCAACATCTGGTTGCTTCTGATATTGTACAATGAGAGAATAGCGCCTCGACAATCTAGTATGAGGTGTGAGTGGCCACGAGATAAGGGTTACGACTTGCTCTTGGTAGCTGATCCACAATTGATTGATGATCACACATATCCAGGAAGGCCGAGGCCGCTTCTCAACTTGGCTCAGCATGTCACTAATAACTATCTTTACAAGAATTACCACGTGTTAATTGACGTGTTAAAGCCAAAGTCTGTGATATTTCTCGGTGATTACTTGGATAATGGAAGATTGGATTTTGAAGGTATAGCAAAGGGTAGTGACATGAAAAATTACCAGAACGAGTTGAGAAAGTTTAAGTTCATCTTTGGTGATGATGGGGTGATGAACGTTCCGGGAAATCATGATATTGGTTGGGAGAATGGTGTCACTGATGAAGCACTTGAGCGCTTCCATAAAAACTTTGGACCGACTAACGTTGTAATAGAAAGAAACTCACATGATTTGATTCTATTAGATACTTCGTCGTTATCCAATACCGCTAATGTATCAGTTTTTGGCCCTCCAAGGGAGTTCCTTCACAAATTAGCTGCAGAGGAGAAACAAAATCCAAGAATACTATTCACCCATGTACCACTCTGGAAGAGCGATCCTACAAAATGCGGGTCATTGAGAGAATCACTGAAATTTCCTATCGGCAAAGGTTTTCAATATCAAACGGTGTTGTCAGAACAATTGTCGACAGAGTTGTTGGAAAGGTTGAAACCAGACTTGATACTCAGTGGTGATGACCACGATTACTGTGAATACAAACATACTTACAGCGAGACAAATATTGAAGTGACAGAGGTCACCGTAAAGTCTATATCAATGGCTATGGGAGTCAAACGGCCTGCTGTGCAGTTGCTCACATTATACAGAAATCCTGTGGAGACAGGAAAGATGTATCTGTACAACATTTGTTATTTGCCAAAACCTTACAACGAAGTTGTCATCTATTGCTCATTGGCATTCGCTACAGTTGTCAGTTTAGTGCTAGTGGTACTTTTGAGGAGCGGGTCTTTATCAAAGGCCGTGAGACCGACCAATTTGTATGCGAAGGAGCTTCCCGTTTCTTATGAGAGGTTGTCTTCCTACTTGGAAAACACTAATGAGCAGGAGATTGACTTTCTTGCTGCAGATGATCTTCGAGGAAGTTACACGTATCACACAAACAACTTCACAGAAAATGTGAATCGGAAAAGCAATCATTCGAGATTTAACTGGGCTTTACTCTTAAAGCATGCTTTTCTGCTATTCATAGCTGTATTCATGGTGTACTGGATATTCGTCAAGGATGTATTGTTAATGTGAATAAGATCTACTCGAAAGGAAACAATAGAAAGCGATATATGTATGTCGTGTAGATCGTCTCAGAATGTTCTTTGCAAAAATTAGAATTTTTCGCCTTGTTACACAAAAGCAAGATTTGAACTAGTTCTCGAGCCTAATCAATTGCGTAAATTCATCCAAATTTCACGCTAATGGCAGATTCAATAGGCGAAGAAGCCATACCTCAGGATCCTCGACCAGTTGAGGCCGTATCAGCTAACAGCACTCCAGAAGCTGAAGTACAAGGCAGTGAGCCTGAGAAGTCACAATCGCAAGATGTTATTTATGAGATAGTAGAACAACCAAAGTACACACCGACGAGAGCCTTGTTTGTAGGAAACTTGCCTATGACATTTGAAAACAGCCAGCTACAGAGTATGTTAGAGGATAACGTGAAAGATTCAGGCTGTTCTATCGAGAGGGCATGGTTAAACCGAAAAAGAACTCACTCTATAGTGGTGGTGTCCGAGATTGAAGGCGCTCAAATGCTAAGGGACAACTTGAACGGAAAGACTTTTCCTCAAGAAATTGGCCAATCTGAAACAGGGTTGGATCAGGAGGTGAGTCTGGGTGATGAAGCGGTACGGAAACACTTA
Organism: Nakazawaea populi; assembly: GCA_030557235.1. NCBI lineage: Eukaryota > Fungi > Ascomycota > Pichiomycetes > Alaninales > Pachysolenaceae > Nakazawaea > Nakazawaea populi. The sequence continues at coordinate 288,469 of JAKTVN010000002.1, forward strand.
TACATTGATTTTATACCAGTGAAAGTGGTGCAAACATGGATAGATCAGGAAGACCGTGGCCCATCGGACGCCATTTGGAAAATTGAATATGAAAACATTAGAGACATGGTCATTGCACAACACAGAATGATCAATTATGCTAATTCTGAACAAAAATCACGTGGTTACGATAGCAAAAGAAGAGGAGACCGTCGTATATCTCACGATCGTGGCTACAGATACGAGAGAGGAAGGTATAGAGGTGACAGTGGGAGGTACCGTAATGGGGATACTCGCTACGACAGACTACTGTTATCTTCATCTTATGTTCCTGGGACTGATGAGACGAAGCTGAGAGAAAGACCATCAGATCGGCAATTTAATAGAGACTCATATCTGTCATACAAAGGAAACTCATATGGTGGATATCGCAGTCGTGAGTATGGTGGATATAACGGTCGTGGTTATGATGGTGACTATAGAGGCAGAAGAAGTGATTATGGTTGGAAGCGCCCTGACAGGCGAGTTAGATATAGAGATGATTACAGGCAAGATAGAGTAAATGGCCGAGCAAGACTGGAGCAGCGTCCTCAGGATGCGGGATCGGGTCCTAATAATCTGGATGATCGAAGTAGGTCAAGATCGCCTGTGAGACCAGGTGAAATGGAGTGGGACCTCGAGGGAGAAAATTGATAATGATGTTTAGGGGGGCAATCACTGAAAACTAAACAGTGTTACCATTTAATAATGTTGGCGACCGGTTCCAACGAGCTTGATCTAGTTGTAGTATTGATATGAAAACCTACGACGGAAAACACGTCTCATCTGCCCAAAACCGAGATGGAAGTCTTTTTGTCGAATTAATTTCTGCACTCATACACATAAAGTGCTGAAAACAAACTCACTCAAAATATCCATACTTCATCATGAATGACACAATTTTCTGGTGATTCTGCCCCGGATATTTTTACATCAATTTTAAAATGTTACTGGAGTGGCAACACAGATTGTTTGGAATCTTCTGGTATTGCCATAGCCCCACGACGATTTCTGAAGTATGGAAAACTTGCCTCTGTTCCTTCAATGAACTCTGAATTTATTGTTTTGATTTGCTACTATTCTTTGTGCTGTAAATGATAATATTACAAGTTCGCCATTGCGGAGCCACCGCTAAAAGCTAATAAGTTTCGTTTAAATTTATTGTTGAACGTATTTCCAAAAGGCTCAGCACTCAGACCTATTTTTAGTCATCTATCGAGTAGTGAATTGTTCCATTTGGCTGGTTGGTAATCTGATATTACGGTTTATCGAGGTCTCCTTTTGCTCAAAATTCAACAAAAATACTGCTACAATCAATCGTATGCACTAGGAAAGAATCAAAAGGAAATTTGGCCCTCCACCATCTTCTGCATTCGTCGAAGAGATCAGAGAACAATAATACTACTTATGTCGAAGTCCGAGCAGAATCCATACACCCATCAATTGAAATTTACGGGAAGGGGTTTTTGAATCAATTAGCTTCTGAAAAAACATGTTAGTTGTATCAAATAATATGGACATATCTGTGACTATCAGTAGATTTAATGTTGAAGTGACTGAAATTGCAAAACTTTCATACTCCGTACATCAGCTCCCACTGAGCAGCTGAAAATATAGCGTTGTTTGTCTGTGTAAAAGACTAAGCAGAAGCAAACTTATAGGGAACATCAAGGGCTTCTCCAAATCTTTCTACAATTGGATTGTGCACTGCTCTTGAATATATATTCAGTGGTATATGTACATTTTATTTCAAGCAGCGTACAACTTCAGGATCAACTCGAACAACCCATTCTCCTGAGTCTCCAACAAAAATACTCCATACAAAGCAAACCAGGTACCAACACTCAACAATCTCATTGCATACTTATGCCATACTCCATAAACCCTCTCGGGTATGTAATCAATGATACAACTTTCAAAACCTGCTTTGCAATGCAAGAGTAACAACGTGCTGAATGATGCATCGAGCAAGGGATAAGGAACCCCAGTGACGAACGGTGTGATCACCAAAGGCACCATCGCGAGAGTGGTAACTTTTTCGAATGCCCAGTGGTATGATCCCTCTCTATATGAGGCTGGTGGTGAAACGTAGGCGTCATTGACTGTTCCAACGACATAACCCAGTGGTTGTGGTTTTAATTCGTATTTTGACAAGTCCGGCTTGAGTTTTGAAAGGGAAGGTGCTTTCACTTTAAAAGAGATTGGCCTTATGTTCTTCAACCCTACTCCAAAGTTTCCGAGATATCTACTACTTGTTGATTGGAACATGATGATGTATCAGTATCGTATCTGTTAAAGTTTGAATGGTTGTTGTATTATTTTTACAAAAATTTTCGTTTGTCAAAAAAAATCCAAATCCAAAAACTATCATCTACATCCAGGGCGTAACAAAATGCCAAAAAAAAAAGGGAAAAATTCAAAAAATGTTCAAATGTCATTAAATCTACATCACCGATGTATCTGTACCTGAAAACAAGCAGTAAAGATTCTTGTCATAATGATGATACAATCGTTATCGAAAAGTGACTGGAACGTCTGTAAAACGTCTATTTCTCGTTTTAGGAGTTTCTGAGGTGGAAAGCAGCAATTTCTCGATATTGCCTAAATTTGAAGTCGGCAACGCCGTGATTTCCAATGATAAATTGAGGACTTTATCATTATTGTTTTCTCCTGATCTCATCTGGGCGGGAGTTTGTTCCGAGTGCTCATAAGATGAAGAGTTTAACAGAACTGTTGTCAGAGTGTTGCTGGAATCAGCACTGTTGGCGCTATGTTTATTCCTCCTCCTTGGATCAGCCGTAGGAGACTTTAATTCCACTGTCACTAATTGTGATGATGTCGCTTGCTCGGCTTGAAAAGATGGAGTTTTTGCGAAAGTCATTTCGGATTCACGATTGTTTTGCGGTATATATGTGGATGTAAGATGAGTGTTCTTCTCTCCTGGGATATAATGATCTGCAAGATGGTGTTGATGATAACCATTTGGACTGTAATGATCTATAAGAGGGTTTCGATGGTGACGGTTGGGTCCATTATGTGATCTACCCTTCTTGTTGTTCTTTTGCTTTTTGCTATTCGTATTCATTCTTCCCTTATGAGAGTTCTTCACGTTTGAAATTAACGGAAGCCAATCAGGAACTTTAGGTTCAGGCTCTTTCTCACTAGTATGCTCGCTTTCGTCTCTAAGAGAGTATCCGGTTTCACCTAGACGGCTTTCCACAGCAGAAGTTGTAGAATCAAAAAATTGCATGGACAAACTTCCGAACTTCTTCATCCTTGGCATGTTCAAAATATCATGCATATCGGTGGGTGGAATCGGTGAGTTCATCAAGAACATCTGCTGCCTCAATTTACGTCTCTTGGTCGAAGGCAATGATTCATATGCCTCTTTGCTCATTGAGACAGGTGCTGGTGGTGGAGGTGGCAGAAGCGAGGGAGAATTGTTGATCATCTCCACGAGTCTTGCTCTGCGCTTTGATGAAGAAGGATTTTCTGCTGCAGCGGCACCAGCAGTGTTGATTGCAACTCTGGAACCTCTCTCAAAGACCGCTGGAAATTTGTCGTCGATCATCAATTGCGATAATTGTCTTGGAATTTTGGTGTTCTGATTCAAAATACTGGGATCCATCGATTTTTGCTGAACATTGTATTCTATAGCCAACGTAGTTGGAGAATCACTCAGTTTTGTTATGTTCGGTGACTCGCCCTCATCCAAGAGGCTCGAAGACTTAGAATCTGGTGATAATCTCCTCTTCTTCTTTTTGAGAAGAGAATCCATTATAGGGCTAGTACCTGTTGATACCACTCTTCTTGGGGTCCTCTCTAAAATGACAGGCACCTCATCATCTATCAGCAAGTTCTTTAACAGGTTAATATACTTTGATGAGCCCTTACTGATCTCGTAGTCCTTCAACAGGCGTGTTGGTAAACCCTTTTTTGGGACACGGTAGTTGGTCAAATCACTTGAAGTTCCACTGTCATCGCTGTCAATTAATAATGAATGTACCAAAGTCTTTGAGTCTGTAAATTTCATCTTGGCTCTTGGGGTGTCCGATTCAGGCGTTGTGAAAGTCTTATTCTGGTCATCACTATCCGGCGTTGTCGGTGGCATCTTTTTCAAAACGACAATGACCTTTGAGCCTGCATCTTTTTTGGTCCTAGCGTTCTTTTTTAGCAGCTTCTCTGTCTTCGATTGCTGATTACTCTGCGATGTCTTTAAGCCTTTGGATGACGATGGTGATGAAGTGAATGACAATGACAACTGTTCGGGCTTCGAGAATATTTTAGACGTCATCTTTGGTTTTTGTGTGGTTGAACTGCTACGGCGACGATGTTTCAACTGTGGTGACACAGGTTCCGCCTTGACCCTCGAACTTGACGATTGTTTCTTTAATAATCCTGAATGCTGTTGCAATTGCGATCTGGACGACGAAGAAGGAGGTGAACCATTAGATTTCTTCAAATATTTCATTGGAATTCCAGCATCAATCGCTGATTCGCTTTCAGCATGCCTCGTTCTAGGTCTTGATTTTGACGTACTAAAATCACTTCCTACTAACAGCGCGTTCGCTGCTAGTTGAGCCAATCGCATGGCCTCTTCATCAATTTCCTTCCCTGGTGGAGCCATATTGATCGACAATTGTCTTTGAACATGAAGTGGTAGAGACGCAGCAATATCTAAATATGAAAGGTCGTCATGAGCGTGCCGCCTAAGACGAGAGGTATGTATCAGCGGTTTTCTTTCGTAGGGGTTAGCACCATCATCATCTTCTTCTTCTCTTTTAAGCTTCTTTTTGCCATTTTGAGTCTCGGATAACGAATCCTTAGGAATGTGCACAAGTGCCCTCGATTCAACCACGTTACGTGTATCTTTTGAGTACGTCAACAATTTCGTCTTTGGCGGTGATGCCAGTCTAGAAAGTGTTGGAGATGGACTATGATTAATTGATGAGGATGCATTATTGTTTCTCTTGCCGATGAAACCAGAGCACTTCGCCGACCCGCAATAGCATGGTTGTGGTTCTGCGTCTGGAAACCACTCGAAGTTGTAATGATACGTGATTTCTTCGCCTGGCTTGATACCGCGTGGACCAGCAAATAAGCCTATACGAGGCACGCCGTTTACAATCCATTTTTGCATTTCTGCGTTTGGTTCACAGGAGTGGTTGGCAAAACGTGCTACAGAACCTTTTGTACCTCCATCAATGGAGAGGCCCTGCCCAAGACTGAGGAAATAATAGTGACGCTGGAGGCTACCAAACTCTTCGTTTAGTCTGCGCTCCACTTCTTCTTGATCAATCACTTCACCAGTATATTCAATGATAAGGTTGTGTGGTTCGTACTCTCTAATAGCTCTTAGCCCATTACCTTTACTCCCGGCTGAAATGACCTCAACACCATTGGCATAACGGCTATTGGACGCGAGTTTTTTACTCAACTTGTAGAAATTACGGTTACCACAATCAGTGCCAGCACCACCTATGCTACAATTGGAAGCGTCGCACTCTAGTTGAAATAACCTATTGAAACAAGACTCCCCACAATGATTACCTTTACAATCACAGTAGCCATTGTCTTTAGCCTTCAAGGCCTTGACAACTTTGGCATGCTGTGCCTGACTATGCCAAATATTTTTTTTCAACGATTTCCATTTTAACACTTTACGCTCCCCATTCGAGGGACAATATATATTCCAAGGCAACTTGAAATCTTCTCGGGAGTTAATTCTTCGTAATCCAGCACCTAATGGTAGTGGAAATTTAAATGACTCTTTTTTGGAATGGGAATGTTTTGGCTTTGAATGCAATCCAGCCATAACCCATAATTTGATGGGCTTCTCGTCTTCGTCAAAAAATTTCTGCTCATGAGAGACTTGAATTGCTAGCTTCATCTTCAGATACTCCTCTTCGTCGTCTGACTTAACTTTGTCGTGAGAATTAGTCAAGATCTCAGCAGGTTCACTATCGTCTAATAATCTTACCCACTCTTCACAATCGGCCACACTTTTAAACAAGAATTTGTTGCCAACGTTGGGAATTTCGGATTTTGCTAAAAATTCTATGAGTGATCTAGCTTGTGACAGCTTAGTTTGTCTTCTGGATGCTCTGAATCCGTTGTTCAGTTTAATGATTTCTTTGATGAATTTCAAATCTTCATCCGGAGACGGTGAAGATTGTTTTGTTGTTAATGAGATCAATGATCTCGAATTGGTTTCAACCGTATATGTCCCCTGCTTGCTAGTTGCACTCGGCATAGTTGCCTATTGCTCACCTGTCAAAAGCTTTCAGGTGGTAGTGTTGTATTGCTCGGGGGGAGCTGGAAAAAGCGTGATGATGAATAAATCTAAGATGGGTTGCCAGAAAAATCAATTGGAACAGGGTTGAATTGGTTGTTGGTGAAGGTTAATGTGGTTGAGTTACTTGGAATTTTGGAGATCTCGATCTAGGAACAGGATCGGTGAAGGGAAAGATGGGATGTATAAATGGGTGTTTCTGTCTGTTGATTTGGATTTCGCTGTTTTGAATTTTTTCTCAGTATTATCATTTTTTAAACAACAGAGAGACACCCTCAAACGAGATAACACACAAGATACAAATCTACACGCTGTCAACGTTAAAATTACGTTTCAAAATATTAACAGGTAATAAAGTCATCATCATATTCCACATTCTCTCTCTTTTTCTACCCCCTCACTAACGTATATCAATTATATTTACAGGTTCATCAGTTGTTAGCTGATTATTAACAGTAATAAGCTCGTCCTCTATAGAGAAAAAAATAACACTGCTTAGCAAACTCATGAGCAAATCTGGGCCTACCATATACCTTTCTTGACACCTGGCAACATACCTTCTAATGCCTGCATTCTAAATTGATACTATTGTTTTGAGTTGATGTTAGTAACTACTGTTGGCCGCTTGCTGACTATTTTCTTTCTTATATATGAAAAAATTCACTTACTCTGCAAAGTCTGAAGTCTCTTAAAGTACCTTTACCTCTTCCTGAGTCGACGCACCTGTTCTTGATCTGAGTGTATCTGGTGTAATGGGGCATATTGGTCAATTGTAACTGAGCTTCTACTCTGGCTTTGGAAGGAAGGGCGGTGTTTCTGGCGATAAATTTGAGAGCTCTTGTGGTGACCTCATGTTCAGTGAACTGCTCTCTTTTAAAGTTGTCTCTAATCACCCTGGTGTTTATATAAGAAGATGGTAATCTAGAGGTGATACCTGCAAAACGTTTCATTGTCGTAATTTATATCTTCCCTGTCTCTTTGATTTCCCTTCTCCTTCTTCTTCTTCTTCTTGAAAATTTAGACAAAGGGCACTGAATTGACACGTGATCTATTACAAAAAACAAAATGGCAGACTTTAAATTCTGTCTGATAAATTATATATTTATTGATTGATTTCTATATTAAGTAATTACTTTATATGAACTATATTTCCCAAAATATAGGGATTATAGTGTAAATAAATAAAAAAAAAAAAAAAAAAACAAAACAAAACAAAAAAGTCGTGTTTCCAAATGCAAACAAAACCTTTTTTGTTTTGAAAAAAACGAATTCTCATTGGCCCGTCATTTAGTTCTTCTTTTTTTGCTTTCCCTCTTCTTTACCACTTAAAAATTTATTTTCAATCTTCACCAGAAATTCCCTCTTTGCCCATACAATCACTGTTTTAAACACCCTCATTTAACATCCACCACATCATCATACATCACATCCCAGTATGCTCAGTCGTCGTTTTCTCTCCACTACTGCATCTAGAAGTGCTGCCCAATTCACTCAGTTGAAAAACGGTTTAGTCGTTGCCACAGAGTCTAACCCAGTCACCAAATCAAACTCTGTTGGTTTATACCTGCAAGCTGGTTCCCGTGCCGAAAACCCATACAACTCTGGTGTCTCCTCATTAGCTTCGAAAGTCTTGATTGCCAATGCTAAGAAATCAGCTTACGAATCCGGTGTCTCACTCACAACTTCAAATGCTAGAGAATTAACCGGATTAAATACTGAATTTGCCAATGGTAATTTGAAAAGTGCTTTTGACAGTTTGACTTCTGTCTTGAAAAACTCTTCTTCTGTATTTAACGATGCTGCTTTGGTTAAAGAACAAGCTGTCTTAGCTGGCCAATATTCAGAACTCATTGAAACCATTCCAGAGAAAACCGTTTTGGAACATTTACATTCAACTGCATTTCAAGGTACATCATTGGCCTTACCCGTACATGGTAAGGCCGACACTGTCTCAACTTTGGAACCAATGGATTTGACTCAGTTCTTTGAAAGATATTTTGTTTCTTCCAACGTTGCCATTGTCGGATCAGGTAACATCAAACATGAGGAATTAGTTGAATTGGCCAGCAAATTGGAATTACCATCAGGTGTCAAACCAGAGACCAAGCCTTCTTCATTCTTGGGTTCAGAAGTTAGATTCAGGGATGACACTTTACCAAAGGCTTACGTTGCCATCGCCGCTCAAGGTGAATCTTTAACTTCACCACAGTATTGGGTTGCCAAAGTTGCATCTGAAGTCAACGGATCATACTTGAGACATGGTATATACTCCAAATTCTTGGGTTCTAAATTATCAGCCATTGTTGACAAATATCACTTGGCCAACACTTATACTCATTTCAGCAACTCATACTCTGATAACGGTTTGTGGGGTTTCTACACCGAATCTGACAACATTATGAATTTCGATGACATGGTTCATTTCACCTTGAAAGAATGGAACAGATTGACCATATCAATTACGGAACCTGAAGTAGAGAGAGCTAAGGCTGCTTTGAAATTGCAAGTATTATCCATTCTGGAATCTTCAATTGCACATGCCGATTCTTTGGCCCAAGATGCCTTGATTGTAGGTTATAAGCCATCTACCGAAGAAGTTTTGAACAAGATCTCCAAGATCACAGTTGGTGATGTCAAGAAATGGGCTGGTGAGGCATTATGGGATAAGGATATTGCAATTTCTGGTACTGGTCAAATCGAGGCTTTGTTCGATTACAACAGAGTAAGAAACGAGATGTCCATGATGAGATGGTAAGTATACTCTGTTATATATATACGCTCATTGTACAAAAGGTCATCATATCATTATAGAAAATATTTCAATCCACCCTCCCACCATCAAATCGAAAAAAATAAGATACTCAATTTATATATGTATCATAGTTTGTTTTACATTCTAAGAATCAAGCAACGAAACCAAAAAAAATCATTTAATTTATGAGTCTACTTTCGATACTTAAGCTACTAGCTATTAAATATCTTGCACGATGTTATTGGTGTTACTCTTGAAAATAATCCCATCTTTCATCACCATCTCCAAATATCTCTCTGGTTCATCGAGAACGCTTATATCATCCAAAGGGTTTGCATCAAGTAAGATCATATCAGCAATGTATCCCTCTTTGATACGCCCAAGCTTATCACCCAACCCGTTCATCTCTGCGGGATTTATTGTGGCGCTTTGCAACACTTCCCCCAGTTCCAAGATCTTGCCACGGAGAAAGAACTCTTGTGTCTGGTATCCGTTCATGGACCCCAACAAATCTGAACCATAGCACATTTTGAGTCCGTTTCTTTTTGCAATGACGAGAGAACCGAGTCCATATTGTAACACCTCGACATTTTTCTGTTGCGATGCAGGTGTCAAGAACGACCCAAATTGGTCGGAGGCCATGATCTTGTATGCGATCAATGTTGGCGTCAAGTAACAACCCAAGTCGGCCATGAGCTTAGCTGTGTCGTCATCGATCATGTTCCCGTGTTCAATACCCTTGACGCCGTTGAGAACGCAATGTCTGATGGAATCAGCAGTGTAACAATGGGCAGTGACATACGTTCCGCATGCACTGGCAACCTTGACTAACAGCTGGACTTCTTCCTCCGTATACTGGATATTGGACACTTTATCTGTGGGTGAGGCAACTCCACCACTGCCCATAATTTTGATGAAATCAGCACCCATTCGCAATTCCTCTCTCGATGCCTTGAGACACTCATCAACACCATCTGCAACGGCTCCAACAAGATTTAAATGACATTTACAACTATCAAATGCTTCTCCGGGCAAATCTCCTGGCCTCATGTCACCGTGTCCTCCAGTCTGTGAGATCGCATGACCGCATATGATAAGTCGTGGTCCGTGGATGACACCTTCGGCAACGGCCTGTTTAACGTAATTTTCCGTGCCTCCACAGTCACGCACAGTAGTGAACCCACGGGATAGAATTGAGTCACAAGTGTATGCTACTCGCATCAATGCAGTGTTCTTCGGTAATAGCATCAACCGAGTCAAGTCTGTCTCACCAGCTGGAACCTGGACGTGGATGTGATTATCGATCAAGCCCGGGCATAAGTATTTCCCTGCGCAATCAATGACAATGAACCCATCGGGGATCGATGAGGTGAGTCTTGTAACTTGAGAAATGATGCCATTGGAAGTGAACACGTTCACGTTCAGGATCGTCTTGCAATGTAAAGTGTCTATGAGTTGCACATTTTTGAAACAATAAGATTTCAGTTTCGGTAAGCTCCAAGGCTTGATCAACTTGGCATAATCCTTGTTCACACGCTCATTGACATCAATCGGTGGAATTTTGCTTTGATAGTGTGACATTCTCTCTTTTACTGGAAACTGGTTCAATGGTTATATGGTGTGTTGAACAGTGTCGAACTACTTTAACCTTTCAATTAACCCAGTGTGGTCTTCTTATGAATATGATTATGATAGAGATGAAATTACGACTTTGTCGGCCAACACATCTTGGATCCTAGCTTAGTTTTAGGCGACAATTGCAACATGTGTACAGTTTGCCTTTCCAATATGGCCCTGACCGCTGATCGGGTAATGAACGAAAGCACTACAGATAACTGGATAAAAAAGGCAAGCTAATTTTCCTGATAAGATAAGCAAAGAAAAGAAAAAAAGTGTCACTTTATGCGGCCAAACACGACGTTAAAAGAAATAAGGGTCGATGAAGCGACATGAGTCCGCTTCCCACGGTGACAGATTACTTAAATCGTTTGTGATCCGTTAGCAAAACTAAAGAGGTATACAAGTTAAAACTGAAAGTAAATTGAAAAATCAAACTTGAGAGAGAGGATGACAGAGAGCTTGATATCGTCCACCGATAAAGAGAAAGGTCATATTGGGGTGGTCGAAGTGATCCATGTTCCAGAAGACTTGATCGACTACACTCCAGAAGAAGAAAAAGCTGTTGTCCGCAAGATCGACCGGTTCGTGTTGCCCATCATGTGTTTTGTATTTTTCTGCCAATACTTGGACAAGCAAACTTTGAGTTATACCGTTGTTTTTGGGCTCAAGACAGATTTGAACCTCGCTGGGAATCAATACTCTTGGCTCACTTCCGGTTTCTATATCTCTCAGATGGCCTCACAAATTTGTTACATGTACTTACTTTCCAAATTCCCCATCAAACTGGTCACAGGTGTGTCGATCGTGCTGTGGGCTGCTACTTGTATGTGTCTCGCCGCACCCAACAACTTTTCCGGATTCATGGCTGTCAGAGCCGTATTGGGGTTCTGTGAAGGTGCAGTGTCACCATCATTTGTTATTGTCACCTCGGTATATTATAAGAAATCTGAGCATGCTTTGAGAACAGCATGTTGGATCTCATGTAACGCTCTTGCCCAGATAATTGGCAGTTTTCTTGTATATGGAATTGGCAAGAATTCTCATTTGGGATTAGCGGTGTGGAAGGTGACATTCTTGGTGTGTGGTGCCATTACCTTAGTGGCCGGTGTGATATTTTTCTTCGGAGTGCCATTAACACCTGGAGATGCTTGGTTCTTGGACGAAAGAGAGAGACATATCGCCGTGCATAGAATCTTAGTCGAAAGCGACAGAGGTGAAAAGAAAAATTTTGATAAGGGGCAGCTCTTCGAATGTCTTAAATTCGACTTTATCACTTATTGCTCTTTTTTGTTTGGCTTCTTGATAACAGTTACTTCTGGACCTATCTCGTTCTCATCGTTGATCATTGCCGATTTAGGTTACGTCAAATTCGATGTTTTGAAATATGGAGCACCTTCGGGCGCGGTACAATTGGCATTCATATGGATTGGAGTTCTGATGACAACAATGTGGCCCAAACAACGTGTATTTGTCATCATGCTGTTGATCCTCGTTCCACTTGTTGGCAATATCTTATTGTTTGTATTACCAATATCCAACAGCTGGGGAACCATAGTGGCATCATGGTTGGGTAGTTGTATTACCAGTTTTTACAGTATCTTACTCTCTTTGAATGCATCCAATACAAGAGGCAACACCAAGAAATCAGTGGTAAATAATGCTTTCTATTTGGGATATGGCCTTGCTGCTGTGGTTTACCCTCAATGGTGGAATTATTCGAAGGATCCACGGTACAGAACTGGTTTAATTACGGATTTGGTGTTCTGGGGTATCACGGAACTATTGTTGGTATTATATAGACTCAAATGTGTTAGTGAGAATAGAAGGAGAAATCTGTTAGAAGATGCTGGTCAGCTTCCAGAGTACGAAGAGAACCTGGATTTGACAGATCAGCAAGATCTATACCATAGGTATAGTTATTAGTGTTATTTGATATCTATTTAAGGCAATGAATTCCTGAAAGGGTCGCTGTTTTATAGATAATCAAGCAAATACATTTCGTGTCAATCTAACATATAAAAGATCGAATTCATAGATAATTCATCATTTTTCTCTTTTATTCAGTCTTGTCCTCGCCCAGTAATATCACGGACTCACTTACAGCATCTACCGTAGTGATCACATCTTCTTTCTCAATGTCATTCATACTGATATCTTCCTTAGATGTCTCCGCCTTAGCTTGAGACTCTTCATCGGCGGCATCTTCGTCTCCAATGGAGCTCATTGAGACATCGAAACTGCCATCCTCATCCAGCAACGCCGTATCTCTAATATTGGCCTCACTTTTCCGTCTTTTGATATTGGGAGAATCCAATTGGTCTCTCTTGTTCTTCGGTGAATGCACGGCAACATCAACGTCTCCTTCAATCAATTTATCCATTTGTGGGTTCCGCCTATTATTGCTGTTCTGTTGTTCTACACTGTCCAGCACCGCTGTTACTGCACTAATCTGGTCTCTCTCCTCGTCTTTCTCTTGAAGTGACTCTTGTGACTCATTATCGTTATCTGTTGCGTCGCTATCGCTGCCGCTTTCGTCTTCACCCTCGATGTAATCTTCGTCCTCGTCTTCGTCGTCATCATCTTTAATTTCATTCATCCATGGAATTTGAGTCATGACCACTGTTCCAGAGGGTCTTCCCTTCAGTGATTTGATCGGAAGTATCTTCACTTTATCGTTGTCCTTGTCATTGATGTCCTCTGCTTCAACAGCTGATTTTGGTGCTAGTAGATTGTATCGCTTCTCAAGCTCTGTAGAGGTCGTCACCACATTAAAAGTTATCCAAAGAGCTCTCAAAAACTTTATCGGACTATTCTTGTACATCTCCTTTATCGACGTTTGATTCGGTGGTAGTAGATCAAATAACAACAACTCTGAAATACGAAGTATTGTAAATGGAGGGCTTTTCGAGAAATTTTCATTGATCAACGAGTCTAAGTTATTCATGAATGATTCCAAGTCTTGCTCTTCGGGCTGTGGTTCCTGAACATTGGTATTAATATTCACTATATGGTCAGAGGTCTTGTAATCTTGATAGTCTTCATAATGTATTTTGATGATTTGTCTGATCCTTGATTGAATCCTAGGTATGAGCAGCGTCCAATCATCGTTGAATTGTTTCGACAGCAATACTGCCTTCAATGACTTTTCCAAAACTGGATCGATATCTGACACCGTCATCCTTTGTCTAGGTTTGGTGATATCGTTGTTGTATTAACGTGTTGGTCGTGTTTGGAATACAAGTACTAATTTCTTCACAAATAAGTTCAAAAAAAAATTTTAAAGAGGAAGAACACAAGTAGCGTCCATCAAATAAAACCAAATGTTCAAAGTATCTTCGGCAGCCTCCATAACGGTAGCTGTTTCGTCCAGAAGCCTGGTGCGGGCAATAATGCCAAGTACAACATGTTTGGTGCCATTCCAGGTCAGATTCCAATCTAATAACTTATTTTCAGAGGCTGATTTGAAGCACCAAGAGCTTTCCACTGACGAGAAATTGGATAAATGGATCAACGCTTTGAGAGAATTCAAGAATGATCCAAAGAATCAGACAAGAAGGCATGTTGTCCTCAAGAAATTTGACGTGTTGGATTACTATAATCCTAACGAGGAGCAATTAGCAGAGTATGAGGCTATAAAGGATAAACCATTACCAATCTTAGTGGATCCCACCGTTGAAAGATTGACAAATATCATAATGAAACACGGGAAGAAACTGAGGACAAGAAAAATCATCAGTGAGGCTTTTCATTTGGTTTACTTACAGACGAAGCTTGACCCAGTTCAAGTCTTTAAGGACTCAGTCGAAAAATTGGCCCCGATTATGAAAACCGTTACTCTTAAGACTGGATTTGCGAAGAACATCACAACACCGGTACCATTGACGAAAAGACAAAGAGAGAGAATTGCCATCAAGTGGATTGTCGATGGTTGTGCTAGAAGGGCCTCAAATGATTATGCTGTGAGGTTAAGTGAAGAGATTTTGAGTGTTTGGGAAGGCAAGAGTGCTGATTTTGAAAAGAGAAACAGTCTTCATAAATCATGTGTGGCACATAGAGCTTTTCTTGTACTCAAATAGGGTTAGATAGCGATGATTGCGTAGAGCATGTAAATAGAGGGCCAAAATAAATTTGCCAAATATAATTCGAAAGCGAGCGTTTATAAGTTTTGCATATCATTACACACATATTGAGGAGATTTTCATCATTTCACTCCATTAGTTAGACCTTGAGTTTCTTCATCTCAACTCTATAAATATCATCATTATCCTCGAATGCATCGGATTTTCTCTTCAACGATATTGGCTCCCTGTTAGTCATGGTGACTGTATTGAAATCATTGACAACTTCACTAAGACTAGTAGCATTAGTCGAAGCATAGATCAGCATCGTCTGATTGAAACTTGCAAAGATCTGCGCCAAACGTTGCTTTTTTAAGCTAAACGGAGTCGCTGAACCTGATTCAGTTTCTTTATCATTCAGAGCTGTTTTCAAAAAAGTTGTTTTATTGATGTAAGTACAGGCCAACAACAACTGGGACCACTGTGAATATAATCGAGCACTCAAATTTAGGTTGTAATCAAGTGAAATCAAAACCTGGAATTCCATGGAAATCATATCTTTCAACGGCAAGCCACTGATCTTGGACCAAGTTTTCATAGAATAGTTCCTGTCTTGAATAAATTTTGACGCCAAAATCAAAGATGTCAAAAAACATCTTTTTGGACATTGAAATACCAATGCATTTGAAGACTGTATGGTTGGTTTCAATTTGTATATGTAAAATAAAGCCACTTGCAAGGTGCAGTAAGATGATCTTGAACGGCGCAAAGTTTCTTTCAAAAACCACTTGATCTGGCCTGCATCAAAATTTTTTGGCCACATCACCTCCAATAAGATTGACGCAGCTGAAATTAACGAATCGACAAACTCGTTCCGTGAAATGGCTTTGCTATCAGTACTCGCTGGTGTGTTTATATCTTCTGTTCCTTTTTGTGACATTGGAGGCGTGATCATCTCGGATTCCCTCCTATCGACCTTTTCTGGATCTTCTTTCTCCACGCAGTCGCCGACATCGTTCTCTTCGACAGAAGTATCATCACCAAGTGTAGTAAACGATGACAAGAAGTCATCTTTACCAATTTTGTAATTTGTGGATGGTCTAACTGATGATGAGACACCTGATTCAGGACTAATTGAAATAGGTGAATTCGTAACTTGCAGTGAAATAGAATACATCGGTATGCCTAAAATTGGATTGAGTTTGAAATGATTTGGCACCGTCACCTATTGAAAACCCTTATTCAACAAAAACTTTTTGAGGATAACAAAACACAAAACGGATAAAATGATAAAACCCAGGAATTAAAAAACAAAAATTAGCTAGCAACAAAACCCCCCTGATGAAATTAATGATTTGTGTAGGTTGGGAGATGACAAAATGATGTTGCACCACCGATGGTTGATGAGACTCTTCTTCAATGAGAACTCAGCCCTAGTGAATACTAGTGATTGTAATGTGAATCTAATCCAAAAGGTTATCCAACTTTCCTTATTTTTGATAACCGAACCGATGACTCTAATCTAATCGTAACAGACAACAGAAAAGAAAATGACTCAAACTTGATACGGTGAACACGCCTTTCCTTAATTTGTGCGCCTCCCACAAAAAGAATGATAAGTGAGACCAACTGAGACACACACAAGCTGTGAGTGATATATAACAAAAGTTGTCTAAGACCAACTAGTCAGTCCCTGTCTTTGGGTAAACTTGCAAAAAGTATCCAATAAATGAATCAAGATGTATAAGTGCGTATATATCTGTTTTTATGTTCTCGTTCCCAGCTAGGGAAAATTATAACACGTAATTGCCTTGAGCGGACATCTTCTTTATAATACGATACTTTTCTATTTCTCTCAAATGTTATAAAAATACAGGTTGAATGCTGATATATATTGGGTAAAGATAAGCTGTTGAACGGTTGTTGAACTGAAATGTATAACAATAATGTCTAATATATAGCTGTCCTTTACTTTATATAAATGAGTACCGTTTTTTTTTCTCTATCTCTTCTTGTGTAAAAAAAAAAAAAATTTAATTTAAAAAAGAAAATATAAGCGTTAAGAGAAAAAAAGCTGAGCTGTTATCTTGTATTAGTTATCTTTTTACACTACCATATCTCTCTCCAGTATAGAATTACTTTAGATTAATACTATATCATACCACTTTTCAGCAAATTCTGCTGTATTACCATATCTGTCACCGCTGTCAAAACAAATCTCATGCTGCGCGCATCGGTGGCACAGGTCCGATGGATATAGATTTGTTTGGGAGTTCTGTTCAAGTTTTTAAATGAACTCTCAAAAAACCTGGTAGCCTCTTCTAAATCACCATTGGGACCCTGATACTGTGGGAAATACTTCCTCATCGGTGATTTGAGAATTTTCTGTTCAAATATGTCCATTTTGTTGATGAATAGAATGAACGGTGTGTTGTAAAACCATCGGGAGTTGCAAAGTTGGTTGAACAAATGCATCAGTTCATGCATTCTGTTTACAGATTTATCTTCAAATAACTTCTGATCATACTCTGAGATCGCCATCACAAATAGGATCAGTGTTATACCTTCGAAACAATGTATCCATTTCGATCTTTCTGACCTTTGACCTCCAGCGTCTAACACTTTGAACCGCGAACCTCCAATGGCAAAATTAGTCTCACTAATACCAGTAGTCTTGATCCTACCTTTCAATATATCTTCATCTGTGCAAATATAATGCGGTTGAGCAAAATTGGAAATATTTTCAAAATAATATGAGGCACTTCCCTCTAACTGGAATTCATTGGAACGTGCAAAACTCTGTTTGATCCCTTTATCGTGAGTCCACAACTGTCTGATCGATTCGGCAACATCAAATTTCGACACACCAGAGGTGGCAGCACTGGTAGATGGGCTTTTTGATAGAGGAACATTCAAACCACTTATCCCTGGTCCTATCTCTACTTCATCATTCAACCCGTCAACTGTTTCCTCGATCAATGTCAGGTCACCACTCATCCGCTGGTCTTCTTCTTCCGCTGTTGTAGGCTCCCAAGGTGGTACAGCTAACTTTCCCGTGCTCATCTCCCGTCTCTTTTTCTCTGATTTCCTCGAATATTTAACAACATACTCGTGTAAGAACCCACTCCCACCGGCAACACCGGTGTCGATATCACTCAAGGCATTGTATTTCAAAATAATCTTCTTGAACTCGTTCAATGGTGACCCAGGTTGATCACAATCCATCTTGATACCCAAAATTCTTCCTTGAATAATCAATATCTTCATACTCTGTATCGCATCGGCCCAAATCACTTGTGCATATTGCAACCGTTCCTGATGAGTGAATCCATTTTGATGTAATAACCGCATCTGCTTCAAAACTGTAGATTTGCCACTCTCTCCTGCTCCTAAAAGCAAAAGCTTTATCTGGCTCTTTTCCATTGCTGGTTTGGCAAGCATTTGATCAATGGCATCATTGGCTCGTTTGCTTTCGTAGTAAGGATCATTTTCATCAAGAGCTTCTATACTCGCTGTACATCCCATTGTTTCTTTCTCACTTCGCTGACAGTAGTCCTGTCTCCTTCTCTTGTGGATTCAAATGCGGTTGTAACGTTTAAAAGTTTGAGTTTAGATATAATTTGATTGCCAAAATACATTCATAATTGAAGACTAGCGGATAATATAGTTTCGATCATGGGGGGGGGAGAGGAAATGAAAGGTAACTATTTTTGATAACACTAATCTGCGCGCGAAATGAGGCTACAAATTTTTAACTTGTTTCAGATTTCAATTTCCTCCTTCACAGTACAAAATCGTAGCTCTCGCTAAACCGATCTGTATGTAAGTGGGTATGCAACTATGGCACAGTATTCCTTTGACAGAGAATACGGTAGGCAAACTTTGAAAACTCTTGTGTTCTTCAAATTTTAGTTTTAGCAATATTCAGCAGCGCGACCCCATTCGAATGGACCAAGTGTTAAGCTTTTTCTAAATCTGTTGCTAGACTTTTCCAATGGGTTACAAGTATCACAACAAGCTACTATTATTTCATTTACAACCACCTTGTACAGTTAATTGGCTATCAACTATAGCACGACCGAGATGCTCCTAATTTTTTCTTTTTTTGATATCTAAAAAACACTATCAATGTCAATAACTATAATAAAAGTCTATATGCATAATGAAGTTGGGGCCAATTGACTCCATTTTCTTCGTCTATCTTCTGTTTTCAAGTCCAGCCTATGAAATTTCTGACAAGCTTGTTAAAATCTGGCAGGTTATCTAAATAAATATGGTGGCCAGACCTTTCAACAATCTTGAACTTCAGCAATTTGTTGCCATTTATGGCATTGATATCTTCACAACATTCCTTTCCTGCTTGCTTATCCATCCAGTCCTTGTCTCCGTATATCCATAATGACGGTACCTTCAAAGTTCCTGGTAATCTGTCTAGCAAAGGCAACCTAGCCAATGCCCCAGGTGCCAACAATCTGGTTAAAGAATACTCACCAGATCCCTTAGCGACGAAGGTCTTGTACGCGTATTTATGCATGCTCATTAATTCATCACCTTGACTCAAGGCACCCAATCTTGAAAAAGACCAGTTACTTACAAGCTTTGGCGCGAAAGGACCAAGGCCTCTTATTATGCTGAATGGGGACGTGTGTCTCTCCCATAATTTAACTAAAATTGTTGGCATGTTTCTTGTCCTTCTAATCTGACCCATTTGAGCATCAACATCAAGACCATCAGTGGATACAGGGCTGAGTGGTGCCAGTGTTGCCTCCAGTTGTGATTCATACAACTCATCTACTATTTCTGGACCTTCTAATTCTTTCTCGTTTTTATGTTTGTCCGGTTTGTCTACTTTGTTAGAACTTTCTTTATCGCCCAATAATGAGTAATCGGATCTTTCCACCCCAACCGGCGAGACTAAAACCAATTTGCTTACATTCTCTTGATGTTTCATTGTGTAGCAACTTGATAAATATCCACCTAATGAATGTCCGATCAACACAAAATTCTTCAAATGACGCTTCTTCCTCCATTCTTCGAATGAATCGACAAAGAAATCTTCTGTCTTGTGAATATCTTCCTCTGTTTTTGTACCATATTTTGGAAACTTAGGTCTTGATGACAATCCGAACCCTAACATATCAATGGCATGGATGTGAACCCCCTTGATCTTAGACAAGCTATCAAAATTTTTGTAAAAGAACCCTAACGATGCACCATACCCATGTACAATAACGATATGTCTCTCTTGCTCTTCATTTTCTGGGATCTTCTCCATATTTTCAATATAAAACTCGTGGATGTAATTACCCTTTTTATCGATCACCGTGTTTATAAGTTTCGATCTCCTTGTGGGATCCAGTTCAGGGAAGAAGGGGACAAATGATAACACTTTCTCCTCGTAGTATGACAAAGGTTTGGATTCCAACCATTGAGAGAAACTTTGCCTATATGAAAGCTTAGGGGCACCCTTGGCGGCGCGATATGGTGGAGGTGTGTTCTTGTCAACAGTAGTACCAGACATGTTTTGCTGCTGTTTAAATGGTGAGAATGGAAGTAATGATGCAAAAGTTTTTCGCGGTAAAAGCCTTTTTATAAATTGTTTCCTATAAATGAATCACTCTCAGGTATTCAATAACCTATGACAATTTGGGTGCGTGCACAGTGTATGTCTGACTTCAACAATAAACGTTTGAGATGATGTCGATGATGATGAGAATTTAGAATTTGATGAAAATTGAAAACAAATCCATCTTCTTAAGTCCTTTGAAACCGACTCTTTTTTAATTTCTTTTCAGACAATCGTTTGCTTTTCTTTTTTCCTCGGTCGATGGAATGGAATTGCTGGAAAATTGCCGAAGTCTTATTTCAAATCCGACACAACCCTTCAACAACTCACATGGAAGCTATAATCTCATTTAATTTAAATTGTTGATGGTAGCAAGTAGACTCTGTCCATTCTTCCTGTAGATCATCTAGCTAGTGGTGATTAGGAATCTGTCCTTCGGAGGTAAGCTTCGCAGCAAAAAAAAAAGATCGATAGTTCTTACCAATAGCACACGAGTACGCCGTTTCACAAAAAATGGCAATCGAAACCGTTCAAGTTTCTAATCATATCTGGAGATGTTATTACATTGCGCAGTTGGCTGGGTTTTGGACGGCGTACATTTCTGTAGCAAGATCTCCCAAAATAGGCTGTTTGAATTAAAATTCCCACGCGAGCCTCGGTAACCAACCGTTGATGGGGAGCAAAAAATGAAAATAAAAATTAAAGAAATTTTGACATCCCCTGTTTTTTGTAGACCCCAACTTTGCTATTCGAAAACAAGTACAAGGGATGACTGACTATTTTACTGATAATCTTTATACATTAAGAGCGACAGACTCAGCTAACAATTTTCCCTCAGGAGATTTTTCATGATCTTGAACGTTCTATCATTTATCACTTACGATGGACAAAACTTCTGGAAAAAATTAGCCATTTATAAGTGATATAATGAAAAAATACCGTCATTACAGCACAGCTCCCAAAGAGGATCCATCTTCAATTAAAATTCTCAAAACATTTTATATACCCAAAGATAACCAATTTATTTTTCTATTCTTTACTTTATTTTATTGTCTCTATTCCTTATCTTTTATCTCTTAGTTTTCTTATTTCACATATCTCTCCTTTTGTATTTGTCTCCCTTGATTTAGAAATTGCTTCAATGTTACCTTATATTATTTCAATTTATTATATTGATATTTATGGATTATTTATCTTTTTCTTCTTTCTATTTATTTTAGTTATTGGATTTATTTATGAATTTAATACACAGACATTTTTTTATTCTTCCCTTTACTTTATTTATTATTTATTTAATTCGCAATCCCAAACAAATTTCTTTGCTCGATTCTCTTATTTTATCTCTTATCAAACGTACTCAAGTGTTGCAATTCTCTCTGGAGTTTTAAGTTAGTCAATCATTACATCTTCACATTAAACTTCTGACGAACTACAAAAAGATAACTGGCACATAAGGTTTGAACCAACTAAGGTACTATCGTGAATTCATACTTTTTCGAACACTTGTTTATGCAGAAAATTTAAATGACGTAAAGTAAAGATGTTGGCGCTAAATGTTGAACAGCATACCATTATTAGGATATCACATAGGACAATGATTTTCGAATGATCTAGGGTTTTCAATGAGTGTATCAGACATCTAAGTGTAGTTCTAATAAAAGAATCTTTCAGCAGGTTGGAATAACTGGTGAAATCCACCTTGCAACAACAATTGAGAATCACCTTTATCGAAGGGAATTTTATAGTGGAAAATGGTGAAATAATAATTTTAGCAACCCTTTGCAATATTTTGAACTGGATTCAGTATGAAATTGGGTGGGTCGACTAATGAGAATTTTAAAGATGTTAACATCAGGACACCAACTTTACACCAATTATCGAACCTGTCTCTCTGTTCGTGTAGCTAGAAGTATGCGAGTAGAGTTTGATTTTGTAAATAGATGATCTAATTCCAAGTCTACCTACATCAATATTGACGTGACGAGGTCTTGGATAAAAAGATACACTCTCCCACTTCTGGAGAATTACATCCTCTTTCTTGGAGTCAAAAGGATGAAAATAACCGTATGACACAGCTATGGAATATAGCACGTCTATCAAGGATATTGTTGAGATGACAGGTCCTTTAATTTATCCAGATGATTATTCAATTTGGTTGGAGAACTTCTTGAACTACGGGGAGACGCAAAAAATTTATGAAATAATTTAAAAAATCGACCCTAGCTGGGGTCGAACCAGCGATCTTCCGATTAACAGTCGGATGCCTTAACCAACTTGGCCATAGAGTCCCTTACTATACCTTGGTAAAAATTGCTGTTCTCCATAATTTGACCAATAAAACAAAATAATAACCTGATTCGGCAGTCATAATGATGTTGTTTTTCCTTCCAGAGGAGATAGACAGCCCCATTCATTTGGAAAATTCCTCATTTCGTTTTATCAAATAATCCTTACAGTTTGTTGCGATTAAATTAAGTAGTTTATGACAGAAAGAAAATAAAGTACTATATTTTGGATCTTCGGGACTTTAGCTGAAGCTTTTGCAGAAAGAATAAATGCAGCGATCAATTGATATTTTGGTTTTCGTACAAATGTATATTCAGATTTGAGTTAAATCCCCAGCTTGATCTGATTTGTCCTTCTTCTGTATTCATTATTATTAAACTGAAATTTTTCGACCAAACATGTAGCTTTGTTATGACCATGTATAACGGAACAAATTCAACTTATATTTGAAATCGAATTCTGAAAAGAGAGAATCTAATGAAGCTGGTATCCCTGATCTATTTTGTTTTGTGAGTTGACTGTACAAGGGCTCGCTTCATTGGAATACGATCTGTTCTTATTACCTGTGTGTGGCAAGTAACATCTCGGGGAACAACTATGTTGAAGATAATGTGGTTCAGGGAAATGATATAAGGGGAAAAACTTGAATTGGTTTAAAAATAGTTAACCAAATTGTAAGATACGTCAGGTGTGTCAAGAAAAAGATCTGAAAGATAACATTCACATACAGCAGTTGCTCATTTATAGCAAGGCTTCTGAGGAAAAATTTTCCCTTTTTTATTGATTTTAAACTGGTGATAAAAAGAGAAGGTCATTACAATTAAAAAGCACTATCTATGAGATGCGTTCCATGATGGCCGTGCAAAAAAAAAAAAAGTGGTTTTATTTCAAAGGATTTTGAAATTTTTTTTTTTTACATGAGATCAGTTCATCTTTTGATCTTGTTAGCTTTACTCTTTTCAAACTCACATACAAACTACTCTCGAATTTCGAAACCGTCATTTGATATACCAGTGAAAGCTATCAACACAGACAAGGAAGATGGCAAAGAGACCTATGGGTTTAGGTAAATCAGCTAAGCTGAAAAAACAAAAGGTTTCATTATCACCTCCTTCATCTTCGTCATCAGCCACACCTCAGCTCGGAGATTCCACCAATAAAGATGACAAAGAACCATCATCGCCACAACACGGTTCTTCTGATAGAGAAGAAGTTGACCAACAACAATTAACAGTGGAATTGGACGAGACTGTAGATCCTAACGATGAGTTATCACAATTGAAAGGGTTATGGCACACTTACACGAATTCCGCCAAGGAGAACGAGTTGATGTTGAATGGGATTGTTCATGAATGTGACAGGTTGTTGAGGAATAACAATAATGTTCTTGGATCTGTAAAAAAAAAAGCAGGAGAAGATGGGAATAAGAAGCTGCAAAACGGCGATGACGACGAATTGGCAAACAACAACATAGAGGCCACGATGTTAACTGATACATTCTATTATATCTATGCGATAGCACTTTCTGAACTAGCCAAATTCCATACTACACAAGAAGAGGAGGAAGTTGGTAGTAGTAGGAGCGGCGAAAGTGGTAAAGTTGGAGAGTACTTTGATGCCGCTATTGAGCGTGTGCAATCAGGAATAGAGATTTTCCCACAGAGTAAATTGTTGGCGATTGGAGAGTCGCAGATCATCTTCAATAGGTTAATGTTGGAGTATATAAGTCAGATGGATGTGAATTCAGATAGGAAGCAATTCCCTAATGTTGAAAGACTTGTTGATGAGAGTTTGTCAAAACTTGAAAAGTCATTGTCAGGTGATGCTGATGATGGGAAAGAGACCGATTTGAGTGGGGCAGAGCTGGAGTTGTTGGATTTGTTGAAAACGGTAGATGATTTTATTGACATAGTGTCGAATTTTGGGCATGAGCAATTGGAAGGTTTGGATAGTGAGGATGAGGAAATTGAGGAACTTGAAGAAGGGGATGACGCCAAAGAGGAGAGCGTAGTTGAGTTAGGGAAGAAACATCCGTTATATAAATTGCAGAGCAAAGTTGGTGAGTACAGCCGTTGGTGGCAATCTCAATTGGAGCTACTTCATAAGCGAAACAAGGATGAAAAGTTGACCGCTGAAATTTGTGGTATGTTGGGTAAATCATATTTGCAACAACTGGAACAACCTGAGCAGATCTATACCGCTTTGAAGTATAGCGACGAAGATCAAGACGAGGATAATGACAATGATGACAAGACCATCGATGGTATGACGGCAGAAGAGGCGCAACAGTTGGCCAAAACATATTTCGAGAAACTGATCCCGCTCTTGTCGAGGCTGGTGGTGGATTCTCAACCGGAAACGTTGGTGGACTTGGCTGAGCTGCAGATAACCATGGGAAATTTGTTCGAGGTTGGCAGTGATGAGCAAGAGGAGTATTACCGTAGCGCTGAGGTCAAGTTGAGGAAGCTGAACAATATCACACACGGGAAATACCAGGATATTTTGGATAGTATTACCGAGGAGCAGCAGTGAAAATGAAAAAAAATTAATCAATGGTGATAGTGTTAAACTTGAATTCTATTGAGTACAGTAGGGACATGAAGTAGAAATAGGAATAATAAAAAAGAATAAATAACAAAAACTAATGACAAGAATGATAATTATATAGGTATATATATATATATATATATATATATAGATCTATACACGATGGCAAAACAAACAAAATTATAAAACACCGGATTGGGTCAGGTTGTTGATACAGCAAACAGTGGCAAGTGTCAAACTTGGAAGAATATAAACAACAACAACAACAACAACAAACAAGCCTCAGCCGTATTGGCAAAGTTTGAATGGATGAGGTAACAAGGAGATTGAATCAAAACAATAAACAACAGAAAGGAACAAGACGTAAACGAACAAATGCATCATGACTGAATATGATGAGTTAGTGGGGTTGAGGAGGAGGAGGAGGAGGAGGAGGAGGAGGAGGAATGGGCATGCAACAACAACTAAATGATACAGCACAAAGACTCAACCCCTTGTGAAAGTAATTAGAAGGGGCGCAAACAAACAAACAAACAAACAAACAAATAAATTTAACAGCAAGGACACAAACACATTTATGCACATAAACATATACTATTCTTTTTATTTCATCAATCTCCTCCACGTAACCCTTAAGATCCTAATCTCTTTGCTGGAAAAAGAAAATCGACATCAAAAAGGTGACAGATCAAAAATCACAAGTGTGGGAGCAAATCAAATGAGATAACCATGAACGACAAAATTGTGTACCAAAAGTTATTTTAAAGCAAAAAGATGAAGCGCTGTTAAACTACACTCACACTTTAGAACTGATGGTTTGTTCTTGTAACAACTTCATCCCATTTTGTTCGTGTAATTGTTCTTTACAATTTTGCAAACCAGTGCATTTATGACTTTCCAATAATCTATGTTTGGAACAATAATGACCATCACAATGAATACAATCTCCAACAATCTTCAAAGGTTGGTTATTGCACATGTTAAATGAGCATCTCTTCTTATTCGACGATCTTCTTCTCTTCTTGTGTTGCTGTTGCTGTTGTTGTTGTTGTTGTTGTTCATCCAAGTGTTGTGTTAATTTCTGCTCATCATCTAAGACAACTCTGGTCCCGAATTGTGATGCATCATCCTCTTCATCGATCAATACGGCCGATGACGATTGTAAATTCTGATTGATGAGATAAATGATGGACTCATTACCAATACCATAAGAGTTCAAAGTATTATGTAATTCCAATTTTTTAGATGAGTAAATGAGTGAGAAATTTGATAACGACAAATCATGGATGTTGGAGTTGGGTGGAGCGGCAACTAGAGCAGCCAGTTTTAAGTCGTTGACGGTGGAGTTGTTAGGTATTGTCACTTCATAGGTGAGTTGAGTGCTCCCATTCGATAATCTTATAGACACTCTCATTTTTGTATGGATGATGTGGATAGTTAGCTAGTGTATATGAATGTTGTATATAATATATAAATTTATATATATATATATACAGTTGTGTATATTGAATGATATATATATATATATATATATATATGGAATGAAATGAGTAATATACAGAATGCGATAAGTGTCTGTTTTAGTTTCTTTTTTTGTTTCCTCACTCTTCTTTGCCACCTTCTCACTCACCCTTTCTCTCAAGTAGTGTCAATGCCATATTGAGTAATTACTGAATAAGGAAGTCTACTTTCTCTATGACATTAATTTTTGAAAATTTTTAAGGCTTCAACACATAATATATATATATATATATACACATCGTATTATATACCATACATATCACTTTAACATACATATAAAGATGTCAGGACTCATGCCACAACCAGCTCTGCAACCAGGTAAAGATGCCTCCTTTTTCTCTAGAGCCAAAGAGACCCCTATCTTCAAAATTGGTGTCCAATTAAGCTTGTTTGCCGTTGGTGTTGCTTTCATCCAGTCTCCATTGATGGAGATGTTGGCTCCACAATTATGATCAATTGATAAAGTAACCTGTTGAAAATCATCACTACACTGCGCACATATTCATATTTATATATATATATTACATTTTTATATATATGTAAACATGATCTATATATACAACTTTTGAAATTATTCAATGAATGCTCATAAATTATGTTTTCTATGTTCAAGATTCCATGGAGTAGATGGGTTAAAAGCCAAGATTTCTAAAACATATACAATCATTATGTATATTGAAAGATGATCAGCACTTCAAAGTTAATTAATGTGTGTTGATGGGAGACAGAATGAAGAAAAATAATTAAACAATAGTACTGGGATGAAGAAGAATATCATAATATTTTAACAGTTGTAATGAGACTAACAATAATAATAAAAATATAAGATCAAAAAGCAGCGTTCGAAAGAGGAGTAAATAATAATATCAGTCTAATTCTCGGGGAAGGAATAGATATGTAACTGACCTTCTATGTGTTGAAAACAATCGAATGAAAGTTGTTGTTGTTGTTGATGTTGATGTTGATGTTGATGGTGTTAATGTTATCAGTTGAATGACAAAGATGACTGAATCAATGACTAAAGCAAGAATTCTTCATTGAAATTGACTGCCAATTTTCCTCTCTATATTAAATAAAATCCAATTTTCCAAATCTAATCCTCAGAATATATCAATCAGCTTACTTTCTCATGACAACGTACAAAGCGTGTAAGATACCTGGGAACCAAGCAAGACAACACAGCACAATGTTGATTAAGAAATCAGTACCGAAACCACATTCCATAAAGACGGCTAACGGTGGTAAAAGAATAGCTAGATAATTGTTGTTGATGTTAGCAAAATATACAGATATGATTATAAGTGAAGGTGATACAATTGTTCGCTTCATGTACACACCCATCTTTCTTCATCTTTCCACTTCAGAAAAAAAAAAAAACAAATAACAGAACAAAATAACCCATTTTGCAGGGAGATTAGGATCGGAGTGAGAGTTGGCCGAGACCAGGACAATTTGAACAGTATTGAGATGATTGCAAACGGAGGCGAAAAGGTAATTGATGTGGTTGGTAATTTCTATTAATTAATTAATTTCGTTTATCTCAATGGATGCGTTGATGACAGTTGGAAGGATTAAAAGAAGAATGGAATGGAATGAATGGGATAAAATGTGTATAGTAAATACTATTCAATTGATTGTACATATTCGAGGTACTTGTATTATAAATGGGCACATACCAATACAGATGGCAACGATCTTCGATGATTCCATTATGATTGTTTATTAATTTTAATAATATAATATATTGGGTAAATTGTATAATTGATTAAACCAAGAAATTTAATTGAAATGATATTATATATATATATACTAAAGAGAAAAAAAGAAAAACAGGTCATATTACCGCATTGGGCCTCTCCTCCCCCCCTAAGAGAAGAGAAAAACAAACAAAAAAAACAAAAAAAGACACGGCGGCGGTCAGCGGCAACTTTT
The DNA here is from genome assembly GCA_030557235.1 of Nakazawaea populi. Taxonomy (NCBI): domain Eukaryota; kingdom Fungi; phylum Ascomycota; class Pichiomycetes; order Alaninales; family Pachysolenaceae; genus Nakazawaea; species Nakazawaea populi. Next base: position 317,061 of record JAKTVN010000002.1, read on the forward strand.
TTTCTTTTTGTGTCTTTCTCTGTATCTTTCTCTCTTTGTCTTTTTTTTTTTCCCTTTTTTTTTTTTTACTTCTTTATATATTCACAATGTATATATAGGGATGATGATTCTGATATGATGATCGATGATAAGTTAATCATCATCCCCTTTACCTACTTGAAGAGAGATGTATTTTTGTTTGTTTGAAGTCAAAATAAATGAGGAAAAAAAGATAACAACAACAACCAGCACAAAAAGTCATTCCCTGATATTATGCTTTACAGCGGACCGACATTTTTACAGAGGTTTTTTTACTTAGCTAATACTACACCTGCTATTAAAAAGACCGCCGCCATCCTTCAATATAACGCACTATATGCAAGCACCCTTTAAATTCCGACAGCCCACATATTTTTAAACTTTACACAACAAAGAATCTTAACCGTTAGTCGTTAACCACAAAAAGAAATAAAAAACTGGATGACTCAAATTCAATCGATCAATCAAATATACACACACACAGACATACATACATACCCTTTTTGGTCTAATTGATTTATTTACGAAATTAACCAGCCTCTTTGTTTTGTTCAACTGATATTAGCTCAGACAATAAACGGAACAAATATTTTCCTATTTTTCGGATAATCTGGAAATTCTCTTTTCAAACTCTTATGTTTCTTAACACCCCAGATGAACATTTGCGTTGTTGATACAATTAAAAACAACCATGCTGACCAATTCATAGTCATTACAGCAAACACTAACCATCCAACAGTCTCGGTGAAATAATTTGGCACCGTTATATAGTTGAACAAGAATCCGTATGGGATCACATGACCTTGGGTCTTATTATCCAACCTCAAATTTCTTAAAATGACATGCGAGTAAAAATTACCCAATTCAGCCAAACCCCAGATCAATACCAACCCAATCAATTGATCAGAGGGACAATCTCTGACATAGAACAGTATCTTGGTAATGGTACTGCCTCTAGGCTGATGATCATGATAAAGAGTAATCCCGAAAAACAATCCAGACAAGATCCAATAATGGGAACAATTCTTGATCAAATTGAACAGTGGCATTGTCAGATGGCTAAAGATATGGATAAATGTTGTCTCATACTCTCTTTTGAAAAAATGCAACATAACCATCATATAGGCACAACGTTGAGTCCATGTCACATTAGTGGCATCGTAAATGGCATAATAAAAAAATGAATTGATGATGATTGGTCCGATGTACTCCATCAAGAAAACAAATTTCCATGAAACTTGTGGACCTAAATCCTTAGCATAAATGATATCCTTATTTGCCAACCCGTTTTGTTGAACAGTGAGTGTGTAATCCAATGCAATCTGTTTCGATTTCAATTTACCAGTCTCATCAATTTTAGACAATTTTATACGAGTTGCAGATTTCTTGTTCACTTTGGCATATTCAGAGACAATATCTTTCAATCTGGTCTCCGGAGTGGTGTTAACATTGATCTCACGTAAAGATTTGGATCTTGGTTTGATCGAGATAACTGTCATGACTCAATGGTTATGTTTTATGTTGTTCCTATTAGCAAATACCAATTTTATTCTCGATTATTGCTCTCTTCTTTTCACTTTGTTCTTCCAAAATTTTTTTTTGTTTTTTTTTGTCATCTTTATTGGTAAAGCAAAAAAATCTACACAGTAAAAACGAGTCCGAAACGCCCCTTAACGTCTACTCTTTTAATTTATAGATCATTAGTTCCTGCACCCTACTCAACAGCAGAAGTTATCGTTTAATTGATAGTCTTCTATATTGAATCCACCGACTATATCTCACTATTTCATATCATATTTGATAAAGCCTCTAAATTCACTTATGTGTTTTTAGCTGCATCAAGTATACGTGTTAGGTTTGGTAATACTAGTTCACTACATGGTGGGGTTGATAGGGCAATTTAATATCAATAATCTATCTAATATAAATAATGCAAAGATCGAAGAAGGGAGTAGGACCCTAACAGTGGAAGAAAATTAGGGCACCACTGCCCTTCTTCGAGCAAAAAGTACTCCTTCCCAAAGTGGTAATTCTTATTAATCATTGCATACGGCAAATGAATACGACCGCAAAGACTTGATCGATGACAAATAAATCTGTTTCAGTTGTGATGATTATAAAAAGGGGTTTAAATTCATTTCTTTCAACTGGCATCAATGATGTATTCATCATAATCAAAGCATACTTCCCAACCGAGACATCAAAACACAAACAGCCATTTTTTATCAATGTCATCATCTTCAACAACTTCTAAAACAACTTATTTGATCACAGGTGGTAATCGTGGATTGGGACTTGAATTTGTCAAGGCCATCTCTGCAAGACCTGACACCCAAGTTTTAGCCACCACGAGATCAGATTCCTCAATTTTGACCGAATTGGCACTGAAGCGTGGCAACATCACCATCTTGAAACTAACAGTCGATGATGAAGCCTCTGTTTCTTCCTTTGGTGAGACATTATCTCGAATCCCAAACTTGCAAATCGACATCTTTCTCTCCAATGCAGGAATCTCATACTCTTACACCCAAGTTCTTGACACTCCAAGAGATTCACTCATCGACCATTGGAAAGTGAACGCCTTGGGTCCCATTGAAGTTTTGAAAAGGGTCAATCCATATCTTTCCCCACGCAACAAGTTGATTTTCATTTCAACACTGATCGGATCTATCACTGAGATGGGAATTTTTCCCATGTCTGTATCTGCGTATGGGTCATCGAAGCTGGCGTTGAATTATCTAGTTAAGGAGATCAGTTTGGAGAAGAAAGATACCTCCATCACTGTGGCTATGAATCCAGGGTTCATCATGACGGAAATGGGACAATTAGGACTGAAGTATTTCATCAAACTGGTGGGACAAGAGGCCTTTGATAGTTTACCTGAACTTAAAGCCGAACAAAGTATTGCTATGCAGTTGAAGATCTTTGATGAGTTGACTCTGGAAGATAATGGTAAATTTCTCAGTTACGATGGTACAACCGTTAATTGGTGATTTTTTGGTTTGTGTATTCCTGTTATTAGGAATTTTTTTAGAACTCTTTCGTTGTTATTGAGTTGAATGAACAACCAAAATCAAACTGGGTCACTGAAACAGCTAACAAAAAGTGAGTGAGGGGGATGGTAGCTCATATTATTTGATTTTATAATAAATAAATTAATTGGAGATTTAGATAATTATAAATTGTCTTTCATAACTATAGATTGTGAAAACTATTCACATCATCATCTTTTAGTTTTGTTGGAAAGATTTCTTCATATATAACCACTGTATACATTCCAGATCCTGGTAATTGTTCTCAATTTGAAATCTACGCCATAGTCATTGTCCAATAAGTCATTACAGTCTCTCACCCACTCATACTTCTTCCCCTTTGGAATGACCAACATCATCAACGACCGTAACTCTATGACTTCCAACAAGATTAACCCATCGGTGACATAATCTTTACCTTGTCCCTGAGAGATCGTCAATAACCTCTCAATGTTATTCAAGCTGGAATTAATCTTTGGCTTCAACGACGAGTTGAAACGGGAAATACCATTTTTCCAATATATATTTATTGAACTGAGAATGTAATATGTCACGAGTAGGGATGGCGACAGTGCAACCACGGTGAACACCAATTCTTGTGATTTTAAAAGTTTGTCAATACCATTCATCGCAACATCTCCATCAACTTTTAATTTTTGGATTTGTATCAACAAATTCCTGAGCAATTTGCCCTTCACCAAATTAGATACCGGATTTTTTAACACCTGCTCGTAATTTTTCATAATTGTTGTCAAGTCACCCGCCTGAACTGACAGTGAGATTTCACTTTTCAATTGTTCCAATTGGACCTCATTGAGTTTGGTCGAATTATCATCAACAGCCAAGTCAATGGCCATTCTTGTTAAAGAATCCAAGTCTGATGACAACGATTTCTGAGACATGATAGCTATCTCTGATGACGAGTCATGTCTCACAGTAGCCAACACTTGATTCAAAGGCCTCAATATCCAATTGCGGTAAAAGCCTTTAACAGTATCAACCAAATTCAATTGAATCCATTGCCTAATTTCCAGTTGTCTCTCAATTAATGTTGTTGCCGTTGATGGAATGTACAACAACCCTAGTAATGCCAATATCCAATATCTAACAAATACCGATGGTTTTTCATTATTTTTTATTGTTAATTTCATTTCCATTGAATGTATAGGTATTAGCTGGTTGATCAATTTGTTTAATTTCACAAACGATGAATCGAAATCCGAGTAGGTGGAATCCGTTTCAAGTGGATCACCTCCTTCAAATGATGTCACAAGTTTATCGATCGTTTCGTTGACATTCTCAAATAATATCTCATTGTCTAGGAAATCCCAAGTGCTCTCAATGTTAACTTCTTCATCACTGGAATGATACTTTTGAATATTTGGTAATTCGTTGAGGAGCAATCCCAATTTAGTGGCATTTGATTGTTGCAAATGAATCAAGTTTTGTTTTTTCGTAAGTATACCTTGCCTTAATGAGTAAAATGGGACTCCTAAAATGGTCGAAATGTAATCAAGTCTTGGAATTTGTGAAGGTTTTTGAAAATTTTTGACCAAGAAGAAGTTTGGAGAAACAATCTTATGTGAATTCTCCTTGAAAATCTTAAATAGCATGTTCTTAAACTTTATCAGCCATTTGTAAAAGTCGTCTGCGAACGATGGAACCCAGTCTGGCGTGGAGACATGAATTGACTCATTCGTTGTAAATTTCGACAAATCATTGAACAAGTCCTTACACCATTGATACAATTGCAAAGGTGTACATTGTAAGCAATAAACTCCAAATGAAACTTTGGAATTCAACAGGTTATCGAAATATTCGATATCAGTAGCAAGCGGCATAGTCTTTTTCAACAAACGATTTGAAACGATAATATAAAGCAATGATAAGTTGTAGATCAAGACCAATTTCTCTAATTTGCAAACGGTCTCAATATCTAATCTTGTGCTCGAATTCAACGCTTTAAATGCCTCTTCTTCGTAAATCTTAGAACTGAGAAGTCCATTCTCGAATGGAGCTACAGTCTCCTTCAAATTCAGTAGTGCGAGTTTGTCTTGATTGATAGATACGTTCTTATTCTTCGTCTGCGACTTCGATAATAATCTATTTGACAAGCTAAAAGTCTTGAAGAAACTGTCTTTAATAATTGTTAGATTAGTCTCAATAGATGGTGCTAGGTTGGCATCATCTAATTGCAATTGGTCAATATTCTGCAACAACGAGATGGAGTAAGAGTCCAAGGCCTCCAAGTTGGTCTTTATAGCGTCATCAATGATTGACTTGACCATCTTCTTGTCAATAGTTCTTTCAATTCTCGGTTGTGATAAGTCTTTATTTCCCTTGCTCTTCTTGTAGAAGTAATTATAACTTCTGCATCAGGAATTTTTTCTAATTACATGCACAAAAATAAAAACGAAAATAAAAACTTTGTGTATATCTCTTCAAGATGAAAGTAGGGGATTTTGTCTGCAAATGTCGTTGGAAGAAGAAGACCCTCAGCCCAAAAGACAAAAGACTTTCACTGGTTGCTGGACTTGTAGAAATAGAAAAGTCAAGTGTGATTTAAGAAAGCCAGAATGTTATCGATGTGAGAAGTCAGGTTTCCATTGTACAGGATACGATATCAAACTTAGATGGTCAGAGCCAGTCCATTTTGACAAATATGGTGATCAGTTGCCCACACCATATACGGGGAATATTGTGAGGGACAATCAATATTTTCAAAGGCGTAATGTGGACTTCGTGAAATATAAGAGAAAGTATGAGACGTACGATGAGATGGACAAACATCTAGCCATATTACATAACAATTCATCCTTGTTCAAGGATGATACCAAAGCGTTAGGCCCATTCGGGGTGTTCAGAGGCAAAGAAAATATGAAGAAGAAAAGACATTACGTGCCGAGCTACCAAAAGAAGCTGAGGAAGACACAGAAGAAATATTCAGATCCCAAGCAAGACCCAGCACCAACTACAACAAACTCATCAGCTGCACAGTCTTCGCGATCCCCGTCTCCTTTTGTGCCAAGTTCTACAATAGATGAACTCCAAAAACAAAACATTAGGACCTCAAGGGAACCGTTATTACCAGACGTGAACTTTTTCAGCACCATGCCCAATCTGTCACAAGGAAATGAATGGTTGAGTAAAGATTTAATCGAGGATGCATTATTGACGGTATCAGCGTTGAATGGTGACACTCATTTCTTGGATTTTTTCAATGTCAAGGATGGGCAAAATGGTACTCATCAAAACAATAACATGAGTTCTTTTCCTCAAGAGCAAATACCACAACAGACATTACCACAGCAGCATCAACAAAATCAGGATGAAATGTTCAATTTATTATTTCATAGAAATAATCAATTTGATAAGCAATTTCCACTGCTTTTACCTCAACAAACTCCAGCCGGCAGGCCTGTGACACGGCAACATCATTCCAGATTCAAATTGAATGACAATAATGAATTGCAGTCTGTGACGTCAGCTGCTTCATCTCCAAATAACAACAGTAATGTAAATTCACCAGAGCAGTCAACACAGCCAAGCGAAGATGAAAATTCAATATCTATACACGCGCCAGATGGAAGTTCCAAAATGCCTTCTGCTATAATGGAAGTTGTCAAGAGTACAATACCATTACCAGACTCCTTGCAAATAGACAATATACCAATTCAATCAACTTCATTGGTAGTACACCCAATGACAAGATATCTTTTGAATTATTATATCGAGGAAGTTGCCGATATGATGACAGTTATTCCATTGCCCAAGAATCCATGGAAATTCATCTATTTCCCGCGTCTGATCATGGCTGTAGGAGAATTGGGCTCCATGGGTAAGACATCAAATGCCAAAAATTGTTTACTCAATGCATTGTTGGCGGTCAGTGCGTTCAATTTGCAGAGTAAGTTTACTAGAAATAGTGATGAGATGAAATACTATCTCAATCTTGGGATCCAACTTCGACAACAGGCTACTTTTTTTCTCAAAAATTGTCTCCTTGATGATGTTATGAACCAGAAGTATAAAGATGTGCTAGTCGCTGTTTTATCAATGGTCACGGTAGATATGGTGTGGGGCACAATGAGTGATTGTAAACTCCACCTTGATATTTGCGAGAAATTTATCAGCAAGAAAATGGAAACCAAAAAAAAATTATCCTCAAAGGCATTGATCTTGCATAGAATCTTTAGTAACTTAAAATTAATTCAAGATTCTACCAGTTTGGATAATATAAAGAAAGAGGAAATTTATTTGAACGGGGAGAACTACAAAGATTTTCTCATTGATGGGATATCTCCAGAAGAGATCAAAAGCCCGTCGGCTCAAACATTGAAGCCTAAGGGAATATTTCATGAGAAAATAAACGATCAGGGTAAGATCAAAATTGAATACATCGTAAATACAGACGATGAACTGGAGGTTGACCAGCCGTTGAAAAAAACAACAACAATACCGCTGTTTATAGATATCACAAGAACCTCGTTCAAGTTATCCAAGAACAAACTTAACGATGATCTGATTTCTTCAGATGCGTTTTATGGATTGCCGAACTCTTTGATATTATTGTTTTCAGAGATAGTTCATTTGGTGAGGTTCAAACGGTACCATGAAGACAACAAGTTGATGATACCGCAGTTTTTCGACAATTTAGCGAACGAGATTGAGATCAAATTGAAAAACTGGGTTTTAGAATGGAAGTTATACGATACCGACGAGAATGACATCAAGGAATTTATTACTAAAAGACACGAAGGAATCTTTCATCATGTGTTATCTTTTTACCATGGCTTAATCATCTACTTCAAGAGGTTAGTTCAAAACGTTAATCCAATGTATTTGCAGGATCATGTTGAGAAGGTCTTGGTCCACTTAAATCTGATTCAGCTGATCACCGCCAACAGAACAAGAGACAACAAGGACTTGTTGATCATTCCTTTATTCTGGCAAGGCTTTATTGCCGGTTCCGAAGCGATGACCTACTTTTTGCAAAATGGGTTTAAAGACTGGGGTACAAATATCAGTCAGAGTGGAATAGGTAGTTACTGGGTTGCTCGACAGATAATGTTGGAAGTCTGGAGAAGGAAGAATACAAACGAAAAGAGAAACAGTTGGTATGATGTCATAAAGGATTGGGAAATGAATGTAATGTTGAGTTGAAATCGGGGCAATTGTATAAACATAGTAATTTTGGGGGCAATTTTTTAAAAACAAATGTTTTATTCTTCTCCTTATCGGAGAAGAAATCTTGAATCGTACGCGTAGTGCACTTGCTTTGAGGTGATAAATTCTCCGGCCACACAATAACGCCTACAGACAGTCGTGTAGCTTTCGAAATCATCGATAGATAAATAATAATTCTGGAAAAGTGAAACAACAACAAGAACAACAACAGTTTCGAGAGAGGACAATGGAAGCAATGTTCAAAGTATTCAAGACTTCGGGGATAGAGTCTACGTATGCGGTATCAGCAAATCCTTTGTTCTCGTCTGATGGCTGGACAATCTATCCTCTGAAACACAAGACATCCAAAAAACAATGCTCTGTATGGATTTTCGATAAGAAGAAATTTGAGAATGCTATGGTGAAGTTGGGTGTAATCAATAGGTCGAATAAGCAACTTATCTTGGACGATTGTTTCCAAGTGTTAAAAAACTATGTTTCCAGTTTGGTCAAGTTAAAACATCCTAGCATATTACAGGTATTGGAACCATTAGAGGATCACAAGTCAAGAGCTTTGTTCGTCACCGAGTATGTGGTTAATAATTTGGTCAAGATGGACAAACAAGATTTGGATGAGATTATGATCACAAAAGGCTTGTTGCAAGTTTCCAATGGCATCAAGTTTCTCCACGAGTCATTACAATCCGTACATTTGAACATACAACCATCAACGATATTTATAAATGAAAATTTCGACTGGAAATTATCAGGCTTGAACTTTTTGCAAAATGTTGAGACAGGATCAGGTGAAATCGATACATTTGATCCAAGAATGCCAGGTTTCGTCAATATCAACTTCAGATTCAGCTCACCTGATTTGATTTTGAATCACAAGTTGAATTATCAGCATGATTTGTTCAGTATTGGATGCTTGATATTTTACTTATTCAATAGCAAAAACCTGAGTGTAAGTTCACCATACCTCATAGGTTGTGAAAATAATAATATTACAGAGTACGAGAGAGATGTGAAAAAGGTGGAGAATATATTGAATGGTGAGAACAATAGCGTATTTAGGAATATTCCTACAAATTACTTGAATTCATTGAGGACTTTATTGAACTACAAACAAAATCAATGGGATGTAAACCAGTTCATTCAAAGTGATATATTTAATAATGAACTCATCAAAATTTTGGACTTCTTTGATTCCTTCGTTAGTCAGGATATACAGGAGCAGTATAAATTTTTAAATAAGTTCAAAAACCATGCAATGGAATTTTCTAAAGTTTTGTTGCTAAACAAGTTCTTGCCAATATTATGTGATTTATTAGACACATATACCAAAGATCCCAAGAAAAAGATAACAACGGAGGAGGAATCAATGGTTACAGTCATACTCGAAAACATATTCTTAATCGCCCAAAACTTATCTCAGTTGACATTTTTAGAGAAGATCTTTTCAAGACTCAATCATGTCATTCAATCACAGGGGTTAAATTCATGCAAAATCATAATAATAAACAATTTGAACTTAATTGAAAACAAACTAGGCATCAGTGAAAGTAATAGCAAGAACTTTGACAACTTCTCCAAGTTTTTATTGACGCTATTCAAAAATGGTATCGTTACTACAGAAGTGGGGCAACAGCAATTGTTGTTTCAAGAACGGATATTGTCAAATTTGAAGGTTTTCATCAATTTTCAGAATTATAATACCATAAGTAATGAAATCTTTCCAGATATCTGCTCCTTATTCACCAAGACCACGTCACTCAAGATAAAGAATCTCACTGTGAAATGTTTCATTTTATTGTTGAAGAGCGAGAAAAACACCTTGGATAATTATACCATAACAGAGAAATTATTACCAATTTTGCACAACACTTCATCTAAAAACTTTGATAACTTTGACTTTTTGAGAAATTTGATCTCTTTATACGAAGAGATTTTCAACAAATTATCATCGAAGCACGAAGCCTCAAACATGGATACAATTTTAGAGCAGATTTTTTTCCAATTGTGGAAATTGTTCAAATATACGAAGACGGTATCCTTGAATAATTACTTGATAAGCTCAATTAAAAAGATTGAGAACTACTTGATCTCTAAGGCTTCAGAGAATTTGACTCCCGATTCCGATTCAACACCAAATGAGTTATCGAGGCAGTCTTCACTTACTCCTCAAAGTCAACCAGCTGTTCCGCTACCGCTGCAACAGTACCAACCACAGCAGCAGCGAAGTGCCGCAGTTGAATCACAATCTAGGGAGTCAGAGCATGAGGAGTTTGGACCGGTAACTAGATTGCAGCTAAAGCCAACGACCCAAAAATCAGCACTCTCTTTTGGAGCCACCTCTGCTAAAGGGAGATATCAACCATTGGAAAAACCTAAAATGAACACCGTTCAGCCAGTGAGACCACAACAATCCAGAAATTCGAACCAAGCTCAACAGGCCGCAGCGGGCCAGCAAGTGCTATCCGTACACCCAGTCCAGCCGTTACAACATACTAATACAATGCATCCACTACAACCACAAAATAACTCCCTTCATCAGCAATCTGCGCAGATAGACTGGTCGGTAGCTTCTGCTCCAAAATCTCAAATATCGGCAAACTACAATAACTTGAGTAAAATCAATGGTAACAATAACGACAACAACAACCACCACCATAATAATCATACAAATGATCTTAATGTAACTCAAACTCAACCACTGCAATCATCTTTTCCTCCAGGGTTTTCGATGGGTGTTATTCAACCAATGAGAAAACCGTTGCAGTCACAGTCACAGACACCACTGATGGGCGACGGTCGTTGGACTGATGGTGATAGCTTGATATGACTTATCTAGATTTTCTCTTTTCATTCTACTTGTGTTTGGGATATGTTTATTGTGTACCAGAGCAGTAGAAGACTCCTTTAGTGATGGAGATGAACAAGATGTTCATTTATTAATTTAGGCTTTGTGTAATCTACCATATAATTTTCTCCGCATTTGATAATGTTCTTAGGAAGAAGTGTTGCTTCATCCGGCCTAATTTGAACGCCAATATATACAAATTTTGTGAGACGGCAATTCTGGTAGACCAATAGGGGATACATTCTTTGTACGGCTACTAAACAGAGACTTACCTTTAGGCTAGATTTCGGAGTCGTCATATTGACTTCCCAAAATCGAAAATTGGAAAATATTTTGTTTCCGAATGTGGACGAACTGACAGACTCGACCATCCAAACAGAAGCGACATCGTTGATAAAGTACGTTTGTGCCATAAACCTCATCCCCTAAATGGCTATCATTCTGCAGCTTTTACACCTCCATGCTGCATAGCAGAGGGGTTTCTACAAATATGGCTTCAACTTGAGCCAAGTTGAACAATCAACCTAAAATAAAGTATCATAGAAAGAACTGAAATTGTTAGTCAACTCACTGTAGCTGATCGGAATAGGTTTCTAGAATGTCGTACCCGACGAAGAGGTCAGGTGCTTTGAAAACTTCAATGTACGAGGAACCAGCATTGTTTGAATCACAAGCATTTTGAGCATGTGATCCCCATCCACTATGCTCTCAGTTTAATCTGATATCTCTCTGGGTGCTCTTCAACATTTTGGCCAATGATGAGTGAAGAGATCTTGAGTTTTTGAAGTGACTTTCTTTTAAGAAATTTGAGCAACAACTTGATGGGGTTGAATGGGACATAATGACCTATTGCGAGTCCAGATAAAATGATCGGTTTTACTAAGGATAAGTTTCAAGCATCTGGAAACTGATCCAGCCATAAACAGCAGATTTAAGTTTAACTTTTTGGGTATGGCTAGTACCACAATGCTACAAAATGTGATGTTTGTTGGTCAATAATGAAAATTTAGTATCACGTGAGCTATGATCCCACCACCTTATCCAGTATTTTTGTGATGTATGAAAAAACAAATTTTTTTCCCTCTACATAGGGTTCACCAGTGGTCAAATCTAATATGGGTGATGATGATGATACATCGTGTTTTTCTATGATTACCAAATGATTAATGATATGATCCTAAGGCATTTACTTATTCAGAGGTATTGCGTCTCAGCCCCTGAGTAATAAGCCATGTAAAGTTCTATTTTACACACTAGCAAGAAGTTTACATAGCGACTCCGTCTATAGCCAAGAAATCGATTTCGCGAGTGGTCAATACAGTTTGATTAATTAATCAAACTTATTGATGCAGTCGGTAATTGTCATGATATATGTGATTGAAATCGGTTCGGTCACTTGATCAAATTTTTTTTTCTTTCCCCTTTAAATCAACGCCTCATGGTGTTACGTAAGCGTTTTCACATGATACTCCGTTTCTCGGTTTATGGTACTTGGTGAGGTTCACTTCTCTCTACACTGTTGCTCAAACGAAAACGATCTCTATCATTATATAACTCTTTACAACTAACTTTATGATCAATTATTGAAATTTTCTATTACCGAAAAACTGAAAATGCAAATTCTCTTATTCATCCTTCCTACTCATCCATTGTATATTAATTTTGGTCTTCTGTAGTTATCATTTTAAAAACAACCGACCAACGATAACGAGGACTGTAACACCACTGGTTGGGACACCTTGAAAAAGCACAGTGATCCTGTATTGAATCTCATCTGTATTTTGTGCATGGTTGTATACTGCTTAGTGACCAGTCGTTGGCAACCCAACGACAAGCTTGAAAGAGTCATAAACAAGCCATTGTAAACCAGTTAAAGTTCCAACCATAAATATACGTACTGATAACCCACTCCATAAACCTCTGAAACCAATATCTTTATAAATTTGCTTGACCAAACGCAGTGTGGAAACGTCATCTCTTTTGATCGAATTGATCTTACTGAACATCACATCTGGAGGATGACTGACAACTGCACATGCGATTCCCGCGATGTAACCGGCAACATAACTGATCCCCGTCTGTTGGATTGCAGAGTACTGTTCTTTTGCTCTAGGCAACGTGTCATAGATATACGACACCACATTTTCGAATAATGCGAACTTGGTCATTGTGAAGGGTAGTTGCCTCGACCACAATGGAACTATACCTTTGTACAAGGCTCCGAAACCTTCAGCTTTTGCAATCTTCCTCATTCCATCGAACGGACCAGAGGCAAAAGTTGGGATTGTCAGTTGCATTCTCACCTTGACTGCCTCTACTGGACAATACAAGATATCAGCGATGAACTCAGCTGAGGCACCAGCAGCTAAATAAATAGCTGTGTTATGATTCGAAGCAAATTCTTCACCTGTGGCATCACTAAAAGTTTTTTTGAAATATTCATAAAACCCATACTTGGCGGCACCTTGTATTCCATAACCTAACAGCACAGCCGTGTAGGAAGTATAGGCGCCTCTGATACCTTCATTTTTGACAATAGCTCTTAAAGCTTGGAAAGTGTTCTTGTACAAGTTTGGAAACACCTGTCTCCTGCATTTGACCAAATCCAATGGACAAACCAATGAATTGGTAAAACTACCAGCAATTGCTCCTCCCACTGTACAAGCCAAGTAATGTTCTGGCGTATATAGCTTGATAGTTCCCGATGCCTCGGACTGAGATTGAAGAGGGGAGTGATGATGATGTTGGTGGTGGTGGTTTGAGTCGAGCTGAGCCTTGTTGTCCGCTACTGGCTCGACAGTGGTTTTACCATTACTGAATGTGGAAGTATTGGCAGTAGTCGTAGTTGAAGTAGTACCTGGTGCTGGTGGTGACGTATCGTTCATCAGACTGGTGGTCGCTATTGAAATGGAGGACATCCGTTACAGATCAGTTGATGAGGATGAAGTGTTGGCAATGAATGGTCGAGGTGAGGAAGACAATAACAATAACGACAAAAAAACGATAGAACCTAGGTTAAATGACTTGTAGATCTTAACAAGATATGTAAATTGGTGATTTGTATCAGCTGCAAAGTACAGATGAGAAATTTAAGTTTCAGTCAAATTTATTAGCAAAGGATTTGGTGGTGCAACAGATCAGTTTTATAGAAAAACCAAAAAAAAATGAGATTTAATAGAGCAAGAGAAAGGCACTATTAACGGTTAATGTCAAAAGAGGAAGAAGTTTCTGCCCAATGAACACCTCCGCTGTTATCGCCAAAATTTGCATCTTGTGGAAGTGTTTTTTCTTCCCAAAATTTATTTATTTACTTTTTCTCTCTTACCCGTTGGGCGCAAATTGTTTGTTTTAATTTTCTATAGCTTCCTACAACTTACTTACATCAGATATGATGGGAGATATGATGTATTTAACAAAGGCCGACTACTGTCTTGTTATTATTGTCTAAATGAGGAGAACCCAGTTTAACATGTGTATAGGGTTTGCATTACCATCGATGGAGTAAAAGTTTTTCATTCTAATTCCATTTATATTCTCTATATTTATATATCTCTCTAACTATTTAACTATGTGACTATCTATCTATTTATCTATCTATCTATCTATCTATTTACTTCCCTATCTAATCAAAAGCAAGGGTGTAATAATTTGTTGAGTGTTAAAAACCGGTGCGCGTCTAAATTTGGAGGATTGCCGAATGGAGAATCATCCGACTTGTAAAGTGGGCCACAAGGGGTAACCATCAGAGAGAAAGATATTACCCGGCCTTACAAACACAAGTCTCACCCCCAATTCATCTCCTCTTGAAAAATCTTGTTTAACTCCATACTTCTTGAATTGTTTCGTCCCAAATGGCAAATTCTTTGTGTTCATCATGATTTTCATCAACCAGCTAGTGTATATTAATGTCTAGTTGCTGAAATTTCACTCCATATCAAATCAATATACAGAAAAGGCAAACAAACAAACATACGCCCATATTCTCTTTCAATCAACCACAGATGGGAAATCAAAGAGATATCGCTATTTTGGGAGGTGCTGTGTCATCCTTGCATAATTGAAGTTTCAAACACATCCTTAATCGTCGGTTCGTCTATGATGCAGAAAACCCGCTTGCACCGTTCCCTTGATTTTGATTACCACAACTAAAAATTAAGGCATTTATGCGCCTTATCCTTCCCAACTAGGATGCACCAGCCCCATATTATTTCCTAATCTGGACACGGAAATGATATTATGTAGTCTAAAAACTCAAACCCCAATATAACATGTCCGTGATAGTTTAGTGGCTAGAATCCCCGCTTGTCGCGCGGGGGACCAGGGTTCAATTCCCTGTCGCGGAGTTTTTTTTCCCTTTTTGCAAGATGTTTCTTTAGAACTGTGTCATGAAAGTTGACTCTGGATGATATCACCGTTCTTTTTTTTTTTAATTTTCAAGGCATTCGTTGTTTAGTGACTTCATTCCACAAGCTAAATTGATAAATTACTCACAATATCTGTGCTCTTTTAGTGGGTTCTTACATAAGGTTCTCTATGAACTTCAACATTTCAACCGAGGATTTCTCCAGGATGTTTAGTAACATTAGATATACTCTGTCAGAGCTGACGACCTTTACTTGGATCTGTTTTTATTCTTGAAAAGATGATCTCAACCTTTATAAAAGACATTTTATACGATATTTTATTCAATATAAGTTTATTATATCCTTAACAAATAATTATTCCACACTCCGACTGTCATTACATCGAAAGCGGTGTTTTTCCTCTTCGTCTTCTTGCTGAATTGTTCTCTAATGCCCTTGATTATTTGGTGGCCAGATACGGCTCATATTTGCTCATGGGTTTAGATTCTGATTCATGTATGGAAGCATCTTCAATCTGGCTGGAAAATTTATACGCGTGGTAACAAGTAGATGAGAAACAGGCCTACCTATTTCACTCCACATAAATTTTTATTGTCACAAGGGCAGGAATGCGCTAAAGTTGTAAAGATGCTCTTCCAGCTCCTTGGTTGTTGAGGAACCTCGTCCACTGGAATTTACCAATTTAACGTGAGTGAGCAGATTTGAAATTTGACTTTGATCGGTATACAATGTTTCGAAATACAGTGTTTTTTGTTATTCAGTGCAGATTTAACCCTGTTGATTTCGAAAGAAACAAGACAGTTTGAGTAATGAGATTAGAATCTTTTTCCAAGTGTTTGTCACGTAAGATTTTGCTTTACTCTTCAGTTTTCATCATCATGAATTGTAGACTGGGCGTGACCGAGTTGAAGGTTATCGTAGTTGATGTTTCCTTTACGCTTATGAAAATTTGAGGCACCAAAATATAGTAAGTGGTCTATAAATACAACGACATTATGTTTTAGAAGCTATTCCTTCAGAAAAACAACTGAAGGCTAAATAGGGGGTTTAGATATCAAATCTTTTTTGCGTTCTTCAGGAAATATCCTGAATCTTGAATCGTTTAATAACTCCTGCATCTCAGATTCGAAACTTGGATGAAAAATAGTAAAAGTTCAATTCATTTTGCTCCATATTAACAAAAAGGGCTAAGTTTGTATCACGGCGGCACTATCTCCATCGAGGGACCCCTTTTGCTTCGCAGCATTTCTCCAACATAAAAAGAAAAATCCAAGAGAAAGAAATCTGATGCTGTATTGTGCGTTTGACGGTCTCTTGAAAGAGCGATTGTATCTCACTGATAGGCCGTATGACTGAAAAAGAGAATTTAGTTGAAATATATCAACCTTTTAAGTGCTCTAGTGCATTCCTACAGCGTGACCAAATCCCCATACAACATACTCATGCAAAAAAAAAGAGCTTATTTGCTTGATACATGAGAATGAGAGACAGCATAATTCATAGCTAATAGAGTGATATGAAGCTGTATAATTTTCTTGATCTTACAGCGTACCTCGGTCATATTTGATGTTCGATAGTGAATCTCAACATTCGTTCAAGTGCTATTTTATCTGTAGAACATTCTAGTCGAATTCACAAATCAAAAGCAGAAAAGTTTTTTTTTTTCTTCGTGGATTGAGCACATTGAACAAGGGAGGCAATCATATATATATCAAATAATTCTATTTTGAACATCAAGTAACATACTTATATCTCCTCAAAACATTAATTAATCATGTCACAAGCTATCGCACCAGAAGGTATGTTGTAATTGTTTTATACCGAGCCATTCAAGGCGTACAATGATGTGGATGAATTGTCTACTAACACAAAATCAAATTTTCAGTTTTATGGGCACAAAGATCGAGCTCTAGTGAAGCCGACAAGAACGTTATTTATCTCACAATCAAAGCAATTAATGCTGAAGATGTTACAATTGATTTGAAATCAAACGCATTGAAATTTAGCGCCAAAGCTGATCATCAATTGTATGACTTATCCATAGATTTCTATAAAGAGATCGATGTGGATAACTCCAAATACAACAACACCGGATCAAATATTTTTTTCATCTTGAGAAAGAAAGAATTGGAGCAAGAATACTGGCCTAGATTGACCAAAGAGAAGTTAAAGTTGCACTATATTAAGACTGATTTTGATAAATGGGTTGATGAAGATGAACAAGACGAAGATGAGAAAGCCGACGAAGTGAACGGTATGGGAGGTATGGAAGGCATGGGCGGTATGCCAGGTATGGAAGGTATGGGTGGTATGCCAGGTATGCCAGGTATGGGTGGTATGCCGGGCATGGATGGAATGGGTGCCAATGGTGGTTTGGAACAACTTTTGGCCAGCATGGGAGGCGCTGGAGGCGCCAATGGTATGCCTGATTTAAGTCTGTTACAAAAGCAATTTGGTGGAGACGGAAGCTCATTGGATGCATTGAGCAAGGCTGCTGAAAACGATGAAGAGTCATCACCAGATGATGACGAAGATGATGAAGGAGAAGTTACTGAAGTCAAAGAGTGATTTACGTTTAACAATCGTACAAGTATGACACAATATAAAAAAAAATAAAGGTAACCGAATATTTTTGGCTCTATTTAGTATGGCGTAAGAGCTATAAGCTAAATTATATTGCTTGTAACTTGATGGCATCACCTTTGTAAATGGTTTGCGATCCAGACCATTTTTCGCCTGGTTTCAATTCCACGAAATCGCTGACGTGTCCAGGTTCAATACATAACATATTGTGATATCCACTTTTTGGTTCAAAATCGCTCATGCCCTTTGATTTTTCAACCCATGGGTTCCAAACAACAACATCTGGTAAATTATCTCTCTCAACATTATGCAACACTTTACCTTTATCGATGATTTGCAATATTTTGTTGGTTGACACTTTTTGATAGATCCTGTCAAACTCCTCTGTGAAAACCAAAGCTGGGTGCTTCTCTGTATACGTTTGAGCTAACAATTGATCGTAACAAGTCTCGTCTGGTAAGTTGTTAACTAATGTGTCTTCAATATCATCAATTCTCAAGTATGAGTGGAATAACCAATTGAATTTAAATGATCTCTTGTCTGAGTTGGCAACTTCAATTTTG
The DNA here is from genome assembly GCA_030557235.1 of Nakazawaea populi. NCBI lineage: Eukaryota > Fungi > Ascomycota > Pichiomycetes > Alaninales > Pachysolenaceae > Nakazawaea > Nakazawaea populi. The sequence continues at coordinate 335,650 of JAKTVN010000002.1, forward strand.
GTTTTTAAGGAATCTTTGTTCAACTCAACTGTGAAAATCAAAGTGAAATCGTAATCTCCAGGACCCCACTTGGAGTAAACTTCAGAATTTGCCTGTTCTGGACTTAAGGCAAACTCAACAGTTGGAGGATTGGCCTTGGTTTGGCCCAAAAATTCCCAAGTAGAATTTCTGGCGAAACCATGTTGTGGTAATGTCTCAAACCCTTCAGCTTTCGATTTACCAAATACCGGGAAAACCAATGGGATTCCACCTCTAACAGGTTTGCTACCGTCCAATTTTGCTGCCGTTGACAACCATAATTGTTCAACCGATTCAATAGTCCACGAAGTAATTGTTGCACCGTATGTCAATATCTTGACTTGTGTACTTGGGGAGTCTGGATGAGTTAAGATAACCTCTGAGTCTGTGGCTTCTATTGGCATTGTCAGAGTGCTGTTGATATTTAGGTTGAAGTTCTGAGATAGTTCACTTCAGTAGTTCATGAAATTATCAGTAATATTTCTAGTGATTGATACCGGAACAACAACAAATAGATCTTTTTTGAAATCTGAAGCACTACTTTTCTTCCACTAGGCAATAGCAATCGCATCAAATACAGTTGTCTCATCTTGATCCCGAATCTCAGGTATAACTTATAACAGAAACGTTGCCTAAAGATTCTACAAGTAAATGCTGTTCAAATAAGCTGATGTAATATACAGTTTCTGATTTCTCATCCCTGCTGCAAGATGACAGTCTCGTCATCCATACCTAACTCGGAGGATTCTTCAGCTTCTCCTCCATACTCATGCATAATGTTCTTTAACTTCTGAATAACTTCTCTCTCTTCTTCCTTTCCGAGTTCTGACATTCCATACTCCCTAATAGTCCAAAGACCATATAGTCCAACCAGGGTCGAAATGAAGAATGCAATATAGCCTTTGAAGGTGAAACCTTCGGGTAATTCCTTTGGCTGCTTATTCTCGCCTCTGAGATCCAAAAGATCCAAATTCCCAGCAGCATTACCCTCAAACCCAACACCGCTGTTTTTACATACTTGTTTTTGATTTTCGCTGATCTGAAGAACATTTTGTAACAACAATGGCGACTCAACCAATGTGATGGCCAATCCTTGCATGGCAACGTGATAATCTACATGACAATGGAAAAACCAAACACCTGGGTTGTCTGCTATGAATCTGATCAACAAATTACCATTAGATTCCACAGTCACTGTGTCGCGGACAGAAGGATAATCGGGTGTTTCCAAACCACTGTAATTGAACGGGGTTGGATCGTCGTATTCGGGAGACTTGGAAATGATTTGAAAATTGTGACCATGCAAATGTAATGGGTGTTTACCAGCATCATAATTGTTGATCACAATATCAATTATCTCACCGTCCTGAACGACGTATGAGTTCGTATTAGACCCATAAATCTCAGCATTGTTCAGCATGTCACCACTTGTTATCGCGGTGTATAATGATGGCACTTTGGGAGCGACATAAGTCTTGTCATTGAACATCAAGTAGCTGATTCCATCATTCAAGTTCCTACCGTCTAAATTCAACTCGATGGTCATATCTGCAGTTTCAAAAGATGCGATATTATTTATTGGTTTTGCCCAAAAATCATCGTAGCAATTTGCCTGAAGATACTCCTTATCAATACTTTTGATGGGATTTGTTGAGGTTTTCTCGTCATACGTCAACCAATTGGTGCCATGCAACTCCAAATCATTAGGCACAGAATCTAACATCTCATCATCTATCACATTGACTATCAGGAAATTCCTATCAGCAGCAATTTTTGTAGTCATCAAAACTGACATCCTTTGACCAACCGCCAAATAAATCACTTCAGTCTTGTTAGGCTTCATGAAAACACCGTCCAATTCAACAACTGTGAGCTCGTGACCTTCAATGTAGAGAAACTGCGAAACAAACATACCCGTATTTACGATATGAATCATATACGTTGTGTTTGCTACAACAGGAACACTCACATTTCTTGTATCTTGGAACAAAAGGTTTTGAGGGATGGGTTCCGATCCCGTGGGGTTGAATCTCGACTTGTAATTTTGAGCCAACGCCCAACTAGGATCATGATACCAATCTGACAAAGTCCATACCAACTCTTCATCAAAATCGTAGTTAGATTCTATATCTTTATCATGCACAATAAAGGCACCACGCATACCATCACCATACTGCATACCACTATGCGAATGATACCAGTAAGTACCCAGTTGGTGGACTGTAAAATTGTATAAGAAAGTATCACCAGGGGATATTGGACACTGTACAACATATTCTGGACCATCAGCAGTTCCAGATCCTTTTTGCAAAATACCGTGAAAGTGTAAGGATGTATTAACAAATTTTAAATCGTTTGTAAGATATAGCAATACTGTATCACCTCTGTCAACCTCAATAGTAGGCAATGGAAATTCACCATTAAAGGAGATCACTTGCCTTTCTTTTACCCCATCCAAATCTGCAGTTATCCACGTGGCGTTGTAGTGAAATTCATGAAGTTCCGACACCACAAATTGTATGAGAAATAACCAAGGCAAGAGCAACATCATCTATCACCCTGTCTTCGATAAGGAGTAAAATGTCTACACTTTTTTTTTTACAAATTTTTTTTGTTACAAGATATCTTCAAAACAAGTCAGTAATTGAATATCGGTGAAGACGCCAACTTATCACCACATTTGAATGTCAGAGGATTTTAACACTCATTCCATGTCTCCAGCGACACCACTGGTCAAGACCTCCAGAGACAGGACTTCTGATATAGCAATGACGACTCCTATACTGTCCTACTCACGTCCATTATCACGAGATTCAATTGACCCGTCTCATTTGCCCAATAACAGCAATAATGCCACATACAGTGGAAACAGTAGCAATGATAATGGTGAGATTAAAGATGAAACTCTGGGCTCAGAAGGTGAGTATTATCCTGAAGTAGTAGATATTCCACAGAATAGTTGGCAATTTGATATAACGGAGGTGTTGAATGATACCCCATCACGATTACAAGGGATCGAATTGAAGCATGAAATGATTCTTCGCCATAAAGGTGCTTTGTTAATACACAGATTGTTTTATGATTTACGATTATCGCATAGGACATTATACTACGCATGGACCTATTTTCACAGATTTTTTATGAGAGGTTCATTTAAAGTGTTTGGTCAATATGAAGCTCTGGCACTGTCTTTGTTTTTGGCTTGCAAGACCACAGAAAATCACAGAGGGTATAAGGACTTGATTCCGTTGGTGGTGAGGGATACCACTAAGGGAAAAATCGTTGAATGCAAAGAGACTTCAAAAGAATTTTGGAAGTGGAGGGATACTATAGAAACTTATGAATGCCATCTTATCGAGTTGTTATGTTTTGATCTCATAATAGATTTGCCCTATGACTTTACGCAAGGATTTGCTAGAAGTTCAGTTATCACGAAGATCTGCGGCGAAGACAGAAAGAAATTGGACTTGATAATGTCGACAATAACTACATTTGTAGAAGACTCTGTGCTTATTGGAAGTTCTTTATGCCAAAATACCAAAGTTTTGTTCTTCACAGGGATCATATACACTGCTTATACAATGCATCTATCACAACTCATGGATGAAATATCACTTGAAGTCGACATTGAAGAGTGCTACAATTGCTTGAACTCCTTTTTTGAGATTTTAAAGTATTTTCCACCCGAATACTTGAAAAAATTCGAGAAATATAAAATTATTCAAAAGGAAACCTTTGAAAACTTTTGTCAACAAAAAGCCACTCCACAAACATTAAATGAGACGAGTTCAATTAGGCTATAATATAGACAAAAAGATTTGATTAGAAATAGAAGAAAAATTGTTTCGAATAAAGTCAATTAAATAAAATAATAGGATGCTAGAAAAAATCTAATTGATTCTGCGCACCATGAGCTCACCGGTACTGATTATCAACAGCATGACGATACACTCTTCGATAAACGACATTCCAAGATAAATACCCCATTCCCCATAAATCAAGGTGAATTTGGAAGCATTGGACCCTAAGTAAGTTGTGAAAGAAAAAGCAGAGCAAACAGAAAACACAATTCTCACCAAAATTAAGGGAGTCATAATCAATTGCAAAGTTAAAATCGTGCCAATTCTTTGAATCTTTGTGGAAGATTTTTGATATTCGGACAATTTTTGGGCCAACACTATCAGCATTCCAATGATAGAGACAAGAAATATGATCGAACTAGCCTTCAAAACCAGTTTTCCACTACTCACCAATCCATCATCTTGACTGGCGGTTAATCCACCGCCCACAGAACTCAAAGTGACACAAGCAGGTATGAGTTTTTTGACAATTCCTTCCAATCTAGTAGTCTGTGATGATTCTTTTTCTCCTGATAGATCTTGATGGTTATATGCTATACTGGAACTATTTGAATTGGCGTCAGTTATTATAGTCGCCTTATACGTGGAATTCGGGTCTCTACTCTCAGCATCTTGATATTGTGAACCATAATTTTGTGAGTGGATCATGCTGATGAAGTCCAACAAGAACAACATTGCTCTCATGAAAAGACCTAAAGAAATATTGTTTAAGATCAAAAATGCAATCGCTAAACCTATCGCAGATGTCTTTGTGGAGAGTAAAACAACGCAACAAATTCCAGCTGCAACTTTGGTGAATACCAAAACTACTAACAGGGCTATCAATCTTTTGAAGGAGTGTTGTTTTTTGATCAAGCACATTATGAGATGAACTAGAACAACTCCAGCTAGAAAATAGTAAACTATTTCAACGTAAGAAATGGCCTTCCATGCGGTTATATTCATGGTAATGTTATTAAAAAGATTAATGACTTTTTGGATAACACCGCATTAATCACTGAAAGATGGGTTATTCTCTCATACTTATATAGATGTCTGAGCAGTTGTATTCACAAGCAAATCGTTTTGACTGCCATTATCAGAAAGTTAAAATCACGCCGTATGCAGTTAATTAACGTTTTTCCGATTATGTAATCGGAATTCTCGACACATGTTTTCTTCTTTGAAATGCACACTGCCCTCTATACTATTCATTTAAATCCAATACCGAACACTTAAAATCTATAGCCCGAACCATGCTGAAATCACTGCTGATTAAGACAAAAAAATTGCCGGCGTGCACGAGTTGTAAAAAGCTTAAAATTGCATGCGATAGAGCAGTACCAAAATGTGAGTACTGTCTGCACATGAATAAAGACTGTTGTTATTCAGTGCCATCAATGACCGAAATGGATCTTAGACCAATAAAGAAACCTCACAGGCTATGGGAAATCAACGAAGAACAATACAAGTTGTTGCAATTTTACTCACAATACTGTACAACTTTTTTCGCATGCAAGCCCAATACCGAGCAGGAACGAGTATGGACCGTGACAGTACCATCTTTATGGCAGGGCAACTTGGTTGTACGAAATGCTATATATTGCATCAGCTCGGTAAATCAATGGCTGTTACATGACTTGAATGACGTTCCTCAGGTACAGTTTGCTAATGGTCGCAATTTGGTAAATATTACATTTGAATATTTTGACCGTTGCATGCAAGCCATGTTCGATGCACTCAAACGGCCAGGGAGCAATGGCGATCTGATTTTATTGGCCTTCACAATATTTGCTTACTTGGGTTTGCATCCATATGCCATATTGCCATTGTACTCAACTAATGGCAATGATGTGCTTTCCATCGTTACCAGCCTCAAAAATTACATGGTGTCTAACGCTTCCGGATTAGTCCACTCGAATTTATCACCATTGCTCTATTTGAACGAGATAATACCCTCACCACCAGATCTCAAATATAAATTCACATTCAAGTTAAAGTCGAAAATTTCCAGTGACAGTTCCATTGATGAAAAGACGTCCACTATATTGCAACTGAATATAGCTTTTTTGGAGAATTGTATCTATAGAGCCATTCGATTCAAGGATCGATTGCCCATCTTCAGATCATTATTTTCGCTAAACCTGGAATTTTGCGAATTGCTCAGATCAAACGAGAGTGTTGTGGCTTACAAGTTGCTTTACTTTCATGCTTGCTTTTCGTTGATATTCTCTTTTCGAATTTTTGGGAACTCAAATGTGTGGGTTGAATACATACAATATTACCGATCTTTAGAGCTCTTTAATTCAGACTATTTTTGGGATGAGGATGATCAATACTTGTATTATCTAGTTGTCAATAATGAAGTTGTCGAAGAAGTGGACACTTTTTTTGAAATGCCCATATCGGAAGGCTCACGAGACGATGAAAATGATTCTACAGGACATAGTTTATCTTTGATATATTGAAAAAGTTAATTTTTGAACTTACTATTAAACTATATGAAATCTCTGACCCAATCCATCAGGGCAATGTCATCAATGGAGCACCTCTTATCTTTTCTTACGAGACATCTTTCAACCACCTCTTTCGCACCATCCCACTCAGAACTGTCACTCATTAATGCGACATTTTTAAAGCTATACCACTCCCAATCAATCAATGCAATACGATGCACCACAGTTTGTCTCATTCTCTGCGATGCTGTACTAACATGACTGTTAGCGCTCATAGGTGGTGCGTCAAACGGTAAACGACCCTCCATCAAAGAGTAAAGCAACACCCCTATAGCCCAAACATCATTTTTCTTACCATCATAAGGTATTCCCATCAACAACTCAGGTGACACATAATCTTCAGAACCGCATCTGGTCGTCAAAAGCTGAGTTGGAGAGTCAAGCTTCTTCGATAAACCAAAATCGGTCAACACCACCAAAGGCGGCACTGAATCAAATAGTTCAATATCTAGTAACTCATCCTGATAGTATCTCAACAAAACGTTTTCCAACTTAATGTCCCTATGGACAATATCCTTATGATGCAAATATAGCACTGCACTTACCAAATTAGCCAAAATTCTTCTTATCAACTGCGGCTTCATGATGTTTCTATAAGTTGACGCAAATGAGAATAAATCTCCGCCAAGGCAATATGGCATCACTATGATGACTTCATCATCGTTTATTTCTGACAGAAGTATTTCAATAATATTTGAATGATGTATTCCTTTCAAGAGTTCTAGTTCACGTTTCATCGAGCTCTCAACCCTTGACCTTGTGTTCACGGTCTCTGGTACTGTGGATATTTTGATAGCGACTTTGTTGTGATTTCTGTCCTCCGCTAGGAGTACCACGCTGAAACTACCTTTGCCAATTTTTCTCAAAACTTTGTATTTCATAACTTCACCATCTTTGCTATGAGCTACGTAATCACCTCTTAATACCAGGCTATCTACAGCTACGATTTCTTCATTCGTTGAGTCCTCCAATACACTATCGTAGCGTTGAGTCAAAGGTGATGAGAAGTTTCGCACACTTGGTATCAAAGGAGATTTTAATTGACCGTGGTGAGATGGATGCACATCACTTGCTCTAAATTCAGATGCCAATCTTAATGGTTCATTTTTTTTAGGGGAAAAGTTGCGATTAACATTTCTTACCTTGCCCATTTGTAAACCGCCACCAAGGACTCCACCATTACCGCTGTCTCTGAGATGTTGGACAAATCTTTCTCTCGGAGACTTTGAATGATCCCAACTTCCATTCACCACCATCGGTGAGGGAAGATGAATAACAGACTCAAAGTCAGAAGGTGAGAATCCCGAAGGAGTACTTGTGTCTTGCATGGAAGCATCGAACGACGCTGTAGATTCAAAAGATGGTGTTCTTTTGAGGCTATCTTGGCCATCATGATTTTGCGGGATGTGAATGTTCAAGCTCAATTTGTGATGCAGTTCATCAGCAAAACTAGAAACAAACGGGTGGAGATTCAGTTTTTTGTTCCCCGTGGGTGTTGATGTTGACATTCTGTTATATTTTATCGTATATTATCTCCATTTATATGAATATCTTTTGTTTGCCTCTATTGCAAATTTTATCTTTTGATAATACTTTATACCCCAAATTCTTCATAGACAATTGTGCCTGGAAAGTTATACCAATGTTAAACCTGATGTATTCTGATTTGAAATACTTATTGACCGTGAATAATATGTACTTTATTTGGTATAATAAGATCCTATTTCTTGACGTAGATATCAGGCTCGCATCATTTTTTATGACCCTTTTAGGCGTATTTGTTTTTTTTTCCGTATTTTGGTTCAGTTTGCACGTATAAAAGAGGTCGTTAGCAAATGTTCAAAATGACTGAGATCTATCAGAGCAAAATAAGATGGAGAGATTAACATTGTCACATTCCACTCTATTTCATATATTCCAACACTCAATCGAGTACAAAGCTCTCTGTTTCACTCAGAATGATTTTCTTTGCTGCTTTCCCAATAGAATTGAAGTTGAAGATTTTTCGAAACATCCTAGTTAATTCTAGCTCGGAGGTTACATCCAATTTGAAATTAACGTCTAGGGAGTTTTACGTCTTTTACAATGAGTTGTTCAACGAAAGATTGCATGAAGAATTTGGTGTGGCCTTTATTAATGACAGACTACCACAGATATTGGAGCACTTCGTCAAACCATATATCAAATCATTTGATTATTGGAGAGGCACTCAGCGGAGAATGATCGCAAACTTTATGCAGCTATCACGAGAAGAAGAGTATGTTAAAGACTCATATCAATTAATATACTCTATTTTCAAAAATAGAAGATTATTCGCGACGTATGAAGATTACCAGATAGATGAACCAATATCAACCAACTACAACGACTTTGTTACTGTAAATAAAACCTATTTGTTATCATATCACAAAACATTGGAATTGTCTGTAGATGATTATAATTTATCATGTGGAATAATAGTGGAAAATGTGCTCGGGTTAAGCACTACCAGATTTCAAATACTAGATCATGAGACCAAGGAAGAGTTATTAGTTTACTATCCACCCACCAACATCAACGATCTTCTACCGAGAAGCAAGTTTGTGTTATTGAATCTCGGCGACTTTCGAGTCGTGCAGAAACCAGACAAATCTCAGAGAATGATAGCCGTTGACGTCATCATGGAGGAAACGGGGCTCTATCTCAAGAGTGGCTTCAGCATTTGTTTCATAGACATCAATGTTATACAGCCCAATCACACAGATCATATCATGCAATCTTCTATCAGCCAGCAAAAGTCATCACTGCAACTTGAGAGTTTGAGCATGAGCAACAGTTCTCTGTCTTTGCAGCACCGCCCAAGACGTCGGTCATCTATCTCATTGCGTTCGTCGTTGGCCCCTGTACACACCGAGGACTTCAACTTCCATAACTTTTTGTTTTGGTACGTGGAAAATGACATTTCGCCCCCTTTCAAACAACGAATTGTGAATGTAATGTTAAAAAATATATATAAGGCCTTCGAAAAATCAGAACACTGTGAAGCTGAAGTTGAGTTAAATGGGGAAGATTTTGATATATCGCCTTATAACGATATTGAAAACTACAATCACATCTTTTTTTCAAAATTTTGTGTAGACAAACCGACTGAAAAAATCAAGAGAGTTTTCAAGTTCATTACAATTATCCAGCAACAGAATTATGATATGGAAGTGGCTAAATCTACGCAAGAGTTGGAATTGAGGCAAGCCATGGGATTGGTGGACATAGAAGTTCTAAATCATTATTCGCCGCTTAAGTGGAAAATGCAGACTATGTTACAACTATGATAAAAACAAAATATTCATACAGATATAGCATCTTCTCCGTGAAGAATATTGCCCTTTTGTGATTTACTATATCTATTTAAAAAGATGAATAATACAAATAAAAGAGTTATAGAAAGAGGGAAAAGAAAGCAAAGATGCATTAAGAGCATATTTTGAGCTCATTCTTCATCCCTTCTCAGTTTTTCTCTTTCCAAATAATTGTACAACATAGCCAAAGCCTTTTCGACACTATAGCTGGTTCCAGTTAAAGTGAACACTCTTTCACCTTCTTCATTGTCCTCAGAGTCTATATTGATAGTACAACCGGACGACCTTCTTACTTCTTGGATTCTACTTCCTCTCTTTCCGATCAAAGCTCCTACCATGTCCAGTGGGAAGCCGACTCTTTCTGTGATAGTTTTAGCTGAAGAACTTCCACGCTGTAGTTGTGCCGATGAGGAGAGATTGGCTGGGAAGGATCTATTTTGGTTTCTTGGCGATGGATTGTAGTAAATTATACCAGTTGGTGTTTGAAAATCTTCCAATAAGCATCTTGAAATCATCTTTATAGCATTGGTAATGTTCTCAGGTACACCTTGAATTTCAACTATTCTTTCGGTGGAATTTATGAGTGTATCCTTAGATGCAACTAATTTGACATCGTATGTTTCCTGTATAGCTTTGATACGAACACCTCCTTTACCAATCAAGGCGCCCATTTGAGAGTTAGGAATCATCAATCTGAAAGAAATGACATTTTCGTTTTGGGAAGGAGGGCACAATGGTCTCAAAGGAAAAAACGTAAAAGGCGTTGGTTGGTTTGGTGAGTTCTTGTTATTTGAAACTAAATTGTCACCAAACATTCCAATGGCTTTGGCAACGTCATCTACTGCCCCGCTGATTGTGAAAATTCTATCGACACAACCCTCTATCAACTTAGATACTCCTGCTTTGACATTAGTTTCATCTCTTATGGTTGTAATGGAATCACCGTTTTTTCCTATGATGACTCCTGCCTCTCTTCTCGTCACCAAAATACGGTAGTTGATCAAAGCTGTTGTCAACTCGAGATCAACTGGCAAAACTTCCTCTTGGGATTGCTGTTGTGTTGCTTGCTGGCCGTTTTCCTCCTGCTCAGGGGTAGCAGTGAATTTCGTGTCAAATAAAGATTCTGAAGGGCCCGACATTATCTTTTTGTATTTATGATTCAATGTGATGAGACAGATTGTCCGAATCAATGTTAGCTTTTGATATAGTACAAGTTTTATAGTCCTTGTTGATTTTTTTTTCGTCAAAAAAATATCAATTTGAGGTTTGAATTGATGGTTGAAGCTTTAATCTGGTGATGTCTGGTTTGAGTTGGTAGCTCTGTGGTAAACGGTTTGAAAATTATATACTACTCCCTTGATAACGATGTTGATGGAAATGCCTCTGTTGCTAATAGAGGTGATGATAGGATGATTATGTGGAACTTCGCATTGCATTCTGCGATTTTTTGCGTCAACGTTTTTTTCTTTAAAAATTTTTCTCCTGCAAATTTTTACTTTGTGAAGTCTTACACCCAGCCCCAGTTTCTCTCTCCCAAATTCTCAAGATCAACACTGCACAACGACGGGTCAATTCAACCAGTATAAAGTGAAGACGGAAAGGGTCTCGAAGTTTTGAGCACTGTAATTTGAAGTGCAAAAAAAAACCCCGATTATAACAAATGTGGTTGATTGAAATTTGAAAACAAAAAAGTAATAAAACCGAATGATTTTGCCCAGGATCGAACTGGGGACGTTCTGCGTGTTAAGCAGATGCCATAACCAACTAGACCACAAAACCATTGGATATCACGTTTTTTCTCTTCGTGAATTATACTCTTATTTTTACCCGCAAAAACCGAAAAATAAAATCTTTTTCACCTCCAAAATTGAGAATGAGAGGGTAAAACACAGAGGAGACCAGTAGGGCGGGTTTAGATTGAAATAAGTTTATAGATGCGTGGTGTCCTGATGTTAAAGGTGTCCTGAAACCTCCTTTTTCATCATTTGTCTTGAGTGGCAAATGAGGTATTGGTGGCAAACCTGTCAACCAATCAACTTTATTAGTCAGTCACTGAAATGCTAAGAAGCATTTATCATGGATCACGACAGGTATCCCATTCAAGGGGATATTACCAAAATGGTCCAACAGTCAATAATTCACAAATCCCCCATTCAGACAACTATTCGTTATGATCGAAAAGTGGCTATTATTGTGGTGCCACTATCGAGAAAATAAATATTGATTAATAAAAATAATTGACTTTATTCGACTATATATGGTTTTAAAAAACTAAAAAAACTATATATTTACTTGTCCTTGAATAACGTAAAGAGGTGACAAATCATAGCAAGCTCCTTAAAAAAGTTTTGATGAATAGAGAACTATTCACTACCCAATGGGCAAAAAACCTCTGATGAGTTTAATTATCTATCAATGCAGAAAAAAGTTTAAGGATAAAAATTGAAGAAAGATGTGAAAGAGTATCGGCGGAGATGGCCTATAAGAAAGGCGAAGGAGAAGTAAGGATGAAACAAGCTGTCAATGAGAAAAATGTCTTCAATAGTCAGGATACTGTCAGGGTCCCAATTGTTGGCGGTCAGCAGCCTGATGTGACTGATGACTGGCCAATCTTCATAAATGTTCAAATGTCTCAAGTGGTCCAGAAGGCACAAGAATCAGGAATGTGTTTGATTTCGGCGTTATTGGACATCTTTGTATATAATATAATATAGTATTATTCTCTTCAACTCATGTAACAATATGAGTTGAGGATATCTCTAAACACTTATATACGAATAACTAATTAAACTAAGATGTTGCATTGATCACGTATGCGGCGTAACGCCAAGCGATAAACGCGAAGGATTGATATGATGAAATGCCTTATGAGCATTCCATCAATATTCTAACAGATAGTATCTGTAAAAATAGTTTCCGAGATGAAAAAAATGAAATTCTTCCAACCCGCCATCAAATGTACGTAGCCTCTCAAGGTAAACCCGCCCTACTGGTGTCCTCTTTGTTTTACCCTCTCATTCTCAATTTTGGAGGTGAAAAAGATTTTATTTTTCGTTTTTTTTTTTTTTACAAGTAGAAAGAGTTTATTGTTAAGTATGTATCTACAAACGAATTTGGTAGAACATCTTAACCTCTCAAGCTCAACCCGCTCGATTGGTGTTGCCTTTAATTCCGCCCCGCATTCTCAATTTGAGAGGTGGAGAAGACAAAGCTTGCGGGAAAATATGAGAGTATGATTCACAAAGAAAAAAACCGTGATATCCAATGGTTTTGTGGTCTAGTTGGTTATGGCATCTGCTTAACACGCAGAACGTCCCCAGTTCGATCCTGGGCAAAATCATTCGGTTTCATTTTTTTTTCAAAGTTATTTCAAATGCACAGTCAAACTACCACTACGTGGACGTGTTTTAATAGCTCTCAGAGTAACTATATGGACGAAACCTCCACTGGCGGTAGTAAGAAAGAGGAGTTTGAAATTCAAGTTACATAGCTGTATAAAAATCTTTGTCGGGAACAGTTAATTGTATCCATCAAAATCATCTAAACGCAGCGACTTGATGTTTTAAATCTCAACATCGATTGTTTCGAATTTGGCTTGCTTATACAGCGTATTGACGAAGCATATGAACTGTTGATGTTTAAACTGATATACTATATTACAAAATGCTCAACATTTGATCAACGTCGCAAAGCTTTTTTCTAACTACTTTATCTCCATCATGGCTCATCCTGCACTCATATCGATCGATCCTCTCCCAGTCTTCCCAGGTGACAAACCTCACAGATTTCTGCTTCAAAATACGTTCAATAGCTTCTGAGCCTGATTTCGACTCATTTTCATATAATTGCAAGTCCTCCAAAATCAGGTCAGCTGTTTGAAATCCGTTCATCATTGTGGACATTATGACACCTTTGGCACCAATCGCTATCCAACCTGAGGCATATAGTCCCTTCAAAATTTTTGTTTTGTTTGAAGCAGAGATTAATCTTCCACCTAAGTTATTGAGTGTTCCCCTCTCATGATCGAACATAATATCAGAGTCCTCGAATCCCAGCAAGGCCGCCCCTTTGTATCCTGTTGATGTTATTAGTAGATCGCTTTTGTACCTCAAAACTTTTGATGTCGGTTTGCATCGTGTCGGAGCATTCGGCGCGTCTTTGATTAGCTCATTTTTTGCAAAAGTCAAAGATTCGATCAAATTTGGATTAGACGAGGATGGCGTGACCAGAACAAGAGATCTCAAATATTCTAACAGCCATACTTTTTGTACATCTTCCTTCTCTAAAGTCAAATTTTTCTTCATAGCTTTTGAGATCAAATCCAATCGTCTTTTGAGAGTTCTATCCAACTTTGAGCCCATTGTTACAACATTTTTAATTTCTTCGGGATATAAAAGGTTGAAAATGACACCGTTTTTTCTCAACTCGAGTAGCTCTCTCAATTCCTTAGTAGTGAATGCACTTTCCATAATACCTCTTCTTCCCACGATTCTCACATGCTTCACTGATGATCGCGATAGCTTTGCAACTGCATAGTCAGTCATGTCTGTCTGTCTCCAAATACCAACAGGTTGCAACAATGCTCTTGCCACATCCAAAGCAACATTACCATTTCCAATAATTGTAACAGTTTCCAGTTCTTCAAGCGGTGGATTGAATTCCCGTAGCAGTGGTAGCCCATTGTACCATCCGACAAAGTTTCTAGCACTGAGAATACCATTTGCACCCTTAAATCCAGGAACCTTATTGAAGTCCTCGATTTTATCTTCATCACAACCATAGCTAAACACAACACAGTTGTAGTTGTCTTGAAGATCTTTGATGCTTATATCCCTACCCACATTGACATTTCCATAAAAATTGAAGTTGTTCAAATGACCCAATTGCTTGAAGGTGTCTTGACAATTTTTCACCTCAGGATGATCTGGCGCTACCCCGTAACGTGATAGTCCATATGGTACTGGCAATTTCTCGAAAATATCTACTTTTATACTTTCGTTCTTCTTCATCAAATGATGAGCGGTATAAAATCCAGCTGGACCTGAACCAATTATTGCTACTCTCGTGCTATGAAACCTGACCCCATGTTTAGTGGCGAGATGAAGTTTTTCTAACATCGAGGAAATGTTTCGTCATAGACATCATTGAACTTCGAAAGTTTTTTTTTTTTTTTTTCAATCAATTGATTCTTCATATCTTTATATCTGAGCTCAGCTCCAAATGTTTGGATAAACAAAACAACTACTAAAACATCAAAGAAACCACCAATTCTCCTATAAACTTTTTATTTCAAATCCATTGTCCGCTTCGGACAAACTGTAACTTAGGACCAATCCATCTATATAAGTAATGAAAACTACAAATCTCAAGGGAACTCCATTTTCGTTAACGCCAACCTTACGAACACATAATCCAGTTATTGTTCGATAGCCCCTATCACCCAAAGCAAGCCTACTCGCGTTCGGGAACACATATTCCTGCCTCATTCCATAACATCCGCGATAAGTGCACAACCTGAATATACTGACAAGCCCCACTTGTGAACCTATCACTAGACAAGATAATTCTGGAATCAAGCAGGACAACGATAATCTATTAGAGTATGATGCTTCGTCACCAAATGATAAGTTGAAGTCAAACACAGAAGTTGGTGTTGCTGATATACAAAGCAATCGGTCTGTGCTAAATAGTGCTAGTCTTGATAACGACGTGACACATAAAAATTTATTATCGTTTTGCGTTCTAACAATAGGTTCCCAATAATACTTACCATTAAGTGATTTATGCTCTTTCTGTCTTGACCTCTTTTTGTGCAAGTAATATGAGTCGAGCATCTTCCTGATTCTTCTGAATCTGTCACTTACCGTGATGAAATCCTTACTCCGAACTTCAATAGGGTTATACCCGTGTACCATTTCCGTTGGAATCTGAAAATATTGAAACTTGGCCACTAATCCTAAATCAGAGGTTATACATGGATCTGGCTCAACGTCCAACCTCTCATTCTGCAGAATAATTTTGCTGATCAACAGCAGCTCATCGATGTATTCATTACCCGTCATGGTACTAAATGAGTTTACTCTTTTGAAAAATCTTCCGTCGACAAATGAAGTAGTCCACACGTCCTCATTCAACAAAGTTCGACTGATGACTTTCGGCCGATCAAAAATGATCCTGTCCACGGTGTTACCAAAATTGAAGACTCGCTCATCTGTATCAACTGTGATTGGTCCCATGTTTTTGATGTGATCTGGAAAGGGACCAAAAACTTTATAGATGACGAACTCGAACACGATGAGCTCACATCTTATGGAAGCACAAGAGACGTGGACTTTCAACCGATTTTCCTTGACTTCATCATCAATTCCTTTGATAAAACTGACATCCGGAATGTTGTGTAGCACCTGATGTGTAGTGACCGTATAGAACCTAGCCTGACTCTTCTCCAAATAAAACAAAGAAATGCTTTGACTATTGTCCGACACCACAATCATATTCAATTTGTTATAAAAATCCACAGACCACGCAGAACACTCCACTCTCAATTGAAAGTCAGGATGTATTCTGATTCCATAAATTCCGTTGCTGAAATTACGCTGATCAGCCAACTTGGCAAATTGGGGCACTTGCTGCATAAGCAATTCAACAAACCATATCAAAACCCGACCATCATCACAAGCGACTGCCAAAACCTCTTTATTCAAAAATTGATCAACTTTCATAAAATTGATTGTGAAAGGAAAGTAAGGCCAAGTCGAAGAATTTCTATCACGATCTGTGACAAAGCTTGGCTTCGTGTCAAATCTAAGTATTGGTTTTTTACATGGTTTGTTGTCGATACCAATTTTAAAAGCAAATATTTCAGAGTTTGACAGAGTGAATAGCACTTGATACTCATTTGAAAATGACGACAAATTATTTTTATACTTTTTCCCATAGTCGTAGCTCAACTTCACGAGTCCGTCAAAAGCTAACTTTAAGCTATCATCAAACTTGGTGGCTGGTTGTCGTTTAACTGCCCATTGTGGTTCATCACTGAACTGAACAGACACCTGCTTCGATGCGGGACCACCTTCATGACCTTGTTCCCAAAATCGAAAAGAATCTTCCAGATTTAATGGTAAATGAGGTGGCATCGTGAGTTCAACGCGTTTAGTGGTATTCAAATAACCAGATTTTATGTAAGTGCACTCCGAATCATCGTTGCCAACGATGTCAATTTCCTCAAGTTGCCTATCTTTGTTTTCCTTCACGTTATCCTGTTTCCAGAAGTCACCATGATAGCTGTAGAATAAGTCAAAATCCTCGTGTTCGTTATTGAGTAAAGTCGAATCGTTATCTGCCATATGATCTTCTTCGTTATCCAATAGATTGTGAACAATATTATCAATTTCTTCAGTGGTTCGAATGATGGACATTGACTGTCTCTTCATTCCACAATCATTTAAGAACCTTTCAAATCTTCTCCTATGGTCAGCGTCTTGACTCTTCAATGAGAGTTTTCTCAACCGATCCTCAGTTGTCATCGGAAGCTGATCAGAATTTACAATGCATAGTGAATTATTTGTTGAGGGTGGAGAAATAAAAGGAGATGAAGGGTCCTGTTCAGGAGTTGCCAATTCCCTATCCTGAGCATTTTGAGCCGCCTCAGACATTTTCTGCAAAAGGCTAATGGCAGGGTCCATCTCAGGAGGGGGAGGGGGAGGTATAAACGAACTGTTGTAGGATTCTTTTGTGTGCAACTAAGCTCGATTCGAACTGTCTTCATAGAAAAAATTAATTAAATTGGAGCATTGAAATCCACACAAGAATCTATACAAAGATGACAAACGACGAGAAACATCACGCGGAGTACACTTCCTTCGAGGGGTTGAGTAAGGAGGAGACATTAAACCAGCTTCTTTGCTCGTATGAAGCTTTGGTAGAAGACCAAACAAACTGGGTCTGCAATTTATCTAACGCATCATCATTATTATGGCACGCATATCATTCGTTAAATATTCCGGTAAATTGGTCTGGTTTCTACGTTTTAGATCCTAAAGTTGATGGCCAGTTGATATTAGGTCCATTTCAGGGCAAGGTGGCTTGCCAAACCATAAAACTTGGTCAGGGTGTTTGCGGTATTGCAGCATCTACCTCTACTACTCAGGTGGTGAAAGATGTCAACTTGTATCCAGGCCATATTGCCTGCGATGGGGACACGAAGAGCGAGATCGTAGTTCCCATCTTGCAAGGTGGAAAGGTGAGAGGCGTGCTAGATATTGATTGCCTACTGGGGGGCGCATTTGATGAAGTCGATAAAATACTATTGGAAAGTTTGGTAGCAAAAATATCTAGCAGTTGTGAATGGAATTAATTGAGCCCCTAAAGCAACCAAAGTTGGAAGTTTATCTGAAATTTTTCAACAAGGATACACTGGTGAGGTTTTTCAAATTTTTCACAGAATAGTGTTCATGGTTCGAAGGCCAAAAAATGCGTCACACATTAAAAGATTCTTCACAATCTTCGAGCTTACATTTATCGACCAATTCAAGGAAGATGAATCTGTTTTTCGAGTCTGTGATGACGTTTGATGGTATAGGATTTGATTGCTCCAATTGATACAGTTAGAAATAGATCTTTAAGCGGTTTCGTAATACTTGTTGAATAGTAGCTGGCTGAAAAAGACACTTTTCCTCAGGGGGGACTTCATCAAATCACGTTCTCTCAATCGTCTGATTTTGTTCGATTCTGTTGTTCATCTGAGAAATAGCCAACTTGGATAGGACATGGCAGAAGAATTGGCACTATCCTCAACTAGAACCTGTGTGTTATTCAAAGAGTGATGAAGTTAAAAAATTGCCTGCATTACATTTTGAATCGAAAATACTTTTGCATACTAGAAAATGGTACACTATGAAATAATAAAGTCAGTCATCCTCACTCCAACCATAGGGGCTCCTCGCCCTCAATATCTTACCGTATTTGTAGAAGAGAAAAGGCAGCGGAATCATAACCATTGAAAGTAGAGCCAAGAAAGTAGTTGCCCAATGCACACCCATCAGCTCATACATCTGGTAGGTGAACAAGGGGAAAATTCCAGCCATGTAACTTCTCACCAATGAATTAGCAGCCATACCACTAGCAGCATATAGCCTGTAACCATCTATGGTATAATTAAATATTCCAGTCAACACCAATGCCGTCCCCAAGCCATAGAAGGAGGCACCAACCTCCACACAAATCCAATGGACATGACTATATGCGGTCCAAGCGATTATGAATAAGCCAATAGTACAACTGATCGAACCAAGCATTACCAACGGTAATCTAAACTCTGGTTCTGGCTTACCATTGTTTCTCTTCACTTGATACTCGTATAGTTTTTGCACTAATGGAATAGCAACAACGGTCATGAGCATCCCTACCACTAAACCTAAAAATGACAACCCTTGTGGTAGTAGTTTGAAATGATAGACGTGGGAAAATATATAAGGAAAAGCAACGAAAAACATGTACACTATTGACAAAATGATTCCTGAGTAGAAACACAAGACAGCCATCATTGGGTCTTTAATTAGTAACAAGACTGGTCTCTTCGAAGATAAAATAGTTGACTGAAATAAGGTCAATGGGTTCTTCTCTAATGGTGCAAAGTAGTCTGGATTGCCAGTTTGTTTTCTCAATCTAATCGCTTTCCTCTTCAAGAGTACGGGAAGATAGGTCTCGGGTACCAGCACTATAATCAATATTAACATAACAAACGTGAAGATAAGCATAACATGGAAAGTCCATCTCCAGTCAATGGTAGTGCTGATGGCACCAGAAACTATAGGACCCAAGGACGGTGCCAAAAAGGGTGTCAAAGAGTACACTAGCATTGGAGAGCCGATGTGTTTTTTGTCAAACATATCAGATAAGGTACCAGCAGCCACCGTCATAAATGCGCTGCCACTGAATCCAGTCATGAATCTACCAAATAAAATGGAACCAAAGTTATTGCTAAAACTGGACAAGAATTGAAATGCGAAGGCGAAAAATAACCCAACTATGAAAGTGATTTTGCGACCATGGTATTCGCTGACAGGTGAAAGAAAGGTAGGACCCAAACCTAGTCCGAATATGTACAACGATATACCCAACACAGACACTTCCCTCGAAACATGGAAGTGATTCTCGATGTGGCCACTCAGCATTGACCAACATGAGGAAATAATTGTCATACAGAAAGCAGTTGCAGCAACAATTAACGTGATGACCCATTTGTGAAATGAAGATAGATTTTTTGGATCTTCGTCCAAATCTAAAGTGACTTCAATCTCGTGTTTCTCCGACTTGTAGCTAGCAGTTCGGCTGATTTCAGCTTCATCTGGATACAATGAGTCAGTTCTTTCCAACCCTTCCTCCTCCATTTGTAGCAGCTGGTGAGTCTCCATGAAAGTTGGGTCCTCTATCGTTGGTAACGTTGACGAAGAATTTTGATCTGACATTAATTCTGATATCTGCTGTGAAGCTGGAATAAATCTCACAAGGTCTTCGAGCAGTTGATTTTTGAATGATCAGAAAGTATCATAGAGCTGACTGGGCCAGTATACCCTTTTCGATATACACAATTGGTGACTTCGGCCGAGGGTGAATGCTTCTCTCCGCCAGTGTTTATTAGTCAGCCCTTCGGACAATATTTTCTTTATCTTGCATAAAATAAAAAATGTGGGATTAGCGCAACTTTATATATAATTACAGTGACAAAACTCCATTTAATTGTAACCTATATACTATACACCTTTGGAGTCAATTCCTTCATCACCTCCAAATTGGCCTGTTTGAATTGGGATACTGGGAGCGACTAGTCCTCATCCTATAGTCTGTAGACTCGTGTAGCATCGAGTCTTCACCTTCCATGAACCGCTTCTTCAAATCTGAAGCTGTGGTTGAACGTTTGACAGTCGCACCATTGTCAGAATTGTGGGTAAAACCTTTGAAATTCTTTGAGCTAGTGTTCCGACTCGGTTCCAGTTGATACTGATGTAGATCACGACTCGACAGAGATCTAAATAAGGAAGCCGCTGTAGGCTGAAGAAACGAACTTTTTCTATTAAGAATGGGTATCATTGAAGCTTTTTTAGTTGGTTCTGCAGTTCGCGAGTCAGAATGAAGCCTTACTCCGACATCAATTGAAGAGCTCTGTAAATTCGAAGATTTCGGTCTCCAATGATTTATCCTGGGATCTAATGTCCTTCTAGGTTCAGCAACCTCTCTCAAAGTCGGGTTTCTAGTCGTTGCAGTATTTATTGGCTTCATGAATCTTTTCAACTTGGGATCATTTCGTCCTGGATCTAAGAATGAAGTTTTTAAAGGCAGCTCTTTATGTGTCCGGTCACCACATTTGACGTCATCAACCATTAAAATATTTTGTGATCCAATCAACGTCCTTCTTTTCTTCATCACTGTGCAATCTGCACCTCTTGCCGTACTCGTCTTTACATCCTTCCCCTGATGGACCGAGTAGTGATTGTTGATCGATTCCATTTTCCTGAAATAATTTCGATGTACGGTATTGAAACCATTCTGCAGCGGACTCGTCATCTTCTGCTTAACTTGTTTTCTTATCTGAGATCTTGGTGAAAACAAATTCTTCTTGATCTCGCCCAGATCAAGCTCATTTGTCATTCGAGAATCCAATTCTTGTAGTACCTTGTTGCTCAACTTTTTTGAATACTTCTTGCTCAAAATCTCATTCTCGAAACTAAAACCAAATTGATCGGCACCATTTTCTTTATTTTTATCTCCTCTGGCGTCAACATCGCCGAACAAGTTGGGATATAAAGGTTTGTGGTTCTTGAAACTAAAAACCGGAGATCTTGGGAGAATGTTGTTTCCCATCGAGTATGGCTGTCCTCGAGGAGTCCGTTGGTGATCAGATTGGGGCAGGAAGCTTTGGTCCGCTTCGTGAAGAATTTGTGGAGGATTTTCCTGTTGTGGATGAAGCAGCGGTATTCCAGATGGAAATGATCCTGGTAAAAGAGATGTTTCCTGCATCGACGTATCCATCAAGGACTGGTCAGATGTGTCCATTTCGTGTACAATTAATTACCTTGATCCACCTCTCGTACAACAACAGCAGATGATACAAAATTATAGATTATTTGGGTACTTTTTTTTTTGTATACCTAGTAGGTATCACATTACCTAATTGAGTAAAATGTAAACAAAAAATTTATACATATGGCGTAAAAAGCGACTACTGGTACTTGAACCTTTTTCGAACTAAAACTCAAAAGTTCCCATCCCATCGGAATTAGATGCTCCATTATAGTCATTATCGAGCATGAAGTTTGGTAAGTTAAACAGATTTTGGAAAAGAAAGCTCATATTTGCGCCATAGTTGTCAGCATTCGGTGTTTGGTCCATAAAGTCACCAAAGAAAGTTGTCATTGTCGATGATGCAGGGGATGTGTCAGAAGAGTTGACATCTGTATTTAAAATGGACGTCATCTTGTTCAGCATGAATTGCTGCTGCTGCTGTTGCTGCAGTTGTTGTTGTTGTTGTT
Source organism: Nakazawaea populi (assembly GCA_030557235.1). Classification (NCBI taxonomy): domain Eukaryota; kingdom Fungi; phylum Ascomycota; class Pichiomycetes; order Alaninales; family Pachysolenaceae; genus Nakazawaea; species Nakazawaea populi. The sequence goes on from JAKTVN010000002.1 coordinate 357,888, forward strand.
GTTGTTGTTGTTGTTGTTGTTGTTGTTGTGGTATTGAGGCTGATTGCAGTTGTAATATTGACTGATCAAGGGAAGGCAGAAGCTGCACTTCTTGGTGAGGATCCAGGTGATTATCTGCAGCTACCGACGCACTTGGCGCATTTTGCGCGCTCGAATCAAAATTATCCATTGGTGGCATCCTTCTTTGTTTCTCATTTGTATCAGTACGGGATCTTTTCTTTCTTGAATTAGAAAAGAATTTCATATCACTCATGACGTCTTTGAAGTGATTATCAAGTTCGATTGAATGGAAGGTAATGTTATCGGAAGTAACTCTGTCGTACAGGCGAATCGCCAAGACGCATAATAATTTAACCAAGTAATCCATCTCTCTCAATTTGGCTCTGTTGTTGGTTTTAGCACAGGTCGAAAACATTATGGAAACTTTGATCATCAGCTCCATATCACTTTTAACATGTGGCAAATTCAAATCTTGAACACACGAGCAAAATAGAGTGATGAAAGCACAGAAAGGAAAGAAGATGCAGTATTTGAAGAACTCAGAGACGCGAACAGTCATTTTGCTGCTCAATTTGATGAGCCATCTTGCACTTTCAAGACATAAGTCAATAGATGAAGATGCCTGATTAACGCGACTTAAGTCTGCATTTGAAGACCAAGTTGCATTCGATGACATTCGATTAACAGTCATTAACACGTAGTGATAATGAAGCAAGATGAATAACGACTCCGATACAACGATGTTCTCCTCGAAAACAGTTGAACGTTCACCAAACAAGCCATCGTCCCATTCATTTTTCAATTCATCAGGTAGCGCCTCGAACCAAGCATATAACTCTTTATTCAAACTGCTGACTATTCTTTCAACATCGTACAAACTCTTTCCAATCAACAGCGTGGCACTGAATAAAAGATCATAAGCTTTCGAGGAAAGCTCCAATAATTCAAAATAGTAAAACTTGACAAATGAAATGACATAAATTTGGGGATGGGAACCGATTGTACCTGCAACCTTGTTTTTGAAAGCCTCTCTCAAAATTTTCAACTCTGAGTCGGTTTTGTATACTGGCAGCTTTGAGCAATGCTCAAAATATTTTTTGGCATCAAAATCGAAGAAATCATCATCGTCCAATTTCCTTTCCCAGAAACCTCGAATCTTCTCTGAGCTAATAGAAGATATGTCATCATCGTGAAATACTGGTGGTTTTCCGGTTCTCAATGCTACTGATTTATCAACTGTATAGCACCATATAAACAAATGTAGTCTTTTCTTGGCTTCTCGCGTGTTCAAACCAATATAGCTTTCATACCTGTGTAGTCCTGCTTCTTGAGCCAATCTTGTTGAGGTAGAAACGACCATGTATTGGGCATGGGAGTTGAACGATAATTCTGTATATGTCAGTAATAGCAATAAGGCAATAATGGTCATCGAACCCTCTCCAATGACTGAAACTCTGTGATAATAGTATATGCAATTTGTGTAACAGCGTTCTTCGAATTTGCGAAGATCAGTTTCAGTGATATTCAAATCATCACACATAATCTTAAAGTCTGGGATTATGCGACAAAAGTCAGTCACCAAGGGGACACCTAAGCAGCAAACAACGTTTAATAAAAGCGCTTCTGAGTACCTGAGGCTAGTTGATTCACCTTTCTTATACAAGCCAATCAACTCATCCTCTTTCATATTCAGATCAGCATGAATCGGTGTTGCAAAAACCAGCTTGATGAACATCTTGAAAATTTCAAAGGGTGGCAATGGAGAAAGCTGACTTGTGTCAATCGGTGAACTCCATTTTTTATACGAAACTAAAGACTCCTTTTGAAAAGTATGATGAAAACTCGAAAATTGCTTTAGAAGGTCATCATCATTTAGTTTCGTGGCAATCCATTTGATACCCCTTGGGCTAAATATTGAGAATGATGAATGCGCAGCAAAGAAGTGTTCAGATTGATGAACATCAACGAATACGGAAGCATTAGGCTCATCTTCAGCGTGCCCCACCGGTTCTATTGATGAAACACATGGCAGAGTGAATTGCAGTGGCTGTTGTTTTGGTTGTTGAACTTTCTGAACTGGTTTGAGGTCTATGAGTGGTGTTATAGTTTCGATTACAGGATTCTGTCTGTTATTACTCACTGCATCAAGAATTTTCTCTAGTGTCTTCTCAACATTAGCCACCCTGGTTTCGATACTGGTGACCTTTTTGTCAGACACAACCTTGTTATTCACCAGTTTGGGCTTCACTGTCCTCTTCTTTGGGACGTGGTTATAAGTACACTCCACTCTGTAGTTCTGACAGTTCTTGCAAGGTGTTGTACCATCACATTTCACTTTCTTCAGCCTACAGTTGTCGCACAGTTTTTGGATTCGGAATCTCTTAGCATCCTGGTTTTGTATATCCGAGCTGATGCTATTTTCTCTAGACATGTTATTATTCCGGAGATCATGACTATTGTTATGTTCCTGAAATTCCGTCATCATTTCATACTTCATTGAAGAGCGATGGATTAGATATTTCGGTAAATTATGTATATATATCATCAATTATTGATGAGCGAAGAAAGTCGTGTATTGAAACTCATATTTTATATAGATTCAGCTGCGGATCGTCGAGCCCTTTCATATACAAAAACTGTTGAGATCCGCCCCCTATTCATGTCCCGTGCTTGACTAGTGGAGAGCCCTATTTTCGTCGTCGCCTTTGAATCTGAAGCATATAAAAGATTGCCTAAACAACATCCTATGTTTTGATTTTGGAAAGCGAGAGGTCAGGAAGATAGAAAACCCTACCAGGAAGAGATTGGAATTAGTAAACACAGATCCTAAAGACATGTACTGAGCGCGCCCCTTATAGTCGTCAAAGTTTTTCACTTGGAGTTTTATTATTTTCAAGATAGGGGCCACACAGATACAAATGCAAAAAAATTTGAACTACAATAAACATGGAATTCACGTTTAAATTCCGAGGACGCCAAACTACACAAAGCTTCAAAAGTGATTACCGAGTAAAATAGCAGCCTTAGTTTTATTGTCCATATACATCCCTCTAATTCCATGACTGATATACGTGACTAGGGAAGCGGGTATAATCTCGATTGTAATTTTGCCTTGCATAATCTATACTGATTCAGGCGAGCAGCTGATTCTGAAGCGAGCACAACAGTGAAATAATTTTTTGTACTCAAGTTATTCGATACTTCACAATTTTTAAGATGGATCAGATCGCTCGAATGATATGAAAGAGACAACATTTAGCGATACGAATTCAACTGAATATCAAATTTATATCGTCCAAGTCATCTTCGAAATCAGAATCTGGGCTTTCATTGAAATTGACAATATTAACAATAGCTCTATGATCATACTTGACATTGAGTAAACTGATCTTCTTTTTGACGATCTTGTCCCGGAGATAATAATTACAGTACAAAAACTCATTTTTGAAATCCATCTTATAATCAAATTCACTTCGTTTGAAGTTGGAGTTTAACTTGAGGAAAACCTTGTTGAATTCTTTGTTAATCTCAATCAACTCTTCCATTAGCAATATAACTATGGAAGAGTTTGAGATGAAATTTTTGAAGAAGTTCAAGTCTTTCAAAACCAAATAATCAATTTGTATATTTTGTAAATTGGTGTTGAAATCAATTTCACCTTTGAAATTCTGTAACTGTTGAAATAGAATGAACAACTGAGCAATCTCAAGGTTAACAACATCCAAATATAGTGAGAATTTTCGCAAATGTTGCAAATTCAATATCAATGAGTTGATCAATAAAATTCGCAAGTTGTTTTTTTTATCATAGCTATGGCAGAAGTACATAACAGAGAAATGCCTAACACTTGTGAAATTTTTAATGAAAACTAAGAGTGTCTTAAATATGGTGAGCTCTTTCCCATTATCAATGATGATCAACTCTAAATCCCGAATCGAGTTCAGGTTTATGCTATTCAAAATTAGCTGGAAGTCTTCTGTTGTTTGATCATTCTTGACAACTATTGATAGTCTTTTGACTTGTTTGAAGTCATCTCGGTCGACTTTACGAAATCTCATTAAATAATCCTCATTGAAGTTGGACGGAAATTTGGAGATCTGAAAAGGAATGTACAATTCATCTTGGCATGGTACACCCAAATTATTTAATTGATACTTGACCCCATCACAGACGATCTCCTTTGTGTCGCTTAAATTTATGAATTCATATGTGAAGCTCTTTTGAGCACTCAAAAACTTTTTCAACTGCTCCTCGCTACTTATGATCTTATATTCATTCTCAAAATGATAGCCCGGGAAATAGAAAATTCTCCTGTAAACTCTGGACATGATGATCTTGTTGAATACTTTACAAGTCCTCGACAACATCAACAAATCATTGTTGGTCAAGGAGTTAAGAATCAGATCCAAGCATTGCAGCGGTAGTGATAAAATCATGTCAGATCGTGCTTGTGAAAATGGTAGATGATATTATATCTGTAGTTGGGGTCATTTGGTTGAGGACTTAGCCTTGACGGTTGATGATGGTATCCTATAAATGAAGGGTATACCGTTTTTGTATAGTGAAACGTGAAATCGTGAGATTGTGTACTTTTTTTTTTTTGCTACAAAAATTGTTTTAAAAGGATGCTGTCGTCCAAAAAATCACAAAATTCTTTATTAGTTTTAAGTACAAAGCAGTTGCCAATCTAAAGGAATATCCCACATTTTGTAAACACCGGGCATCACATTAATCTGCATGCCTAACCCAGCCTCCATATGCCATCCTATGTGGCAATGCAATGGCCAGATTCCCGGATTATCCAAGACCACTCTTAGCAACACATATCCGTACCCTGATACAGCGACAGTATCTCTTTTCATTGGATTAGTCTCAATAGCGCCATAATCGCGATGTGGTTTGAAATAACCCTGGCCCAGTTTCAAAACCCAAAACTTATACCCATGCAAATGAAATGGGTGTGACCCATCATCATAATTATTTATGAGAATGTCAATTGTCTTTATTTCCTCAGCAGTCAAAACCAATTGATCTTTGCGTGGTCCAAAGTCTGATTTCAAAGAAATACCTGATGGCCCATCTTCAGATTTGATCGATTCCAATAAGCTGTTGGACCCTATTAGTGGCTTGTATGTGACATCGTTCATGTAACCTAAAGAGATAGCATGGTCCTTAATTAAAAATGATGAGTCGATCTGAAAGAAATGTTCAACATCCGGAAGCTGTTCTGGAATCGTTGGGTTTAATAAAGTCTCATTCAATTCTCGGCAGCGAACATTCGGATGTCCATAACCTGTGGAATTCAGTTCAATGGTACTGGAAATAGAGTATTTCAGTTCAACATCCCTTTCACTAACAGACACAATCAGTTTCAAGTCTACATCCAAATTGGGGTTGTTGTAAGCAAAACAAAAAGAGTTTAGTCGAGCTCTTAAATAGAACATCTCTGGACAAGCGATTCCAGTCTCTATGATGACTGAATACCGCTGCGCCACTGCAATTCGTAACACATCCAAGGATAATGACTCAACATTTGTACCTTCACCCTCGATGACACTCATGAAGTGTCCATCAATGCTAAAATCAATCTCCAGGAAAAATCCACAATTTATTAACCTCAAACGATACTTGTTATTAGCTCTCATTTGGAATACATGTCTTCCAGCCAAATTTTGATCACACTTGATATCTGTGTCAGTGCAGGCATACACACCGGTACCTTGAATCAACCCGCTATCAGGAACAGGTTCTGCATTTTCGTTGTCGGGTGCAAGATAATCCTTTAGGTAGGTGTCGGCTTCGTGATGATACCAATCGTTGAACATTACCACAATCTCATCATCATAAGTTTGTCCGTTCGATTGTAATATCAGGTCTTCTTCTGGAGAGTGGATGATCAATGGTCCAAACAAACCATCTGCATACTGGGTTGAGAAATGCGAGTGGTACCAATAAGTACCCCATTGGTTCTCCGCTATTGTAAATTTGTATGTCATGTTTCTTCCGGTTCCAATATCACACTGATTTACCGCTGAGGAACCATCATAAAAATTTGTTCCATTCTGAAACAATCCATGAAAATGAATTGTTGTTGGCTCAATACCTTCATTTCGAACTTTGATAACCAATTTATCTCCTGAATTACATTCTATCAATGGACCCGGAAATTGACCGTTGATAACTGTCAAATTCTTCCAAACTCCATCAGGCAGAGCTAATACTGTTGAGACCACAAAGTTATACTCTCTTTTTTGTGGTGTTTGTGAACTTAAATCCTTGTGAAGTTTGTAGGCGTTGTGAGTATCCAACTTCCACTTATTTAACTCTGGATCAATTTTAACAAAATCCTCTATCGAAATTAGAGGATTTTGTTCCCCATGGAAATAAAATGATAATCGAATCAAAACCAACAGCAATATCAGCAATGATACAACGGTCAACAGCCAAATCAATTTGTAGCAGCTCCACAGTGAGCTATCTTTTTTAATATCATCACCTGTAAGGATTTGATTCCCGGAGACAAGCTCTATGTCTTCCGATAATGAACGCGGTTCATCTGCTGCCTCTGTAACTCGTTGGTACTTGAAGATATTTGGGCCTATGGATCCAAGCATACTACATACATGTATCTTTGACAAAATGAGGAGGTAGGTCTGGTGAAGATATTAAGAGAACGTACCACATAAAAGTATCGTTGACAAAATGAAGAGGTAGATCTTATGAAAATGTCAAGAGAACACAATAAATTCATCTTCTCTATCTGGTTTCACCAGTAGCCATGAAGCTGTATGGTGTCAGTTTGTGCAAAACGTGCTTCCCTCCCTTTCCCACATGTAATAGTAGCCTTGTGCGCTCAGATATGTCGCACAAAGCTTCTTTTTTGTTTCCTGGAAGCACATTAGTAAGGCACGTTTTTTTAATTTCGGGGAAAAAGTTATTATTAGATGTTGCATCGCTAAAGATGGGGTACGAATTACACCGATGGACTCATCTGTAAATGGCTTGAATTCCTAATGTATTGAAAGAGCGCTTTGGAGTGATTTAACCAGAAATGTGAAGTTAATACCCCCACCCAATAATACCGCTGCTTGAAGACACATTCTCGCATTTCCAATTGACTCTGCAATAATCATCTCGAGGCGGAATTCATATTGCTTATTTTATCTCACGAGATCTTTGCGGAATGGGAAAAGAAAGGTGCACCATTGCTGAAAGTATTAGAGCTCTAATTTCGAAACAATAGAACCACGTTTCAATTTAAATGTCATCCCAAGCGTCCTGATTGGCTAGAAGAATTGTGCAAGATATAAAAGAGAAGGGAAAGACTTATTTTGAAAACATCTTTTGAAGGTCGCTGTTGAAAATGCATCTCAAATACTTTCTATTGGCAGTGGCTTTGGTTGAAAGAACCATTGCAGCCTCAAGAAGCTACTCAACATATCAACCATCTTTGACCGATATTCAAAATAGCGCTGCTACAGCATTGAGTAATCATTTCACCTCAAACGTGAAGGGAAAATTGTTCGAGAGGTTTGTAGTCATCTTCTTGGAAAATACAGATTTCGATAAGGCGTATGATAACGATGATATGAAGGCCTTGCTGAAAGAAGGAATTGTATTGACAAACTATTGGTCATTGTCTCACCCTTCCCAAGAGAACTATTTGGGCTCAGTTGTAGGTGATTACTTGGGATTGGACAATGATAATTTTGTTGAGGTGCCATCAAATGTTTCGTCTGTCGTTGATTTATTAGAGTCAAAGGGTATATCTTGGTCTGAATATCAAGAGCATTCGCCATACAGTGGATACGAGGGTTTTAAATTTATGAACCAGCAGACAGGAGCAAATGACTACGTGAGAAAGCACAATCCGGTAGCGTCTTTGAATTCTGTATCTCAAAACCCATCCAGATTAGCAAATGTTAAAAACTTTACCGAGTTTTATGAAGACTTAAACAATAGAGAGTTACCGCAGTGGATGTTCATCTCTCCAAATATGACCAACGATGGTCACGATTCGACCATTGCTGTCGCATCAAAATGGGCTAAGGAATTCTTGACTCCCTTGTTGCATAACGATTACTTCATAAAAGATACATTAGTATTGTTGACATTTGACGAAAACGAGACATACAGTATCGCCAATAGAGTTTGGGCTTTATTGCTAGGTGGCCCAATAAAAAGTGACGAAAAGGGAACGGAAGACGCCACTTTTTACAATCACTATTCACAACTTTCCACAGTTGAAGACAATTGGAACTTGCCTCACTTAGGCCGTTTCGATGTTGACGCGAACGTCTTCGACCCCGTCGCACGAAAAACTGGCTGGCACAACAAGAAAGTCGATACCACAGACTTGTTTAACAATGAGTCGTATGACGGATATTTCAACGATGACAAGAAATCATTGCCGGTCCCAGATTGTGGTGCTATAAATCAGAGCGGACAGAGAATTTTATCACAGATAGCTCAAGTTTGGGGTAGTGAATGGTTTGCCCAAGGCCAGAAGTCATACACAGATGCTTGAGGGTAAAATCAGAAGCTACAGAAACCGAACTCAACTTATTTAAGATAGACCCGCATCAAGCGCTCTTATACATATAATCATAACCTCAAATTGTTTATGTAAAAGATGTATATGATTATTCTCTAAAAAAAATTACTCTTGAATGATGCTTGTCAATTTAGCACTCAACTCTAATTGAGATTTGATAGAGCTTGCCAAATATTCAATCATCAAGGTATCCTGGACATGAGAATTGAATAACTTCTCCAACCTTTCGTTTGAGATGGAGTTTGGTTTGTTGTTCAAGTTCTCCAACAAAAATTTACCAATAACTTCATCTCCCTTCACATTGCCTGCTAATACACCGTCAACATAATCCGATACGTTGTCAATCAATTGGTCAATGGAGGTTATCTCGTCGCGCAAATGTTTCAACTCACTCGAAGATCCTACGGGCAACTGAACGCGATGTTCTTCGTTGAATGCCGCTTTCCTTAACCATTTCAAAGCAACAGTTTCTGACTCATCTAATTTGATTTCATTGGCAATTGGTGTGAAAATAAATGAACCTGACCTGTCCAAGTTTAATGCAGCAGCCATTCTGCCTGTGGCACCAACTTGTGATCCAATAAATGTATTGATAACAGGCGTTATAATCTCTCCAGTAGATTTATTTATGGTATCGATTGTCAAGTGGATGGCAGGATATGGTTTTGTTCCCTCGACATCAGAGTAGAAAGAATGGATTAATCCAGTGAACGAATCGAGTTGTGAATTGATGGCGAACCATCCAACAATCACTTCTTTTGGATTCGCACGTTTGTGCAACTGATATAAAGCCTTATGCAGATACTCTCCAATTGTAACTTCTTCATCTTCTTCTTTGTGTGGAATTATGTAAGCGTCTTTAACTTCGACCTCTGAACCGTCATCTGACCTACTACCTAATAATGTTCCGATGATACGTTTATTTGTTGAGGTACTATAGACGGACTCCAAAAGTTGCAATAACAGTGGTGACTGTATCAATACTTTGATTGGAGACGTCGAGTTTGTCAGTGTCAGTGTCCCTAAATTGGGTCTCACGATGTGTAAAGCCGGCGTATCTTGTGACATGATGTGGTTTGAAGTGGCTGTTACAGTGTTAATCATTTAACAGTACTCTCACATCTTGAATATTTTTTTGATGATGAAAATTTTTTTGATTTTTTCACAACCATATAGACTTGAGATATATATACACGACACTTTTCCCATTCTTGAAGGTTATCAAGGGTATTAAACTCATAATCACTTCACCAAATTTAAGTCCAAACCTCTGCTCTCAATTACACTTACACACAAACTTACTTATATATTGGGCAAAAAACAAGGGTGACCGCTCCTCAGTTTAACAAGAAATGCTAACAAGCACCAACCAGCCCAAAAACTGAAATCAAAATCCAGGTCCCCCAGCCAATGCAAACAATCAAAACCAACTACCATAAATTCCGCTCCAAAAGTCAACCAACTCTCAAATAACACCTTTGAATAGAATACTAAACTCATCACCGGTATCAACATCAGCCAAGAACAGTTCAACATCAGCGATGGTATTCTCGCTGAACAACCCACTTTTCGTCGTTCTCAAACCCTCCTTTGCAGCCTCTGCTACACTATGCTTTCTTAGCTTTTTCAACTTCTTCTCTCTCTTCTTTTTTTTAGATTTCTTCACCATGCTCGTATCGTCGAATTTGAAATTCACGTGCTTTCCGCCCCCAAGTTTGAGTGAATCAGGATCATCGACAATGTTGATCAGTCTCCTGCTGTTCATGGAGTACCTTTTTAATTGCTCCATCGAATCCACAATTGACGGTACATACCCTTTGTTTCGAAACAGTGATAGGGGTATCTTCTTTGTAGTAATGTAACCGATTGTATCACTTTCGTTGAGTTGTTCGTCAGCATCTTCCAATTCGCTCATGTTTAACAAATCGTCAATCAGCATTGGCTCTTCTGTGATAATATGTTTGAGCTTTTGCTGAGAAAAAGAAGTTGATCGACCTTTTTTACCACTGCCATTACTACCAGTAGTAAGTGACACTGAAGATTCAGGTTGTAAGGATCTAGTAGATAAGCCGTCGATGATACCAAACGGCTTATCACTTTCTGAAGTTTTCCATTTACCCAATAATGGCGGCACTGTTTCTGACGTAGATAAAATCTCCTTTGCGAGCATTTTTCCTCCATTCATTTTTGAACCGGCCCTTTTCGATGGCAATGACGTGTCTTCGTCAGTAGAATCGCCACTATGCATCTGCAGTTCGGTTATCAGATTGAGTTGGATTTCATCCTCCTCAGTGCCACCTTCTTCCTCATCAGACGAATACTCAGAAGAGCCTTCATCATCTTCTTCATCTGATTTTTTCATGTACGGCCAATGAAATTCGCTTCTTGAGTCACCATTTATGGAAAACTTTCGCTTCGATGCTTTCATCGTACGACGAAGGTTCCTGTTATTCAAGTCCAGATCTTTAAAAGGATTGTTAAAAAAAGTTAACTCGTAATCGTTCTGGTCAAGATCAGAGCTCAATTTTTTATTCTCATCTTCACCGTCCTCGTCAAACAACACCGAGTCTTCAGAAAGATATTTCAAGAAACCATCATCTTCTTCCTCATCTTCATTACCCATATTCAATCGGATGGTTTGAAGGGTGTCAAAATCTTTTGTTATGGCATTTGTCTCTTCTTTTAATAAGTAATCTTCATTATCATCATCCATGTCATCCAAAGCATTCTCTATCAATTCGTCATAATCATCGATATCCTCCTCTCCTTCAAAGCTCAAATTGTCAAACTCATTGGCATCCAACAATTCTTCTCCTGGTTCACTGTTGTCATCATCGTCGTCATCCATTGCCAACTCCAAATCATCGTTATCATTTTGCAAGGTTTTTATCAACTGATCGTCGTCGATTTCATAATCTTCATCTGAGTTTATTTCATCATCTTTGATTTTCGGTACATCCATCATGAGATGGTTCTTCAATAAATTACTATCCTGTAGCACATTTGAATCATAACTATTATCCATTAGTTTGAATTGGGCATCTGATATCTCCTCACCAAGATCCTCTTCGTCTTCGACTACTTTGTCATCTAAATCTTCTGCATCCTCAGCTTCAGATGTTTTCTCTCCTATTTTGAGTGTCTCATTTCCGTTACTATCAATTCGAAACATAAAGTCAACCTCTCTTACTTCATCCCCTAACTCTTCATCTGATCCTCGCTCTTGTTTTGTCTCCGTTTTAGGGTATTTCTTGGCCTTGTTGCTTTTCCTAGGAGCCTTTCTTGATTTAGCAGCTTTCATGGCTTTCGCCTTTTTTTCCTTGGTGAGCAGCACAAAGTCTACATCAGAATCATCTTCAGAAGAGATATCATCATCATCATCATCGCCATCATCCGATTCAGAAGAAGAGGGCCCCATTATGGCATTCATCTCCACATTTTTCTCATCTTCGTCACTTGACGAATCAAATACTGGCAAATTGTGGAAGTTCCTTCCCTCATCTGAAACACTCGATAACGAACTATCTGAAGCTAAACTAAATTTTCTTGAAGCCTTGGGTATCTTCAGCACTTGAGCTTTAGGGTGTTTCTTTTGTGATTGTTGCTTTATCTTTGATATGTTTTTTCCTCCTACTCTTGGTGAGGGTGTTGCTGTGGCTTTACCACTCTTTCTGGGAGACTTCCCCAGCATATTTGTTTGTATTGAGTCAGCCAGAAATCTTGTCTGTTGATTTATTTTTGTCACTATATCAGGAAATGAAAGAACAGATCAGTGCTATCTGTTCAAATGCTTTTTGCTTGTAAATCTGTCAAATGTTTATCTGCTAGATGAAAAATTAGATCTGCTATTTAGCTTGATCACCAATCTCAATTTCAAGTATTGTTTCGCTTAAAATAGAATTGCCTGGGTATAAATAGAAGGTAACTTTGTGAACTTCACATACAATGGAGCCGATACTTCTATGTGAGGGGTCCCTTAGGCAAACTTTCCAATTATGTCTCAAGTTTATGTTTAGCTCTATGCAAAAATACAATTGTATAAAATTTTTTTTTTTTTTTTTTCATCGGTTGCCTAAATGGGGAAGAGACATAGTTGGGTTTTAAGGCACAAGATAGTTCCCAGGATAGTTTGAAATTAAATATACACATCATTTTGCTACACCACCATTCAACTAACAATCGAGTTATTTAACTCGTCAATAGTGTAGTCCAAGAGAAAGCTCTGCTCTATCAAGTCACTCAATCTGCTCATGTGTCTTTCATTATACGCAGTCAAGATATCGAGTATTTTGTTGATTCCTGGGATTCTTATCAACTCTTCAACTTTAAAACTTGACAATATCACTTTAATCAACTTTTGGCTGATCTCGAATGTTTTGTTGTTAACATTCCATGACTTGATTCTTTCCAAAAGGGATAACAATTGCTCTTGATTTAAGTGTGATATGCAGTCTTCTAGTTTGAAAGAGCCTATCAAACTATCTTCATCTTCGTTGTTGGCAATTGCATCCCTGACAACGTTGTACAATGTCATAGGATGGTTCAAAGTTAAGGCTAACAAAAAAGCATTAGGCCAATCGTTGTTGTAGACAAAATTTTTCAAAGATTGTTCATTTTCAACCTTCAACTTCTCTTGCTCCTCTCTCTCAGCGATTAATTCATCAATGTTGTCCTTCCATATACAAATCTTACCATCTGCATCACCTGTAATAAATTTGCTCACTTCATCACAATATAAAGACCAGATTCTATTGTCATGATTATCCAACGTCGTCAAACACTCGCCATTAGAAGCATCCCACAATTTGACTAATCCATCGGCCCCGGTCGTAATAACTTGCTTTTGATGATCCCAGAACAGGACATTCTGTACCGAGTTTGTATGACCTTCAAAAGTTCTGATACAAGTGAAGTCGGTTAATGACCACATTTTACATAATTTATCACCCGATCCTGTCAATACAAATTTGTCATATGAGGAAAATTTGATGTCCCACAATCCACGTTTATGTCCTTTCAAAATACCAATGATCTCACCATTTTCTAAATCCCAAATTTTTCCTGTCTTGTCGAAACTTGCGCTGGCAATGAACTCGTCATTTGGTGAGACGTCGAGAGCGTTTATGTCTTTATCGTGCAGTTTTCTAGTGTAATCAGAGCTTTTCACAATGAAAGGCTCGTTTTTGAACTGTGAAAGCTTCGGTACGGTCCATTTTTTTATTGTCAAGTCTGAGGATCCAGTGATCAAAAATTTTGGTTGCTTGTTTATTGGAGTCTTTGGTAATTTACAGCAAGTTACCGAAGATGAGTGTCCCAGAAATTTGGCATACAACTCAAACTTTCCTTTAAAATCGTCATAGAACCATAATATAGCTTCGTTGTCTTTGGAAGATGTCAGCAACCACTTTCCATCAATAGTTGTATCCAGTGCATTCAACAAGTCTGTATGTGCCTCATAAAGTTCAAATTCAAGTGGTTTCAATGGATCAATTATTCTTAAAGCTGGGGAGTTAGTAGCCAACAGTATCTTGTTTAAATTAGGGCCAACCAATTTCAAATCAGCTATCGTTCCATGATTACCAGCCAATCTTCTGACAGTTGGTAATGGTTTAGTAACCTCATCAATATCTATTTCAACAAGGGACTGGTCTGACAACACTAGCATGAGTAAACCGTTCGTCTTTAGCACATTGATTATCATTAACTCTTCAGTAGTCTCAATGTGTGCCTCTGTTGTGGTGACAAGATTCAAACTTTCGATATCCCAAAGTTTCATCAAGTTGTCACCACCAGCGGTGTAAATGTACTCGGTTCCATCGATCTCTGCAAATCCACAACTTTCAACTTGATGCTTGGCCAAAATGGTATTCGACAATTTCCATTTACCATTTCTTACTTGAAATATGTTCAAACTTTGATCTCTACCACCACTTATCAACAATTCTCCATTTGAGTTGAACTCACAGCCTCTTATTGTGGAGCTATGCTCTTGAAAACTCTGAATGTTTTTCCTTTTAACCAAATCCCATATCTTTAAATTTCCCATTATATCACCACTCACAAGATACCAGTTTTTTGAATTCAACTGGCCGTAAAAGCTCAAACTTGAAACAGTGGTTCCATGACCTTTCAACGAATGAGTTACATATCCATTTTCAATATCCCATACAGTGATGACACCATCACTTCCACCAAATGCAAATAAAGTTGATGTCTCATCAACAGTTGATATGTACGTAGGCGAAGACAACTTGAAACTTTTAGTAAACTCGTGGTTCTCCACGTCATAGATCCGAAGCTGCTGTGACTGCGACACTATAGCCAGATGATTTCCATCAGGAGTAATTTGCAATGATGTTATTAACTCTCCGTCCCCTTCTATTTTGCGTAATATTTCATTAGTCATTGGATTGGTAATCACCATATCTTCCAAGAGTGGTGTTACCATAACATCGCCCGCTCTCGAGATTGACAGTGAGCATCCTCCTAAATAGAAGGGTGTAATGTCAGAGCTCTTGAAGGCTGCAATTTGACTGTTCATATTGTGATGTCTGTATATTTTGTTAGTAGTCTTATGCGATTTTTCACTTTTGAAAAATAAAAATAAAAAAAATTTTACTTTCCTGCGCAAAAAAAAAGTAGTGCGCATCAGTTTAAGATGAGCTTGCATGTTATAAATATCAATAAGCCTTTTTGCGATAACAATAAGATTTAACTTGTGAACCTGGTTTATCACCGGGTACAGGAAAAAGAACCTCAAGGGGGTTGAAAATAATTGAAATGGAAAATTCCTTGTTTACAGTGAACTATATTGAAAAGTATATACATATGAGATAATCAGCTATCCTTTTGAGTAACAGCGAATCCTAGCCTTCTTGAAGCTGCATTTAATTGTCTGTCAAGTGCATCCTCGACCCCTTGATCCTCTCTACCTATCAAAGTGTTAATGAATTGTTTCAATCTGAAAACCTGAAACAGTAAATCATTCAAGAATACAACACATCGGAGTATGACTAGATTGTAGATACTCTTCCAGTTGAACCTAATCGAATCACCACCTGCCTTCAATCTGTAACTGGTGGACCTCGAATTTTTGACCAGTATAGCGGACATTATTCCAACTCTATTACTTGGAGAACCGAACTGGAGATTCAATAATTGTAACATCCGTATAGCTCTGCTGAGAAAAATCAATTCCAATGGGAACTTGTCAGTGTTTTTGAAAAAATTCAGCATTTGAGATTTTAGGAATTTGTTCATCTCTTCATCGGTCTTGTAATTTGCCAGTTGTTGCAACAGAATCTCAGGTTTGGCCAACATCACACCTGAAAACATCTCTGGGGATCCTATTCCCCACTTTGAAGCTATTTTAGCAATCTCTTTGAGATTCAATTCGAATAGGTTTTTCCACAATTTAGCATAATCAATTCTGAAATCATCCGGAAGATGCAAATACAAACCGTGATCTAAAATCACCAATTTATTATCTTTCAAAAGCAAAAAATTTCCAGGATGTGGATCACAATGAACCAAACCCCATTCGAAGATTTGCCTCGAGAAACAGGTTATCAAATTATCCATGATTTTCTTTGTGTTATAATCCCGCAATTTCTCAAAGTTATCACCATTAATAAACTCACTAACCAAGACCCTTCTGGAGTGATACACCATCAGCGGAACGTAGATGTCATTTCTCATGTTGGAGCTTGCAATCAATTTGCCCATACGTTCGGTGTTGTTGTACTCAATGTTAAAGTCACATTCCTCAGCCAACTTTGTCGATATGTACTTGGATATGAAATGCAAAGGCATATCGAATGAGTACTCGTACATCCTCATTATGAACCGATATGAAAGCAAGTCCAAATTCATCTGTTTTTGAATTGAGTCATGCTGTATCTTCACTGCAACCTCCTGGCCAGTAGGTAACCATACACCTTTATGTACTTGAGCAATACTAGCACTGGCAATTGGAGTCTTCTCAACCTCGATCAAGTCACGATAGTTACTGCCCAACTCACTAAGTAAGATTTTCTCAATGGTGGCCCAATCATCTGAAGGGGCATTGTCTAGAAATTGTTTCATAACCTCTTGATACTCCGGAGGGAACATCGAGGATTGCATCGAGATGATCTGTCCCAATTTGATGTATAATCCTTTATTACGGGATATCATCTGGTACAAACGGTCAGCATTTTTCAGGTGATTCGGCAAATCAGCGAACTTATTGTCAAACAGGATCAAGGATGAGTAGTATATCGTTCTGAATGATCTGGTGAAAGCACTGTCGAAATAATACCTGTCTAAACCATAACAAACTGTCAAAGTTGCCGTGGAGTACAGCGCAAACTTTCTCAATCTGACAAATCTTTTTGGCGGCACCCTAGCGGAAACAGCGAATGATCTGGGAAAACCCCTCATGAACATGTTACCTCTCATGGTAAACTTCATACGACCAACTATGAATTGTGGCGATATACGTTGTCCAATAGCATGTTTAGTTCATTACTTATTTTTTTTAAGAAAAAAAGTTAAAGTTGCCTTCGTAATCGTAATCGTAATGTTGTTTAGCCGTACACTCCTAGATAATATGAAATTGTTATCAAAGTGATATTCTAAGTTACTCTCTGATCAGTCTTTAATTGATGTTTGTAGGAACATTGAGGTGGCCTTCGTTTAAACTGGAGTAGCTCGAGGCTGGTATTATATCACATCAGTGGTGATTTCATTATTCGTTAAATTCATTGTTATCGGTTCATACCATTCTATAGCTCTTTCAAAAAATCTTATCACTACTAAAATCAATTTCAAATCTCTCCAAAAGATCCTTTCTTATCAATCTGTCTTCATCATACAATGTTTTCTCCAAATATGTGGTCTTTCCTTGTTTATCTGTAATGATGATGGTTTGTGTTCTCGTTCCGTAATATTCTCCATAAAAGTTGTCATCTCTTTTGGGCGTTTTGAGAGGTGGCACAAATATGGTATTGGCTAACCCATCCATTGTTTGCTCTCTCATATCGTTGGTACTCAAGATTTCAAAAAGGGAGTCGATCAATTCCTGCTCATCTTTGAATTCTCCATTTTCCATCAACTTAGTAAGTAACATCTCACCTTTTAAAACTTTTGGCCATGGATCAGTAGCTTTGGAATTACTCAATCCAAATACAGCACCGCTACCGAACTCCAAGCTTGAAGATCTATTGGACAAGACTTTGAAATTTTGATCGAGATGCAACAAATTTCCATATACAAAACTGAAACCACCAATGTTGGACACATGCTCTTTATAATATGTGTTAAAGGTTTCCAATGGCTCATTCAAATATATCAGTGGTATTCTTCCCCGGCTCAATTTACTGATCTTCTCAGAAAGTTCTCGGTAATTGACAAGACAGCAAACTGCACCATTCTTAACATTTAACCCTATCCAGGTTCCTCCATCCTCTCTAGCCAAGTCGTATGGAGCTAGCATGGAGTCCCGGACACACAGCTTCAGTGTCTTACGAATAAAGTATTCATCTCTATTGGAGATCATAATAAATGGGTAGTCAGCTGATTTGTTTATGCAACATAGTACAATACACATTTTGCTGTGGTGTACTCAATGTTAGAGAACAATAAAGGGCTGTTATTTCTATCAAAAAGAAAAATTTCCCCACCAATTTTTCCTAAGAAAAGTAGTACAAGAGAGGAGGCATCACCATTATGATCTCAAATGAAATCAGTTGAGCCAAAGAGGAATCTCGGTCAAGCAGTTGTTCAAGAGTTAAAGATTGTGGTCTTTTTTTAACCCTATGAGCTATCCCCATCTATCATATGGCTGTAGCCTCTGATATGGATGAAGGAGAGCGATACGTACATGGCCAAAGGTGGGATATAGCTATAAGTAGCATTGTGGAGGCATGGATACTGAATTGACTATATTGCTAGTGGTACTGATTACTACTCCACGTGGTAAATTGATTGGTCCAGTGAACTTAAAATCAATTTGAAAAGTTAGATTGAGTGCGATAATAGAAAGAAGGAGCATATCACAACCATTTTTAAATCCGACTGCATCAGGTTTTGTGCCTTCATTACTCCTTTGTCCTTTGAAACTATCGCAATAATCTCACTTGAACATAGAGGCTTCTTATCAGATTATTACTGTTCGATTGTTCTTCATGTTTATTTCATTCGGAGGTTCGATTTGAAGATCATTGAAGTTGTAATGCTCCACTGAACAAGCTGTTTGATGTCTTAGTCGGCACTCGTACAGATAGGCTAGCTATCTATTAAATACAGCCTTGAGCTCAAATATACTCTTATAAGTCTTACTTTTCGGCGTAATTGTTGTTGTTTTTCCACTTAATCTTTTTTATGCCAATCAGCATGTCATGGAGATCTGAGCGATTAGATTTGTCGTCAAAATAGCTAGGAATAACAAGTTTCGAATAGATTTGAGTGATCTATTACTCAAAATATATCTTATTTATAAATGAAGCTTGATATTTTTTAAGCTCTTCCATCAACTAACTATATATGTGTTTTATGTTCAACTCGGCTTGGAGTGAGTAAGTAACCAAAACACTAAAAAAAAACGGTTATCGCAAATTTTTCCAGATTCTCTGCGCTTCATTAACTAAGCAGAATTTTAGCGGCTAATTCTTTTAAAAATCAAGAAAATATATATAATAAATACTCTTGGGTCAACTCATACAGCTATATATATGCATATATTTTCCTAGAACGAATTTCTCAATAGACAGGAAACATGAGTGGTGATGAGCAAGCGGCAAAGCTTCTAGATCATGAATCCGAGCTATACAACAACTATGGCTCTCAGACAAACGCATTAGCTACATCAATTTCAAATACTGTTGAATCACTAATAGACGATGAAAACCCGCTCTCCAACAACACCACACTCATCAACGAATTGGCCTTCATTTCTAAGAACTCGTCTTACCTAGTGGTGACGTTCCTCTTACAATATGCTCTCACATTGTTTGCCACTTTCTTTGTGAGTCGATTGGGCTCATATGAACTCGGTGCCATATCATTATCGATAACGACTTTTTATATCACAGGTCCAGCATTGATCAACGGTGCCTCTTCCTGTTTGGATACATTATGCTCTCAAAGCTACAGTGCAAGGAATTATCGGTTGATGTCACTTTACGTGCAGAGGTTTGTGCTGATGATGTTGACGAGCTTGGTACCAATGTTTACGCTATGGTACTCATCTCATGTCTGGTTGAAGTATCTCATACCAGATGCTAAAATTGTCGAGTTAACTTCACAGTTTTTAAGGATAGTAGCATGGGGTACCCCAGCTTTGATTTTTTTCGAAGTGGGTAAAAGAGTTTTACAAGCGCAAGGTATCTTCCATGCGACTTTTTACATATTGTTGATCACGATACCCATAAATTGTTTGCTCAATTATGTATTGATATGGAACGAGAAGTTTTCTGTAGGGTTCATTGGCGCTCCAATAACATTGGTTTTAAGCTATTATATCATGGCTATCCTACTTTTTTGCTATATCCAGTTCGTTGAAGGGAAGAATTTTTGGACAGGACTTGAATTGGACAGCTGTTTCAAGAAATGGACACGTTTGGCTTCTTTGGCAATACCGGGTGTAATAATGATTATCAGTGAACTGTTGGCTTTTGAGTTGCTCACATTCTTCAGCTCTCAATTCGGTGTTGCCGGTTTAGCATCACAAAGTGTTGTATCTTTGATGGCATCATTATCATTCCAACTACCATTTTCAATGAGTGTTTGCTGCTCTACTAGAATTGCTCATTACGTTGGTGCTAATTACAAGCGTGCTGCAAGAATTACATCAAAAGCAGCATTGACTTCGTCAATGTTTGCCGGTGTTGTCAATTTTAGTTGGATTTACTTTGGAAGATACAAAATTGCCGATATCTTCTCTGATGATGAAGACGTGAAGTTTTTGATCGTGCAAGTATTTCCTCTTGTAGCAATGATTCAGACTTTTGATTGTATCAACGTACTAAGTGCAGGTTGCTTGAGAGGGCAAGGAAGGCAGCGTATTGGAAGCATTTTGAGTTTCACCAGTTATTACATTATTGCTACGCCATTGGAGTGGTTGTTTGGATTCTACTTCAACGGAGGTGTTCACGGGTTATGGCAAGGTTTAGCCGTTGGTGTTGGTATCTTGACATTGGCTGAATACTTGTGTGTTATATTCAGTGATTGGGAAAAGATAGTAGATGATTGTAATAAAAGGAATATGGATGATTAGCTATTGATTCAATAGGTTGTATAATAACTCAATAGAATGTTATCAAGTTTTATTTTTTTCGTTATCTGCTTCACGGTTCTGTCTACAATATATCCGCTCAATCAGAAAAATGTGTCTTTTATTCTTTAAAGTTGTGAGCGAAATTATCGATGAATGTATTACTATAATTGACTAGTCTATATAAGGTAAGCTAATAGTAGTAAAACGGGGGAAGATTCACTTCATAGTTTTTAAACAGAATAAACCTGTAGCTTCACTAAGTGCAAAACCTAAAATTGCAAATGGGAATAATGTATTTCTTAAACCTGGGTTTCTTGCTGTACCATTAATTAATGCAGCAAATACTTCTAATCTAGAATTTGATTTATTAGATTTAATTTTAGATAAATGAATTAGGTTTAACAAATATTAATTATATTTTAATGTTTGTTGATAAATTTAATATTTTTAATATTTTAATTATAATTAAATTAATAAATTTATTTAAATTAAAGAAGAGTAAAAATTAAATAAAAACTTTATTATTTATTATTTATATCATTAAACAAAATATTAAAAGATTTCAATTGGTGTCAATAGTGAAAAGTATTCAATCCTGAGTCTCTATTTGGAAGCTCGTTGTACGTCCGATTAATCTTATGGGACGTGGTTTAGTTCACAACCGTATATTACAACAACATGTGGTTTGTCTCCCTTGTCAAAATTGTTGCACCACTCATCATTCTGCTTGGATATATTCAGTTAATGGGGCCACGTAGTGGCTACGCGGAGCGGATTGAGGTATTTGTATTGGCACTTTTGTTGTCCGTCTGTCGAATTTCATTTAGATTATTTGGCTTGATCTTGGAACAAGAGTGGTATTTAACGGTTATGTCATTCACTTTCCCAATTTTGGCACTTGCACTTTTTACCATTTTGTTCACACACTCGGTGGAGGATAATGAATGTTGGTCATATTTGCAAAGGAATTGTTTTGATGAAGTTATAAAACAATACCTTCAAGTCAGACCATTAAAGTACGAGAGATCTGAATCAACACAAAACCAACGGTGGGCACTAATAGCTGAAAATTTGAACATATTTGTGCGTACCAAAGTTATTTCTAAGAAAGCTGCTAAGCCATCGTTTCGAGAGGATGTGATTTTGTATCACGCCTTCACACCAACTAATGTTAATGAGTGGATCAACGGCTTGCTTTCGGATCATGCCGAGAGAATCAATACCAAATATCCATCAAATGCGTCATATGAAGATTATTCTACAAAGGACAAGCTTTTCTACAATCTCAACAAAATTCATAGAAAGGACATTGAATCAATTGAATCAGAACGATATAGAGAAGTGTTTGCCTTACAACAACTGATTTTGAGTGATACGGGAGTCAATTGATGCAACACTAACAAACACTTTGAGACAAGACTGGTGATACAGTTATAGAATAGAAGTTAATAAAAGATAACCTTTTACTTACAGCAATGGCTGAAAAATCCGGTGTAGAGTTTTAGATAACGATCACTATTTGGCAACGGCTTAGCTTTGATCTTTCGAGTGGAAATTGGTTTTGTATAATGAGCTCACTTTGATGCAAAAAATTCATAAGAGTGTCACTCAAAGTTAAAAATAAACCAAAAACCCATGTCAAACTCGGTGTGGTTTTTCTTCTGTTGTAATTACAGGTTTTTTGAATCAGTCAGATTTGGACACAACATAATTACTCAATATGGATCCCTTACTTTTTCAGTTTACGTAGACTCATTGATGGCCTACTCTGGTTCATGTGCTGTTGGTTCATCGATGTTAACTAACAATATGTTAACCGTCGTTTAAGTTTGGGAAATGATGTTGGAAAAGGGACTAATAGATTTTTGTAATTTCTGTGAGCCGTGGCAGCGATATTAAGATGGTTCTCCCAGTGATGATGATTGTTAAACAAATTGGAAAGAGAAATTGAAGAGTCCAAAAAACAACAGCTGAAGAGCAAGCCAGTACAGGCTCCATCGAAATCACTGCCATAGACGGGCATTCCTTACCGAAGATTTGAAGGAATCTGTTCAATCTGACGTTCTTGGTGGTGGTATGGTGGTTTCAAGTAAGATTGGACTTTACTCTACAACTTCACGACAACCAACATCGAAAATTGCTTTGAGAAATTTCTTCTTGATTTGGGTTATGGTGTCAACATGTTACTCATCAAGTGAATCATTCGAGACAGATTTTTTTTTGCTGCAACAGATTTTATCTCCATATGGCAAAGATGGAATTCTTTGAAACTCGTAAGCATTGGACGATCTGAGAAGAAAAACTGAGGATATAAAAATCATTTGATTGATCGGACTTTAACTGGATTATACTCAATGATGCGATAAAGACGAACGTTTATGCTATTCTTCAAAGGCTTGTGAGCATCAGAAGACACGCTGATGATGTGAAGATTATTCATAGATGTAGCTAGTAATTTAATGTGCTGCAGCGGTGTTCAATCAGCTCCAAGCGTAGAAATTTAGATGGGTAGGTTTGTAATTACATGACTCGATGGCGATGACCATTGCTCATCAAAGGTGTTGTGGTTACCGGCTTCACTATATACATTGGTACCTTCACTAATCTATCATAAATTCAAGTGGTCGGATGGCTTGGAGTTCGACTTGTAGCTCATTACATTTATTCGGATCATTGAAACCGACAGGGAATTAACTTAAGGAAAGATGCATTTACTTATTCTGCAATCAGTTTCAATATGTTTTGTGACTCGGGTACAACGGAGACTCCTAAAGAAAGGTTTGACAGGGATATCTCCCAAAATGCTATTTTAAAAAAAAAGCACTCAAGTATCCATAAATTATTGGAACCATAAGCTGTGCTTGCTACGCCCTTCATTGGTGGATATATGGAAGAATTGTACCGAAGTAACGGTAGGGTTTCAACATTTTGAAAAGTGAGATGTTCGTTGATCTAGATGTAGCTTTGAGATATGGGTAAATAAATAGATGGCTTGTTGGAGGCAATATTAATTGTGATAGAGGCAAATTCTACAAAAGTTATAAGGTTTTTGAGTATTTTGTGGATTTTTGATTCATGTAGATTGGTTTTATTTGATCACCGAAGCCCAATGCAATTGGTCTAAAAATTAAAAAAAGTATAAAGACTTAAGAGTTGTTGCTAATAAAAATAGCATATGTTAGTGAAATGCGGAACTTTCGCTTGTTGCCACAGAGCAATAAAGGGAGAGATGTTTTCCGGGGAAATATTATTTTAATGTTACTTTCGAGGAGAACAACAACAAACAAATTAATCCGACTGGTTGATCATTCTGAAATTACCCCTTGCTGCATAAACTGACACAACGTTATAATCTCTTCAAAAACAAAAAATTACATCATTATTTTGAATGCCATCAGACCATATAATATTTTATTGATTGATTGATTGATTAAAGTTGACTGATCATCGTTAATCAAGAAGTCATTCGATCGATTTAAACCGATTCGAATTAAATTAATTGCTCTCTCGTAATTCTTTTAATTTTTACATGGCAACTGTCGGATACTTGAATTAATTTAGTATGAGATTATGAGTTAACAAAGCAGTAATAACAATTACCAACTTGTATTGTGGTCAAAAATGATTGTTAGATCGGGTGGTCCGATTTGTTCTTCAAAGATTGAGCAACTTCAATTTGGTAGGTCACGTAATCAACCAATACTAAAAATGAATCCGAGTGTATATTGATTAACTATCGGCAAACACGGCATATGACAAGAGCCCTGTGTGGATGTGACGTACACTACTACTTCAAATGCACACACACACACTTTCTTGTGTTTTGCCTTTCAGCAACAAAAAAAAAAATTCATTCGGGTGTCTATCACCACAGCAACAGATTTTTTATTGCCCCTTGCCCCTTTTCATTAAATTTATTTCGCCCTGCATCTGTTTGTTTGATGGATGCGATGGGATAAAATAGACTTCTCTAAAACGAGAGATTATTACTCAGTGGCAACTGATGAAAATAAAATTAGTATCTACTGCTTGCTCTGGAAACAGATTCTATGAGCTGATCGATGCCTTAATATGATTACAAATTCAAGCAACACCAATTATGGTGGTTTTTTTTTTTTTTTTATTTTTTGTTCGGGAATGGGTGGTGGACTACTTATTTGGTCCACACACAATTTTAGGGGCAAACGGAAGGAGAAAATAAGCAAAAAACACCAAACACTAAACTTTGTCATAGAATTCTATAGAAAAATTTAAAAAAAAAGAAAAAAAGAAATAGCTCATCGAACGGCTAACGGAGAAAGGCAAAAAGAATTACTAATTAACTTCCCACACACACAAACAAACACACAAAAATAATCACGAAGCGCATTGTAATTATGAGGACACCGATCAATCCCGTTTGTAGAATCAACTGTTGAGAAGGGAAAAAAATCACTCATACTTGTATCAATTAATTTGATATAAATAGAGATGGAAGTAACCTTGATGTATACCTTTTCTTTTATATAATCATTACAAACAAGAGTTTATCAATACAATTTCAATTACAATCAAATAAAAAAATCAAAAGAGATTTACTTTTAATCAACAATAATGACTGCTATTACAGGTTTGATCAAGACCAACGAAGCTACTTCTATCAATCCATCAACTGCGGATTTGAATTTGACTAGTCATGGTTCAGATTGGTATTGGGCTATATTTGCCGTCATGGGTGTCCTTGCCATTTACCATCTGGTTATGTTCCCATTAGGACGTGGTAAAAAACTTGTTCATGTTGGTCCTTTATTCTGTGCATTTATTGAATTTTTTGTCTATTTTACATTGGCTTCCAATTTAGGTTGGACTGAAACACAACTGGAGTTTAACCATGTCACTGTTAGTGATCCAAGTGAAATACCAGCTTTAAGACAAGTATTTTACGCAAGATATATCGGTTGGTTTTTGTCTTGGCCTGCTTTGTTGTATTCTTTAGAATTGATCAGTCATCAAAATCATTTAGAATTCAACTTGCAAACCGTTTCTACATTTGCTGTCGAACTTGGTGCTATCTGGATTTACGTCTTAGGTTTGCTTATTGGTATCTTGATTCCATCAAGTTATAAATGGGGTTACTTCACATTTGCCGTTGTCGCTCAATTATTTGCCATTGGAGTTATTTACTATAGAACTGTTGGACTCTTGAGAGGAGGTCTTTTCCCAATCTTGTCCATTTCATTCATCACTTTGATCTGGATTTTGTATCCAATCGCATGGGGTTTATCCGAAGGTGGTAATGTCATTCAAGTTGATTCAGAGCTGGCATTCTACGGTGTATTGGATATCATTCTCTTTGGTTTTGTTCCATTAGCCTTGTCATTCTTATCAAAATCCGATGACGAATTGACATATCCAACAGCTGCAACTCCCGATGAGCAAGGCAAAGAGGAAGTCCCAGTCGAGAGGGTCTCAGGTGAAACAGCCATTCCTCCAACTGTCGGTGACGAGACTGAAAGTCAAGTCTAAGCTTTTGTGTCATTTGAGGGCTTTTTCTCTTTGATCTTTTTCTTTTTCTTCTAGGCTTATTATACACGATGCACTACAAAGTTTTTTGTGTGTTTTTCAAAGATGGCAGCAGCAGCAGCAGCATCGCGTGCTCATGTGCGCGCGCATAAATCCTACTTTTTTTTAATTGGATTTTTTATTTTTTTTGACAAAGAGATGAGCGGAATATTGGACGGGCCGACTTCAAACCATTAACTAACTCACTATTGCCGTCAAGGAAAGAGAGAAGAAAAAAAGAAAAAAAGAAAAAAATAACTTCTTTTCTTTACTATGTTTGGTGATATTTGACTGATTTGTTTTTGTTTTGGTTTGTCTTGTCTTGTCTTGTCTTGTTTGTTTACTTTGTGTGCATTATTTACTAATTGCGCTATTCCTTCACTCTTTTTTCTGTTTATTTTGTCTATTTACCCTGTGATGAGCGTGCTGTGCTGGTTGTTGTTGAATGCTTAAAGGAGCGATTGAAAGAGAGAAAAGAGGAAAACACATACAACACATATACAATTTGTTGTCGGTGTCCTCTTTTTGCCTCTGTTGTGTGTTTTCTTATTATTTTACTTGTTAATTTACCCATATATGCTAATAATACTTTAATATCGATACTTTTATATTCCTTTGTTAATTGTAGTAATGATTGACACAAACAATGTTATATAGATAGATTGTATATCAATTTAAAGTTATTCTTCTTTTGTTCTTTTTTTTTTCTCTCTTTTGTTTTTCTTGTGTTTTGTTTTTCTTGTTAAATTACGTGCAGAAAGTAGTCAACTCTCAACTCTATTCTGTTTATGTAGGAGCCCGACCTAGAACTTTGTAAAAGATTACCACCATCACCATCTAAAAGTATCGTGTGTTTTTCTTAAAAGAGATGCAGATATACACTATAATACATCCAAGTATTCTAAAAGACTAAATTAAATAAATAAATAAAACCCCTCCCTTTCTTCCCCCCACAACTTCAGCTACAAGGGATGGCGGCTTTGAAACGCTATGGCGCCTGATTTTGAGATTACTCTTCTTCTTCTTCTTTTTCTTCTTCTTATTCTTCTTCGCCTCTTGATTGTTAGTATATAAACGTCTCCGAATGGGTATTATTTTCTTATAAAATGACTCAAATTTTTATACCGATCTTTGAAATAGAGGGCCAAAAAAGAAAACAAGAAGCGAAATAAGTTAGGTAATGTTGTTGGTTTGTGCCTGATTTCTAGGAGTTAATTTAACAAAACAGAAAAAGAAGAATACAGTATCCAAAGTATATTACTTACATAAGCTTTGGATACTGTATTCTGTTTTTAAAGATCGGATGAGAATGGAAGCTTATTGTTTTGTTTTTTTTTTTTTTTTTTTATCTTGTTTACGGTACGCAATTAGCCAATATTGACAACAACAGACCGGGAATCTCATTTCAAACTGCATATTTGTGTGTCATTAACTATCCAATTAATTGAATGTATTGCCCCATTCGGTCGAGTCTCATACTTTAGAGAAATAGAATAAAATAAATAGAATAAAATATCAACACAACAAAGGCAGGCAGGCAACAACAACAAATAACAACGCCGCATTTTCCGGTTGTTTTGGAAACAACTAAACAAACTAAACATCTTATTAAGGAAACGAAATATCTATTCTGATGTAACACTAACACTAATCGAGTATTCTACCGCTCATTTCTTACACCACACGTACACAAACCACTTGAAGATGACAAAAAATCTGTACAGAGACGTGCAGAATTATAACGTCATGGTTTCTTTTTTTTGCTGTTGTCTTTCGCTTTTACTACTTGTTACTCACTAATTGTTTTTTCTTCTGCCATAATTTCCCTCTCTCTATTAAGCTCAGTGTAAAAATATTAACAATAACAATGATAATAATAAACCATAAGAGCTGGTTTGGTGTTGAGAATAGTAGTAATAAATTGAACAAATCCTAAAGAAAAGAAAGAAAAAAAAAAAAAAGAAAAATTTATGTATGTATGTATGTATGTAGGTAAGTGAGCGAGTGTATATTATGTGTGTGTGTGTGTGTGTGTATGAAAAATTTCTCGACCCTAGCCATCCGTTCCGCTCGATATGGGCCTACATTTCCGTTCACAGAAATAAGTAAACTTTGATGATGAATCAATATAAATAGGAATAGTTATAACCTGATCAATGGTTTGTGTTTTTTATTTTTCTGATATTCTTTTTATTCTTTTAACATAAATCTGTATCAATTTCACATCAGCTTATCCCCATTTTCTAAAATCGTTGTTTGAAAGATTTTAAAGAATCCTACATCACACTAAAAAAAATTAATAAATTTTGAAAGAGATATATATATATAAATCATATATCAAATTCATCTTCATTGGTTTTATTTTTTGGGCAGACGTTTTTTCTAACATCCAACAATAATATTACAATTAATATAAAGAGAGAAAAGGATATTATCAATTGATCATCATCATTATTCACAAGAATGTCATTACCATCTCCACAATCATTGATCAAGGCAGGTAACTCTGCTTTGCAAATCAATCCTCCACATGGATTAGACTACCATTTGACCAGTCATGGTTCAGATTGGTGGTGGGCTGTCTTCGCCTGTTTTGGTGCACTTATGATCATCAACTTTGTCTTTGTTGGTATTTCTAAACAAAAGAAATTATTATTTGGTCTTTCTCAAGTTCCAGTTATCTTTGAATTTGTTGCTTATTTTGCCATGGCTTCTAACTTGGGTTGGACCGGTGTTGTTACCGAATTTAAGACTTTACCAGATAATGATAGACCTGTTAGACAAGTCTTTTATGCCAAATTTATTGCTTGGGTCTTTTCATTCCCAGCATTTTTAACTTATCTTGATTTCGCTTCAAACGAACATGACACCATCATCATTAATGGTTCATTCCTCACTCAATTACTTGCTCAATACTTTGGTAGTTGGGTGTTCGCCGTTTGTCTTTTGATTGGTTCTTTGATCCACTCTACTTACAAATGGGGTTTCTTCGTTTTCGGTGTCTTTGGATGTTTCTTTTCAGTTGGTATGGTTTTATGGAGAATGATCTCTATCAACAATGGTAGAATCTTATTGATCTTCTTCGGTTTCTTCAGTGGTTTGATCTGGGTTTTATACTTGTTGGCTTGGGGTTTATCTGAAGGTGGTAACACCATCACTAATGACTCTGAGGCCGTTTTTTACGGTATCTTGGACTTGATAGAGTTTGGTTTAATCCCACTCACAATTAACTTGTCCTTGAAGATGGAAACCCCATTGACCCTTGGTTTGCCAGAACGTATCATTGAAAAGCAAATAATCAAAACCGTTGAAACTGAACGTACTTCAGGTGAAACCGCTACACCAGAAAGTGTTTAAGTTTTGAACTTTTGAAAATTTTAGAGAGAATGAAATTATTAATTTATAATATTTTTTAATGGAATATTATTGGTGATGACCCTTTTACTACAAAACAAAAATACCTATTCATTAGATGGGGGTTTTAATATTTCATTCTTTTTGATAATAAAAGAGCTGAATTAACCTCTTTATATAATCATATCCTTTTTTTTTGATACATAGCTAGCTTTCTTCATTTTCCATTGATTCTGATCAATTAATTTAATTTATAATTTTTAATACCTTGTTTTAACTACAAAAATCGTTATTAGTTTATAATTGTTGTATTTGACTTTGATTAAAATTTATTCTTCGGAGTTTGGAAAACTACTACTTTTATTACTACTGCTACTACTTTGCTTATGTTTTCCCAATACAGTCTTATTATGCTTGTATGTGCACTACTTTGTTACAATAAGTGGCTCGCCCCTCCGCCAAGACAGCCCCCAAAAATTCTTATTTTGACAGAACACTCACATGCCTCATTTTCAAAAAAAAACATAGAGTTGCAAATTCTCTTTCCATGATGACCTTCTACAAGTTTTCAAGTCTCTCACTGTTGAGAAGCAACATACTATGTTTTAAATATAATACACCATTTTTTTTGCAATCTCGGATTTTGAAAATAAAACTCCTCTCCGACTGAGAATCGATATAAAAATTAGTAAGAAGAATGAATGGGATTATAATAAAATTAAAAAAAAAAATTCCAAAATATAGAAAACAAATTCCAAAAGTTTTAACACAAAAGGATATAAAAGAAGTAAAAGAAATTGATCAAGCGAAAGTAATTTTGTTGATTTTTTTTTTTTTAAGGTCTTTTCAATAGAGTAAAATGTGATGCTATTCATCTATCTCTCTAAAAAAAAGGGTTGAAAACCCCTAATTGATCAGCAACATGCTCTTACAACAACAAGGCACCGGCTGAAAGTGCAATCAATGGAACCAACAACATTGGGTTAGCAGCACCTCCAGCAATAGCAGCAGCACCAGAGCTTGGACTTGATTCAGAAACTGAAGGAGCAGCAGCAGCTGATGAAGACACTGATGATACCACTGAACTCAAGGCACTTGACACTGAAGCCGTTTCCGATGCAGGAATCGAACTTGAAGTCTGTTTTGGTGATGATTTAGGAGCAGCAGAGCTTGAAGGTTGTGGAGAAGCCGAAGTTGAAGCTGCAATTGATGATTCCAGAGATGTAGTTTCATCAGCACCAGGAGCCCCAGCGGCACCAGATTCATCAGCACCAGGAGCTCCAGGGGCACCACTAGCGGCAGCAGCGAGCTCAGCTGATAATCTAGTCGAATACCAGGGTAACCCAGTGACAAAATTGCTCAATTGATCAATAGGAAAATCTGAACCGATTAAAGTGGTGTAAGAGTCATCGGTATACGTTGAAACTTCAGTGTACAATTGGAACAAGACAGGTGGAACACTGGCTCCACCACCAATATAAGACAAGTATTGTGCCAAATTACCTTGTAAATCACCATAAAATGCGGTAACAAATGGAACAACCTCATCTGGATCAGCCAGAGAAACGATAAACGGAGCTGTGGCAAGAGCTAATAAAACTGATTTGGATAATTGCATTTTAGTGTTGTTCAATTGATTGATTGATTAATTAGTTATTTCGCAAAATTGCTGACTTTTTTGAATTTTAATTAAAAAGGTTATGACTAAGTAGAGTTATGTAAAGAAGAGAAAAGAAAGCCAAGGATGGGTATTTATATTGCAAATGATATTCATGTCAACATTCCCGGGAGCTTATATTATTGTCTGGGTATCTGTATGACAAGAGCAGTAAAAGGCTAAAGAGGGGAATTCTCTGTGGATGATGAAATTTCGATTGATGGCATTAAATATATACTCCACTCAATTGAAAGAAAACACAAGAGACAGAGTCACCTCATTACCTGAATTGGACAGCACGAGTTTCCCCTATATGTGTGGACAAATTCCTCTTTTAGCAAGCTTCCACTTTATCCAACATACTTAAGCCCAACTTGGCGGCAAGAGAGATGTATGTGTATACAATACACCCACATATTGACTTTCCATACAGTCATGAGAGGAAAATATACACCACAGTTGCATCTTGGTCAAATGAATAACAACAAAACTTCAAAAGAAAAAGGGAAGCATGTGAGTGTTAAATTTGCTCTATTACATATAGAGGAGAAACTAGTCACGACCCTCCAAGTTGAACTAATAATTTTTGTTTTTTTTTGTTCTCTTTGCTTTCTGGGGAATTTTTTTTTTGCAAAAGCATATGAAGAGGAGGTTTGTAGAAATTTATGAAAAAATTGTTCCCCATTTTGTTCTAAAGATAGGAATATATGATAAATCAAGAGTGATGAGACAGAAAAGTATTAGACAGAAGGTAGCGAGCGTAACTTTGAGAAGAGACATAACAGACACTAGGAAATTGAAAAAATTTGAAAAAAGAAAAAAAAACAGCCACTCTACATTTGATTGATTTTAACCGCTATTATTTTCGAGCTCTGAATAGGAAATTTTATGGTATCAACTGTAAAGCGAGAATTATATTGGCAGCCAGAGTCAAACCATCACCTGAGCTCCCGTTTCAAGCTTACTATGTAAAGAAATATGGAAACTTTAGATGAGGTTGTTGCAAAGAAGAAGAAATTCATATCGTTTTAAGTACTTATCTTCATGAGGCTGGCTGGAAATTTGAGTAAGTGCAATGAATATGCAAGAAAGTGAGTGTTGATGATCATCAAACCATCGTGAAAAACATTATTTATCCCATTTAACACCAATTTTATCCATTTGAATCACTTATTGCTGATATTATTTGAAAAAAATTTGGTACTTTGTAACAGATGGAAGAAAAAAAAAAGACATATGATACGATATATTTGATAAAAACGATAAGTCATTCATCTCATTTCATTTATATTTTTTTTGGTAAATGTACGGACGGGTCCAGAACAATCAACGGCAAAAGAATAAAAGATAGTGCTTAAATTATCAATTACACACAAAGGTAGTGTCTAAATCAAAACACAATCTCTCGTTTACAAAAAGCTCTCTCGAGATGGAGTTAGATCAATTAGATAACAATAGAATGTACAACAACAATAATAACAACAAAAATGGTGGTGGCGATAATAACATACACTAATCACTACATAAAGGGCTTGCTATCTAAGACCTCACTCACCTCATCTTTGGTGAGTCACCCTGTCTCAGCCTTCATCACAATTGTCTTGGTATACCTCTTTATCGCTTTACTCGTCTATGAATCATTATTATATGTTATGATCAAATTTCAATACATTGAGCCACCAGGTAAAGAATTTTTCATCGACACTCCAGTCCACTGTGCTCACGTTTATGTCAGATTAAACTTATCCAAGAACAAAGAATATTTCGATTCAAAAAATCAACTGTTTGTACTCAAAAATCCAATAGTGTACAATCTAGAATTTGGCCCAATGGATTACGATGACAGAAATCCAGATTATGGAACTACGCTCGGTTTTACCAAGGGAAAAGTGTTGGCATTGTTCAAGAATTCACAATATTACCTAGAACATAAAGATCAACTCAAAGATCTCAGTATCAATGACCTCAAGTTTTATCACCGTAAACACCAACTCACAAATGATGACGAATTCTTGTGTATATTGGGTGTTGAAACTGGTCATAAAATGGATTGCTTCATAGATCTAAATTAATTCCCGGAAATAAGACACCTTTTTGGGATAATCTGTTCTCACTCCAAATCCAAAGCCTGATCAATGAGGTTAATTTCAGATTATTCGAACTGTTAAATTTCAATATCAAGTCTTGATCATCAACTCCATAATTTTCATCTTTGGTATCATCTGATCTGAGTTCATCATCATCATCAGCATCATATTCTTTGTTGTTGTCATCGTTATGGTTGAGACCGTTGAGACCATTTTTCACACTACCATACCTTATTAGATTGATGTCATCGGCGTTGTTTATATCTAGAATGATTGATCTGTTGATTAATTTTGCAATCTTTAACCTTTGAGACTTGTCAAACAATTGCCTCAATTTGAAAGGCATCTTGATCTTCACTTTATCGGTGTTGGTCTTATATAATTTACTGAGCTCATCAGTGTAACACAATAAAACCATGGTTAATTCTAAATCCTTGATGAACATTTTGTTGGAAAGTATCTTTAAATTGGATAGCCGATATCTCACAAATTCAACAACCTTATCCAAAAATTCTCTTTCTTCAATCTCCGTAACTACTCTTTGAGATTTTAACATGACATGGGAACGTATCATTTCAATCAATTGTAAATGCAAAAGCTTAAAATAGACCAAGTTGTTTTTATCAAACAAATTTGGAAAATTCATGTTAATTTTTTCAAAAGTCGATGTGATGTTCCCTTCCAATATGAGCATCTTGATTTCATGCCTTATCTTAATACTGCGTAAATTATTGATCATTACAGTATCATCCTTCAACTCCTCACTATCTCTGAAATACATGTCACCATTCTCATCGTCTACATCTCTCATATCACCATTATTATTAATCTCTCCCGTGTTATCAAAATCGAAATTCAACCGTATATTCGACAAATTTTCATTTAAATCATCCCTCTGCTCCTCTATATCGGCGGGATTATTGTCATTGTCACCATCATAGTCTATATATTGTCTGAGGTCAAGACCAAGATCCTCACTGAACTTTCTTGTGGCGTTGATGTGACACTCTGTGATGAGCCAATCTAATATGATGTAACTCAATCTCAACTTCCTTTTCACGTCTCGTGTTGGCATCTTATTTTTATTCATGAGATCGCTCCATTTTTGTTGCGAATATACGGTGATATTGCGACCTGATGTCGAAGCATTGTGTGGCTGTATGTTCAAAGGAGTAACCATCGCTGTTGGGCATTGATTAGAATTGCTGTGGTATTTTTTATCTATCTACCTATCTATCCAATCTTTTTTTGACCTTTTTTTTCCTTTTTTTTTTTATCTACTATTCCCAGTTAGTAAAAAGCTCATATCAATTTGACTTTAGTACGATTTGAATAATCATCACCAAGTAGTATGAGTTTGATTTCATTGTGAGAATAGAGTGATTCCAAGAAAGCTAACACACCAGAGGCACCATATACCTGCTGAAATCAAAGATATGTATCCCAATACAGCATTCGTTTTAAGATATCCATCTACATCACTGTTAAGAAATTCAGATGTGTTCTGAATTGAAACTTCACTTTCAGCCATCAACTGAATTACCACATTGTTTGAATCTGTGGGCGGATATGATGATCTCATGCTGGAGATGTAGTTCACAATCTCGTCAAAGTTTGATTTACTGAAAACGGATCGAATCCTAATTGAAGTGCTGAAATTATCCTCGAAGAAATCATTCAAGTCTTGAAGGTATCTATCAATTAACAGCTGCAACTGTGGTATCGCAATCAACAAGAGCTTATCAATTGAAGTCTTATCAAGTGTCTCATGCAGTTTGAATTTGTAATAGTACAAGTATTTTGATATCTCTGGTATCGTCTCATTGACCTTGTACTCCTTCTTGTCAAGACAAACTTGAGCTAACTTGTCACGACAAACATATCCTATCGCGGTAAAGGCAGTGAACTTGAGCAATGAATTCATTCCAGACAATCTCCCAAATATTGCCGAATTCAACCAATTTAATCTAATTTTGTTTGTGACGACAACAAATAATTCTATCAACCCAATCTCGCATCTCGTTACAAACCACACCACTGGATCCAGGATATGATGTGCCAGAATGGAGATATTATTTGCTGACATGGACTCATTTTGTAAGAGATTGGATTCAGTGACTTCAAATCGGAATTTCACCCAGTTCCAAACTGCCAAAGAGATTATAATGATAAACAATGACCCCGACAAAACACCATATTGGATTACAACTATATGGTCAATCTTTCCTATTGCCGTAACCAGCTGATCAGGTAATAGCAGCAATTCTAAACTCTTCAGTTGGGAGGACGATTTGTTCATAACTTCAAGGGTGTGAGTCGATGATGGAGTAATGGTGATCAATTGTATTGATTGTATCAAATTCTGGAAAAACTCCTTCAACACCACTGAATAATTGTTATGAATCATGTCAATTGAATCCAACAATTTAGTTCTTGATGAGCTGATCACTCCTGTCCCATTTGATACTGGAACTGTGCCATTTACATCTGCCAATACATTTTTGAATAAATTATCCATTTCTCCATAAGGCACGCTATAATGTGGCTTGTTGTTGATTAACATCCCATCAGATATTGTCTCAGCTTGGACTTTGGCTAAAGATTCATTGAAAAGCAGAAACATACTTTGGTTCAACAGTAATAAATCATTCACTACATCCCTTGCCATTCTACTAGCTGCCAATTCAGCTTGTTGTACAGAGTTGATAATAGTCGAATTGATCAAGTTTACATGGCTTGATCTCGCCAATTGTATAAGATCCAATGTATGATCCATTGCTTCTGTGAGCTGCTTCTCTACTGAAGACGAGAAACTCGAATTAAACTGATTATCTAAAACCTGTAAAGTGGACTTGAAACTTTGATCATCGTCATGGTAGCACTTTCCTTGCAAACTTCTTGTTAAGTATCTACTTGACAGCCATATCACGAAACCCAATAATAGCGTATATAGTACTAAGTCATCAAATATCATTGCAGACAATCTTGCTTTCAAACACAAGTACGGTGTATTGGTGTGAATTCGATTCTGATGCTTCAAACGATTAAAGGACATTCTCAATACGAGGACTACTGAAAATTATAGAAGAAGCAATCTTCTGTCTGTAGAGGATTAAATTGAGATACATTTTCATTATATGGCATCGAAATTTCGACTCAAAACAACCATTCCGAAATCTAAGATTGCTTGTATGAGATATGTTTCAGATCTGTTGTAAGGTCTTTTAACCTCTCTTATCAAAGCATAAATTTTATGTGACACAATGTACTCATCATTTGAAATACCTCGATTTACTTGTAAAACAGTATGGTTTCAAGATAAATACCTGATCATGTCCAAGAGAATTTGATCGTGACTTTATTTGAATGTTTTGTGAAACATCTAACCCTCGTGAGCGCCTAAACACGCACCAAGATTCAATTCTGTTCCCCAGATTATCACTAACCGCGACCCCATTTCTCTGCCTTAAAGCTATCTTTTTTCGAACACAGATAATATCATTTTTTTACCATCTACCTGATTCTTTTACATAAGAAGAGACGCCTAGCGAGACAACAGCGAGATCCGTGAATGCCTGTTTCAAAAAATCCAAATTTGTAACCACAACTTCGGACCCAGGGTTCAATATCTGCCATGTTCCGAGACCCGATAACACAATGGTGACCATAATCATTATCAATACCATTGATTTCCCACTCCCCGCTGCCAATTTGTGTGACAGTAAAGTCAAGATGATAAACTCGATGGATCCCATGACACTCAAGTATAGCATCACCAGAAAGAGAACTAACCTATCGGTTTGGCTTATTCCCGATATTGGTGCTTGGATGTTAAGGGTATCTATCAATCTTCGCATGATCTTTGCTGTGTTTGTAGGCGTTCAGACGTTGGTCTCTTTGTTGTGAATGATTTATTGATCATTCTTGAGTGGATAGGATTTCCCTTTTGGGAAATCTCAAGATACCAAAATTCTGACATTTTTACGACTCCATGGAAATTTTCAAATTTTATCATTCATACTATACATACTAATAACAGTTTTAAGATGTTAGAGCAAAACTTCTCAGTGCCTCCTCTAGCAACTCCTCTTTAGTCTTGTCGATCATCTCGATTTTTTTCGTAACTTCGCACCAAAGCTCGCCATGATGTGGGTCTGCCTCAGTTATATCTTGCAACAATTCATTGATCTCATTCTGATCACCATGCCTTTTAAGAAATGCGTATAATAACACCCAACTATCGCCAATATCACTGTTTAGCTTTATTGATTCATCAAAGAAGTTTTTGCATCTCGATATTTTACCGCCTTTCCATAAAATCAATCCGATTGTATTCAAGACTATCGGATTGTTATTCGTTTCTTCCATGGCCTTTTTGAAAAGAGTATGCTGAAACGATTTGCGTTCAATATTCATCAATTCTTCGCACCAGAGCTCTGGTGAGTCCGGTATAGACTTCTTCAGCTTGGCCAACGTACTCCTTGCAGTTTTTGGATCTTGCTTGAATTCATAACGGAATTTTTCTCTCCATAGCAAACTCGCCCTAGGATTCAGCAGTATTGCTTTATCTAATATGGCGCCTTTCTTAAGGATTGAGGTCTCCAACCTTGAGTACAGTAACCATACTTCCACTGCTGTTGGGATTTCAATAACACCCTGGATCAAGATATTTTTGGCTTCCAATATCTCTTTTCTATCTTTATGAATCTGAGAAGCTTGCAAATAAAGTTTATAACAATTCGGAAACTTCATTAATGCCATCTCCACTACATCTAATGCTTTATCACTCTCACTAATGGTTCTCAAAAAAGTAGCATATTTGTAATGCACTCTGACGGTTCCAATCTCTTCGAGCCCTTTCTCGTACAACTTCTTCATTTCTGCGGTATTGGAAGTCGCTGTCTTTTCCAATTTTATCAAAGCAAACAAAACATCTTCATTGTCTGGCAAAATAGTCATAGCTCGAAACAATATAGACCGTGACTTCTCATATTCTTTTGCTAACATATACTCCTTTGCAAACCACAACCAAAACAACTCAACTTTAGGATTTTGGTCAATCAGCTGCTCAAAATAAATCAAAAGCTCTTCGGGCCGAGACTTTTTGATAAATTTCAAGAATTGCCTCCAAGTACTTATATGACGAGGAAATTTATTCAAGATAAATTCGTAAATGGTTTTTGCGCTCTCAACAAGACCATTTTCAACTGCCATCTTTGCGTCTTGACTCCACGTTTTGATTTTTGTAGAGTCATCCAGCTCATCCATATTCAAATCTAACACATTTCTCAAAATGACGCTGCATGTTATTGGGTAACCGTCCACTTCCAGAGCCACTGCCTTAACTATATATTCGTCTCGTGTCATCTTGATTTTAGAGATACCTTTACTTAACAACTTCTCCACCTTGATCTCATTGCCACTTGTCTTTTCTTCCAATTTGGCACCATGTATCCAAATCTCTAACGACTCGGGATTCAGCTTCCTTGCGTCATTCAAGTATATTTTGGCTTGTTTTATGTCACTCTCCAGATCTATCAACATGATCCAAAGATTTATTGAGTTTGTCAACTCCGCCAGAGTCAACAACAACTTCTTTTTGTCATTTCCCTCTTCCAATTTTACTGCAGCCTCCCACAATTCCTCACTTGTTGGTATATTTTCCAACAGTTTCCTGAGTATTCTCCTCTGTGTGAATGTGTCATATTCCAATTCATATGCAGCAAGCCATAATTTAACTGATCTGGGTTGATATGATAACAGTTGCAGGACTACGGATTTGGCATTCTTCCTGTTCAATCTCAGGTTTTCTAACCATAGGGCGGCATTATGAGGATTTATTTTACACCCCTCCTCAATGATATTGATTGCTTCTTGCTTCCTGTTGACACCTTCCTCCAATCGGGCCCCTGATATCCAGCCCAGAGGATCTTTTGGCTCAGATTTTCGCAAATTCTTGAAAATCAACCTTGCTTTATTGGTATTGGCCACATTTTCGACTTGAAAACCACCAAGTGCCCTCAAATACTCCTCCGAATCAATTGATTTGATCTCGAGTCCACCGTCTAATTGACTTTTCAACAAGCTAGCCTTTGCCAGATTGATGCTCTTAAAATCAGTGACATTCTCTGTCTCAGATTCAGCAATCATTCTGTTACTTTGAATCCCACCTGTCACCGTGTCCGGTACCGCGTAGAATCTTTGTTCCAGCTGCTCTGCTTCCCTAAGTCTCTTGTTCCGCTTTGTCAAATCCCCAACTTCTGGTAAATTCATCCATTCGGCTTCAGAGACCGTTACTAACGCTTTTTTCAAATCCACAAATTGTTCCCTTATCAGGTCTGTTTCCTTCAAATCTTCTTCAGCTTCATCAATTTTCCTTTTGCGACGAGATCTCAATCGCTGTTCAATCTCTTCATAAACTCTATCTGCCTCTTCATCGCCGTCACCTTTATTTTTCGAGGTCAACAATCCTTCGTCGGCGTCACCATACTTTTCTTTGTCAGTGTCGTTATCATCTTCCTCCTCATCCTGTATTTCATGAAACGTTAGCTTCAGACCGACATCCAGCTGCGTAGTAAATCCGGTAGCCCCCCTCCCAATACCTGCAACATAACCAGGTGGTGGTTCTTGGTCTAGAAAGCTGTACCGCGAGTCCATTACATGTAGGAGGTGCCGTTGTCTGATAAAACCTAAACAGTCGTGCTCTTCAATCTGCAAAAAAAAAATTTTGGAATAAAATTTTTTTTTTTTTTTTATTTCAGGATGTGATGTAGTAAAGGTTTAGTAGTTGAATACACAAAGATGTCTAAAAGAGCTGGGGATGACCAATATAATAGCGAGAAGTCTTTGAAGGCTTCTGCTGGAGATTTTCCAGAAACTTCATCCAGTGATGGAAAATTAGCAGAGGATGTAGATATGGGAGAGTTTGAAGATCCTTACGGAGATGACTTTGAAAGTGAAGGAGAGATCATCGAAATAGACACTGCCAATGAGGATGAAGACGAAGTTGATGATGCTGATGTAGAGTTAAAGCAACAGCACCTTTTGGAAAAGTTGGAAAAGGAGCAACAAGAGCCAGAGGAGACAATATACTTACCTCATAAATCCAGGCCTTTGGGACCAGATGAGGTATTGGAAGCAGATCCATCAGTGTATGAGATGTTACATAATGTACACTTGCCATGGCCTTGTTTAACTTTAGATATTTTGCTGGACAATTTGGGCTCTGAAAGAAGATCTTATCCAGCCTCCTTGTATTTGGCAACACTGACACAAGCCTCCAAAGCCAAAGATAATGAATTGATAGTTATGAAGTTATCATCTTTGGCTAAGACTTTGGTCAAGGATGAGGACGATGAAGATGACGACAACCAGGATGAAGATGATGATGTGGATGTTGACCCAATATTAGAGAACGAGAATATTCCATTGAGAGATACCACAAATAGATTAAGAATCTCACCTCATGCTCAGACAACGGGGGAATATTTTACACTGACAATGTCAGAGAATGGTGACTGCTATATTCATGATATTTCACACCAATTTAAAGCTTTTGATACTCCGGGATATGTGGTTCCAAAAAACTTCCAGAAGCCAATCCATACTATAAAGGTTCATGGTAACGTTGAAGGTTATGGATTAGATTGGTCACCCATAATCTCCACCGGAAGCTTATTGACAGGTGATTGTACGGGGAGAATTCACTTGACACAAAGAACTGCAAAAAAATGGGTCACTGATTCAATACCGTTTCAGGCATCAAACGCCTCTATTGAAGACATTCAATGGTCACCAAATGAGCAAACTGTGTTTAGTACAGGTGACTGTGACGGTTATATAAGAATATGGGATACCAGGTCTAAGAAGCACAAGCCAGCCCTAAATGTCAAAGCTTCTTCTTCAGATGTCAACGTCATTTCTTGGTGTAATAAGATCGACTATTTGTTGGCCTCTGGTCACGATGACGGT
Organism: Nakazawaea populi; assembly: GCA_030557235.1. Lineage (NCBI taxonomy): Eukaryota > Fungi > Ascomycota > Pichiomycetes > Alaninales > Pachysolenaceae > Nakazawaea > Nakazawaea populi. Next base: position 399,308 of record JAKTVN010000002.1, read on the forward strand.
TCCTGGAGCGTATGGGATTTGAGAAACTTCCAAAATAACAAGACACCATCGCCGGTAGTGAACTATGATTTCCACAAAGCACCAATTACAAGTATCAAGTTCAACCCATTGGATGAGTCTATTATTGCTGTGTCTTCGGAGGATAATACGGTCACATTGTGGGATTTGGCTGTTGAAGCAGATGATGAGGAAATCAAACAGCAGAAAAACGATTTTAGAGAGTTGAATGATATCCCTCCACAATTGTTGTTTGTACATTGGCAGAAGGAGGTTAAAGATGTCTGTTGGCATAAGCAGATTCCCGGGGCTTTGGTAAGTACAGGCACAGATGGTTTGAACGTCTGGAAGACAATCAGTGTTTAAAAAGAAAAGTTTGTTATTGTGTAATCTCGAATAAAATTAGTAACGCTTTTGAAAATTCGTATTGTGCTTTGAGCTAATACGCCAAATTACTTTGTACGGCTTATGACTTCTTACCAAAGATAGTTACTTATACCGGTTCCAACTCCCAACTTTTTGGTTCTTTCACTTATCACTAGCCACTCTAATAACGTACATATAAAATTATATGTAATCATCTGATATGAAAGCCATAAGTTCTGGTTTACTCTTGACTCATTATTCCGATTTGTACACAATTCACCTTTATAAATGATATATATATTTTAAAGATTTCTAGAATTGTAATTTATATCGACTTATTGTTATACCAACTATCTCTTGATACTAAGCAAAACACAGAAGACTGACACTTCATGTGTTGCATTTCGAAATTTAAATGTCCAAAAGCTTTATTAAGGGATCATCAAAGGTGGCATTGTATTATGTGCCGATAGAATAAATCTTCGCGATATATGAAAAAAATAAGAGCTAAAGGAGTTATGCGTCTTCAACGTGCTCAGAGTTGTCTTTGACGTCATCGACCTGAGACCGCACCTGACCTTTGTTACTTCCTTGGAAAACATAGTCAGCGAACTTTCTTGGTGGGACATTGTTGTTGAACATTTCATCGATCTCTTCGTACGATCTATGTGCAGTTTCTGGCAAGAAGAAGTAAAAGTAAACAAGTGACAACAGACAAAACCCACCAAATATGAAGTTGATCGTTGAGCCCATGTTTGCTTGGTCAGGGTTAAACATAAACGGCAAGACAAATTGCCACATACATTGAAACGCATAGCCTATAATTATACCAACTGAAATAGTCTTTGCTCTCAAAGTTGAAGTTGGATTCTCTGTTGCAATAACATATGAGATTGGTCCAATACCCGAATTGTAAAAGAAGTTGTACATGCACATAAACGCTGAAGCACCCGTCAGCATCGAAGTACTGTTTTTTTTGATACCCAAGCCCGCAGTAATAATATTCAACACACATAAGGCACCCATTCCGTAGAATGTGACAGCACGTCTTCCGAATCTATCTGTGATAAACCATGATGCAACAGTCCCTGCAATCGATAGCGCTTGGGCACCACAACTTATTTGATAAGATTGATAAGTTGAAAAGCCCGAGAGTTGATAATAGTAAGTGGAATAATTGGCAATGAAAGCAACACCCGACATCGGTTGCATGAAAAAGATGGTGACTGCATTCATTGTTCTCTTGATGTTGGTCTTTTTAAACAAGTCTGCGAAGGTACCGCCCATGTGGGCCATCTCCTGTGCCTCAGTGTAAGTGACTTTAAGAATTGCGTACTGACCGTGGGCCTCATCTTCTCCGTTGAAGTATCTGTTCAAGTTTGTTATCGCATCGTCATCTTTACCGTGCATGATAAGCCAGTATGGAGACTCCGGGATGAAAGGGAGAAAACACAATGAGACAACAGCAAATATCCACTGAGGTATAAAGATAGCTCTGTAAGCTATTCTTGAAGTATAAGCACTTGTAGTATTATTTATCAAGTAACAGACAAAAGGGCCAACGCACATCGCCAAGTTGACCGAGGATGAAGCCATGGCTCTCAATGCTAAAGGACTGATCTCTCCAATGAAGGTTGAACCAGCACTGACCATAACACCAAGACAAAACGAGTTCAAAAATTTTCCAACAAAGAAGACTTGAATTGTGACAGCAACAAATTCTACGGCGACAAATGGTATTGTCAATAAAACAGCGATAAATATCGTCCATTTCCTTCCGTACTTGTCACTGAAGTATGAACCTAAGAAAGTTCCCACAGCCATACCTCCAGTTGGGGCGCCATTGATTGCCGACTGCCAATCACCATCAAGTACGTAGTCTCCACCAAACAGATATCCAAAATCTTTCCTGAATTGCGGTATTGAGACAACAATACCTCCAGCTTGACCATCGTAACCCACTAGAATCATCACCCAAATCAAAGCCAAGAGCCACAACAGCGTTTTAGGGTATAGCCTTACAGCTTGCCATTTGGTGAGTTCGTGTTCTACATCTTGTTGAGCTCTAGCTACTTCCTCTAGTGCTGAATAATCGATTTCGGTCGTCTTTGTTTCAATTGAGACCACGTCATCTCTCCCCAATGACTCCATTTCACTATGACTGTTTATACTCATTATTTCCTTTGATCAGTTCAAAAAATTGCATTGCTTGAGAGTAAGGGTGTCTCAGCCCTAAGTCCCTGCACAATATTTATATTAGAGGATGCACTGAGAAGAATAAGAAGGAATCGCTATTGTTGTTGGTCAAATGAAATCAGTCGATTATCCTAATGACCAGTTTGATAACCGATGATATGAATCAACTCAAGCGGGGTTACGGCTGCGTGTTTGTCTCGTCGACTCATTATTGTCCCAGTGTCCCTATCGCCAAGAGATTTAGATTCTGTACATTTACGCAAGATATCAACCCGGACCCTTCAAACATTCTGGCTGTTTGGGGCATTCTCGTCATTCACTACTTAGATGAGGATTGAGCAGCTCACGTTACCTGCAAGGGTATCTGGAAGTTATGACCAAAGTGCCTGATGTTGACCTTTTCCCCACAAACCATCTTCCGACTCATATAATTCTTTTTCAAATGGCTGCTCTAGTCATTGCCCTTTTCGGACACTTACGTAAGATCTTGGATACAAAAAAATACATGAAGGGGAATTTTCAATAGCGTTTCATCTGACTTTCAACTATACCTTTATTCAAATGCTCAGTTTATACAAAATTTCACCAAATAAGATACATGACAATCCGAATACCATTCTATAAGCTTTAAATTCAAGCATCAGGTACACTCTCAACAAACTCAGATTCAACTTTCGAATCTTTTGGAAAAGGTTTTGCATCCTTAATGTCTCCTTGTAAAACATACTCGCTGAATTTTCTCGGAGCAATATTGTTGTTGTACATCTCATCGATTTCCTCGTATGATCTATGTGCAGTTTCTGGCAAGAAGAAGAAGAAATATACAAGCGCAACCAGGCAACAACCACCAAAAATAAAATTGATTGTTGAGCCCATGTTTGCCTGATCAGGGTTGAACATGAATGGCAAAACGAACTGCCACATGCATTGAATTGCATAGTTGAGAAGTATAGCAAGCGACAATGTTTTTGCTCGCAAAGTTGATGTTGGATTCTCCGTAGCAATGACATAACAAATCGGACCGATACCAGAGTTGTAGAAGAAGTTATACATACACATGAAAGCTGAGGCTCCTACCATCAGTGATGCGTTTGAAGTATTAATACCCAACCCGGCTACAATAATGTTCAATACAAACAAAGATCCCATACCATAAAGACAAACGGCTCGACGACCAAATCTATCGAGAAGAAACCAAGAGACAATAGTGCCTGAAATGGAAAGAGCCTGAGCTCCACAACTTATCTGATAGGACCGTTGAGTTGAGAAACCAGACAATTCATAATAGTAAGTTGAGTATGACGAAACAAAAGCGACTCCTGACATGGGCAGCATGAAAAATATGAATACAGAAATCATCGTTCTCTTGATATTGACTCTCCGGAACAAATCAGCGTACGTGCCTCCCATCATTGCAGCCTCTTGAGCTTCTTCATATGTAACTTTAAGAATGGCGTATTGTCTTCTAGCTTCATCTTCTCCTTTGAAAAACTTACTCAAGCTCTCCAAAGCTGATTTATCTTTTCCTTTTGTTATCAACCAGTATGGTGACTCTGGTATAAATGGAAGAAAACAAAGTGAAGTGACGCCGAACACCCATTGAGGAATAAATATTGATCTGTAGGACATTCTTGACGTGTATGTACTTGTTGTATTGTTAATTAAGTAACAAATGAAGGGTCCAATGCACAAGGCTAAGTTAACCGAGGAAGACGAAACAGCCCTCAAAGCTAAAGGGGTTATCTCACCAATAAAAGTGGAGCCGATGCTGACCATAATTCCAAGACAGAAAGAGTTCAAAAATTTCCCCAGAAAGAATACCTCAATTGTAATAGCAACAAACTCCATGACGACAAATGGTATCGTCAACAACACAACAATGAACAATGGCCATTTTCTTCCAAATCTGTCAGCCAAAAATGATCCCATCAAAGTGCCAATCGCCATACCACCAGTAGGACCTCCGTTTATTGCCGATTGCCAATTTCCTTCAAGCACAAATTGATCCCCGTACTTTTTCCCAAAATCTTGCCTGAATTGTGGTACAGACATAACTATACCACCAGCTTGACCATCGTAACCTACGAGAATCATTACCCATATCAATGCCAAGATCCAAGACAGCGTCCTAGGGTACAGCTTGATTGCCTGCCATTTGGTCAAATCGTGTTCGATTTGTTGCTGAGATCTAGCCAACTCCTCTAGAGCAGAATAGTTCTCTTCAAAAGTCTTGGAAGTCTCGGACGCCAAGTCTTCCATCTCTATACTCCCTATATCACTATCCATATCATCGTTGTTATTGTTAAAATTATCCATATTATCTACTATATTCAATGCAAACGGTAGACTACAGAATGACAGGACCAGAGATGTAGGTCAAATACGAACTTCACATTGTTTTAAATACTGCAAATTTAAATAGTTGTAACTTTTCTTCAAATACACCGAGATTGGGGCCATTTCCTGTGATTTTCTAGGTGACGTATTTTGCTAGTTAAAGAAGTATGCGGGGTAGGTTTATCTTTCGAACAGTTTGTTGTTTTTGAAATTAGCAGTTAATAGGTAGCCTTAGTAGATTCATTCTTAAAGCCTCTCTAGTTTTGTATGGTTGTACCAAATACAAAAGAGTGACTTCGAGATTTACGGACTCTCGTAATGTATCAAATTCCACTTGAGCGGCAATTGATTGCTTCGAAATTAGGCTTATCACTCAGTATCTCGGTATATCTAGTACAACATTTTGTTGTCTCCGCTTCCAGGGCCACAGTTTTCATGCACCCCTCTTCCATATCACATCAATAAGAATTTATCATCTCCTCTAATTCAGATCAACTCATTCAAAAGTTGTTTTAATGGGCGCACGGCTCGGTGTATAGTGGAGCCGATGACTAAATTTAGAAAAAACCGAAAAAAAGTTCAATTATTTTGTAGTACAATTAGTATATCTTTCGAATGCAGAACTCGAATTGAATTGAGTTCGAGTTGATATATCTCTCTCCATACATTACAGATGACTTCTAGAGATGAGGTGCTCACAAAGTAAGTAAATTACTGCTTTAAAACTTAAATACCTCACTAACTTGAATATATGAATTGAGGTGGAGCGTTGCACGTTTGATGTACTTTTTGAAATTGAGAAATATTGAGCCACCAACTGATATTACGAAAAAAGATTTGGTGACATTCGTGCAAAGAAAAGCAAGTACTCCAATAAGTTCTGTTGAAATTACCCCGTACATTTTGGAAAACTTGACTCAACAGCAGTTGGCAAATTACCTCACCGAGAGAGGATATATTGTCAATATGAAAGGTAAGTTATCCATCACCAATTCAGAAGCTACAGCAAAAGAGCTGCCAAAAGAGTTGCTCAAGTTCGCATTGAATGACTACAATGAGAACATCAAATCGAAATCCCCGCAGTTCAATCACATCATTCCAAAGATATTGCTGATGGATGAAGGCAAAACGATTACTCTTTACGACGAGAATAAAGAATGGGATTTTGAAAATCTTGTCTACGTTTACAAGGAACTCAATCTTGATCTCCTCTTGAATAGCCTCGGTGCTGAAAAAAGTGTATTTTCGATGAAGGTCAATGCAAAGTTGGCCTTTGTTAATTCGAGTGTTCAATTTTTAGTCGGAACAGCATTATAGTGTGTATTTCAAATAGTAATTGCAATAGTTTTCGAACTGATAGTTTTAATGGTAAGTTTGTGATCGTTAACAGAAGGTGGGGTAGAACCTTACGCCTACGAAACTAAAGCTTGTTACTAAACCTTGTACCTGCCAATTGCCCTTGAGAGATGAAAGATGGGGCAACGCGGGGGAATGTTGTACCGCCTTTATTGAATTAGTTTTCTTTTTTCTTCGATTCGGATCAAGACATAAACAAAATTCAAATTAACCGGATGTCACATTTACGATTGGCTATGATGATGTTCACTAGTTGTTTGAAAGGTAGAAGGAGGTAGATATATATAGATGCTAGCCAGTTTTTTCTTCCATTATTGTCAAGTCTTACACACCTAGTACTATCTTCCATCATGACGTCTATGACACAATTTGCAGAATCTGTCTTTTCTGCCACACCTAATGACGGCCCATGGGAGAAGTACAAGATCTCTCCCAAAAATAGAACAGTCTTCCCACAGAAGATATTTTCTCAGTCAGGATTAATTGAAGGTGCTAAGAACTTGGTTGGAAGTGACAATACAACAACCACGTATTTGAAAAGTGACGATGCAACTATCACACTTGAATTTGCCTTCAATACATGTGGTATCTATTCTATAGAGTTTGGTGATGACTCTACTTTGGATCAAACTTTACATATATCCTTTTCTGAATCGAAGATGTTTATAGATGAGAAATGTAGTGATAGATCGATGGATTTCTTTATCGATGACATGACATTGGAAATACCGGTGAGTAAAGGTATTTACACTTGTCCTTGGGAGAAGCAGAGGGGTGGCTTCAAGTATATGACTTTATCCACTAAAAATTCTACCGGCCAAATTTCGATAAAGAGAGTCAGTACTACAATGAACTGCATGCCTTCATTAGGAGACAACTTGGCCAATTACTCAGGTTACTTCTACTCAAGTGACGACTTTGCCAACACGATTTGGTATGCGGGTGCTTATACGGTGCAATTGGCTACTATCCCAACTTCGTCTGGAAGAACACACAATTTTGTCATGCCCAAAACTGGATGGTCTAATGGGCTGTTGTGTGGGTACGGTGAGGAAGTGTTGACTGATGGTGCTAGAAGAGATAGATCAGTATGGTCGGGCGACAGATTCATAACACAAACTTCGGAGTCGATTGCATTCAATTCGAGAGCAACTATCAACGGGACAGATTGGATGTTGAAATATCAGACTGAAGAAGGTGAATTCCCATATGCTTGTTTTCCTATTGACACTTACGGTTCAGACACTTACAACTTGTGGACATTGGTGTCTATTTATGACTGCTATTTGCGGTTGGGATTGAAAGGTTCAAATTGGATCAAAAATGCATGGCCTCAATGGTTGAAGTGTATAGAGTACGCTTACAAGAAAGTTGATACAACGGGAACGATGAAAGTCAGTCGTCCATTAGATTGGGGAAGACCTACATTAAAGGGACATCCGTTATCCTTGAACTGTATATTGTACAAAACGTTAAAGTTGACAGAAGAGATAGCGTTAAATGAGTTTGAAGATAGTACAATTGCAAAATTATCGGAAAAGAGAGCCAAAGGTTTGAAAGATTCGATCAATAAATTGTTATGGGACAAGGAATTTGGTATGTATAAGGACACAGACGTATCAGAGATACACTCACAGGATGGTAACTCATTGTCATTGTTGTTCGGTGTTGCTTCTCCAGACAAGTTCGATTCAATTTCAAAAGGTTTGGCAGATAATTGGAACGAATTCGGTGCAGTTGCTGTTGAAAGCGATGGTATGATCTCTCCATTCCAGTCATCCATCGAGCTTTACGCTCATGTCGCTGCTGGACATCCGGAAAGATCGTTGAAGTTATTTAAAACTATGTGGGGTTACATCTGGAACTCGCCTTATGGTGTCAAGTCTTCCTTGATCGAAGGCTACTTCAAAGACGGTAGTTGCAAATATCCCTTCACATTTTACGATCCTTCTTACATTTCACACGCGCATCCTTGGGCATCGGGCCCAACAACATTGTTTACTTATGATATTGTTGGATTGAGAATAACCGATCCTGATCATTTAAAATGGGTCCTAAAACCAGAAGGAATCTTTGCTGAGAATGCCTTCTCTTTTGCCCAAACTGGATTCACTTCAAATCATTTAGGCTTCTTGAGTGCTGGATGGAAAAAACACACAGAGAATTTGTTGCAAATATGCATATCAGCTCCAAAGTTGCTGGTGGGTGAAATTTGGGTCCCAATAAAACCAGATTCTGATATCATCAAAATCACAATCGATGGTAATGATGTCACAAAATCAACGGAGCTCGTAGGTGGTCATAGAAAGATATCCGCTATCGCTGAGGGTTCCCACATTGTTGTTGTTGACTATCTGTGAGTGATGTTGTTTAATGGAAAGCTGTGTAATTAGGCACAATTTATAGCACTATAAAAAAATGTGGAGAGCTGATAAAGTTACTTGTATTATGTTCATAAAATTGAGCGAAGCGTACTATGGCAAGATTCATTGACAACTCATTTCGTTTAATCGATTATGAAGTTTTGAAAGATTAGATTTATCGTATTTGATGACACAATATGTAGTCTTCTATTAGATCATTCAAGTCAAATCAAAGGTGCTTGTTCGTTTATGTTTTCCTGTATAATGTTCTCTGCTGCTCGAGCCTCGCTTTGCTTCACATCTGTCGTCAAACTATAAAAGATGCACATGATCAACAATAATCCTTGAAGAAGCGCAGCAGTGAAATAAGGCAACCAAGAGGACCACTTAGAATTGGGTGCAAGATACAATGTCAACGTCCATAAAAACCCACCAGGGGTCTGCATCCACATCATGCTGACAGACAACGAACCAGCGTGTTTCAATTTATATGTGGTGTAAATTTGAGGAAAGTATTGAACTCCTGACAAAATTGAAGATATGATGCCGCAATAGCTAGCAAAGAAAGTGATATGACTTGGTCTAAAATGGGTTATGTAAACAGCAAGCATTAGGTTGAAAGTTGAATAGATGAGAAATAGCACAAATATAATCACCATCTCTTTGTAATCATGCACATGTTGGGCGACTGAGTTTCTGGTGTATATCAACAGTAGTATCGGGATCAACACGTAACTCACGAACTGCACTCCGACTTGGATCAAGCCCAACTGAGAATTGATACATTGAAACTTGGTCAACAGAAAATGACAGCATTCCCTTGCTTGTGATGTTACCAAGATCAAGTTCAAAAATGACGAAAACCCACTGGTGGATCCAAGCAACAAGAAGACGGGAGAAAGACCCTCTGTAGTCTTCCTCTGCACAATTCTGATATGTTGGGGCAAGTATGAGACGAAGATACCAACAGCAAGAAACAGTGATAGTATGAATGTTGACTTAATGGGGCTCTGGTATACAGAACAATCTATAGTAGCAATTGCATCCATATTTTCGATTGATTTGTTCGACTGAATTAATTAATTGGTTTGGTGATTGATTATCCTCACCATTTAATCTTATCGCAGGGCATCCTTCAAAATAATACGAAAAAGAAAAAAAAAAAAATTTGTGAAAAAAAAAATTTAAGAGATATCGTCTGTAGCAGTTAGTTATTGTCACCAGCAAATATGACTAATGATATGGATGAGTTAGAGACCAAAGTAGAGTCTCTCGATATAGAACACAACAAGGTAGCGACAGAGACCAAGCCCGATCTTGATACACGTATAGGAAAAGATGATCCATTTATATTCGGACAGAGATTTTTGACCAACGAAGAAGAAGTTTTCAATCACAATGCTTGGGATCATGTAGAATGGGGAGAGGAACAAAGAGTAGAAGCAGAGGAAAAGATAAAATTACAATATCTTGCACCAGTGCAGGATTTTGATAAGAAATTGTACAATTCAAACCCAGCTAGGTATTGGGATATTTTTTACAGAAACACCAATGGTAAATTTTTCAAAGATAGAAAATGGTTACAGATTGAATTTCCAATGTTGTATGAGGCCACCAAAGAGAATGCTGGACCAAAAACCATATTGGAAGTTGGATGTGGTAATGGGTCGACCTTGTTCCCCGTATTGAGAGAGAATCAAAATGAGAACATGAGAATTGTTGCTGCTGATTTTAGTAAGAATGCCATCAACATCATTAAGGACTCAGAGGATTACAACGAGAAATATGCTCACGCATGTGTATGGGATTTGGCAAATCTGGAGGGCGAATTACCGGAGACAATCGAGCCCCAATCTGTTGATATAGTAGCTATGATTTTCGTATTCAGTGCATTGCATCCAGATCAATGGAGTCAAGCAGTGAACAATTTGAGTAAACTGTTGAAGCCTGGAGGTAAACTTTTGTTCAGAGACTATGGAAGATACGACTTGGCTCAAGTGAGGTTCAAAAAATACAGATTATTGGATGATAACTTCTACATTAGAGGGGATGGTACAAGGGTTTACTTTTTCACGGAAGAAGAATTAAGCGAGATCTTTGGATCCGTGTTCAAGGAAAACAGAATTGCAACAGATAGAAGGTTGTTGGTGAATAGAAAAAAGAAATTGAAGATGTATAGAATCTGGTTGCAAGCCATCTTTGACGTTCCAGAATGAAATTTATATACATAGATCATTTAATCACAATATTGACATGTAAAAATCCATCAACATAAGCAAATAGCCTATAAACATCCACCAATGGAGCATCTTTTGGTATGATTATTCCATGTATGATCGGATAACCGAGTCTATAAACGTCATCATTCACCATGAACAAATCAGGTATGGCATCTTGCAACATGTCTCCGACAGTCCTGCTGTCTAATGGGCTGATTACCGGTTGTAGTATGTTATTATTGACCAACATTGGAAGATATAGACGTATTGGAATATTTCTTATTTTGTTGACATCCGATGGAACAAATTTGGACGACACCGATGAGTATGATTGCAAGTTGTCTAGTTTGTCAGATAGCCTTAGTTAGTATGATCTTAAACTCAGATTAATGAGAATTGAAGAATTTTGATAACTCACGTTTGAGAACCCCTTGCCAAATTTTGACACTGTCTTCTTTCGATAACGACATTATCGGTTTGGCAGACCCATGAAGAATGAAACATGCTTGCTTCAATTGATTAATCCAGTAATCTTGCAAGAAATCCAAGCTATCGCTGTTCTTCTTGTCTTCAATGGGTATCACATACTCCTTTGGATAATCTCTATAATTCAACCTCAAATCCCACATTTCGCTCGCTTTGCCACATATCAAATCATGCGATAATCCAATTGGATAGTTCCATTTCACCGGCACTTCATCTTCGGACTCCATCCACCACTCCGACAAGTCTTCAGACCACTCAGGTACTAATAAATAAGGTTTCAAATAGTTCAATATTGTTGCGAGATATACTTGTAAATATGAATCTCTTGGGATGGTCAAATAGTAGTGGTGTGTGGTGGTTTGCTCATTGGACTCTCGAGGATTCAAAGTAATTCGTATGTTCAAGCTTCCATTCCATATCTTATTCCTAAGCTTGGATTGGATTGTCATCTTGAGACTAAAGTTCGTTCTTCATCAACTGACTTAATGTGTGGTATTTCATTTTTCTTATCGAAAAAAAATATGCTACAAATTAAAATAAATGTAAAATTGTTTAAACTATAAACCGAAATCATGTAGTGAAAACCTCAGACAAAAAATCGAGATAAATTCATTTTCGAATTTCAGTAATTACCACCATTTCGAGATCCTTGGATTGCAATGTTACCATCACACCAACAGGATACCTTCTCTTACCTCACTATACCAAGAGCTGAGCAATTTGGAAAACGATTCCCCAGTACATCATTCGACCACCTCAACATCGTGACCAGTTTGATTTGATCATTTCGAGAACTCGATATCTTTATTAATCATCCTATTGGCGTAATTTGCGAAAAATTTCAAAAATCAGTAATAGTCAGTAGTGTTTGTGGTTGCCAAATGAGTACCTGTTTCTATATTATTGTCTTTCAAATAGGATGCCATTAAGATCGACTGCACGATTGTGATTGTCAAGATCTTAAACCGAATTATGGGGTCATTCCACAATCAGTAAAACAGACTGTCTTTCAGGAAAAAATTGGAAGACAATTCACACACAATAGTTCCCAAAGAGGTAATCAAAAAAGGTCAAACTTTGATGAAAGAAAGCTATCACCGTAAGCAGCTGAAAAATGCTTTTCATAAAAATCATCTTTGTAGAGGTTCAACTCCGATAGCCACAGATTGCTATGAAAATCCACACTCAGGTCTGACAGACCATCCAGTAGCATGAATAATTTGGGTGAGTATTCTCCAAACACATCGTAAATTACATCAGCATCGAAACCAGTCTGGTTTAATTGGCCGGCGAAATTGGTATCACCCTCAATGGACCTATTCACATATTCTAGCATCATGAGCTGTATAAACATCGAATAATCATGAGTATTGGTTGAAAGCTTCAGTGAGCCGGTCTCTATATTGTTAGTTTTCAAAAACAATGACATTAGTACCGATTGAGTCAATACATTTTTCAAGATTTTCACGGCAATCATGGGGTCATAGCCCCACAGAGCCAAACAGTCATTTTCTTTCGACATAACCTGTAAATCAGAAAGCTTGCAAGTGAATTTTCCTCTCAGGCGTTTTGTACTACCAGAGCGTAATGCTGCGGCATAGAAAAAAATGTAGGACATGAGAGCCCTCTTCTGTCTACCCGCTTCGCTTATAACACAACATAAATCAGTCCAAAAAGGCTGCAAATTGAGTGGACTGTTCTCCCTACTGACATCCGCTCTTATTGCGAGTTCAAGGGACCCAATAACCTGCACCAAGCAACACTGAACAGTCAAGTGGTAATACTTAGTTGACTTTTGCTTATCGATGTTATGAAAAATCACACGTAACAAGTCCGCACAGTGGAGGAGAGAAACAAGAAGGTTGAGTATCATTAGTATTTGCCTGATAACGTTAATATCCCAAAGAGCGTTGCTTTTAACTTCATAGCGCAAGATCAACCCAAAAATGGGTTCGAAATTGGAATGGAGAAAACTTTGTAGGTCACTTACGACTTCTTCAACCAAAGCAGTATGAAGATTCGCAGACATCATTTTTGTAGCAACACTTCTTAGTTGTAGAACAGTCTTGACAGTAAGATCCGCTCGGTCCAAATACTCAATTCTGAGATCAGCCTCCGATATGGATAGAAGAGCTCCCAGCTCCAATTTCGTTGTCAGATCATAGTATAGGAGATGTACCCAGATATTCTTCAAGATAGACCTGTACAGTTTGCTCTGATCGCGGTATAAATAATCAATGTCCCTGTGTAAGCCCATAGCAATAGCCATCTCAAACGCTATTGACATAAGTATTGATCCATTTGATCCATCACCACCGTCGCCATCTCTGATATCGAATTTTTTAAGTACACGAGCCAAAAACACTGCTTGTAAAGATGGTACCGTAGCATTCTGAGTGTACCTCGCACTTTCGAGCAAATTCCTCACAAATTTCAAAATCAAATCTTGGTCATCGTTAAACTTCCCTTTCAAGCTTTGTTTAACATATTCAGAGATTAGTTCAAATTTCAATATCATCAAAATCAAGGCGATTTCGGCGTAGTTAACGTAGCTTTCATCGGGCAAAGTAATTCGGAGTTGACCATTGACTTCGGAAAACATTGATCTAAATGACTCAAATACTGTATCTCTGTCCACCACAGGTAGAATTTGAGCCCATATGCCATCAAAGAATCGTTCTATGTACTCCAATATGATAGCATAAGAGGGGAGATAATTTTGAAGGTTGATCAATAACGTTGTGGAGTCAACATTTGTTAAAACATGATACGAGCTGAAGAATTTATTGTTGATCAGCTTCCAGTCATTTCGTTCTTTTTTCACAGATGTTTGGAAGAATTTGAAAAAGTTAGAAGTCAGTTCTCTCTGTGTAATTGACTTGAACGATGTTACTCCGAAAAATAGTATCCTGTTCTTCTTTGTTATGATTGACTCAAATTTGTGGAGGTCTATGGGAATTGATCCTGATTCTCTTATCTCATTCTCATTCCAAAATGCTGGACTCGAGTGCAGTTTCAGCTTATATTCATCTAACTCATGTCTTAGCCTTAAGACTTCCTCTTGCAAATTTTCTTCTGAAGACGTTTGCTGGGGTGGACTGACTTCAACAAAATTTTGGTAGTGGCAATCCAGTATACCCTTCCCCATGCAACTGCCACATATAGGCTTTTTGAAGTCACACTTCACTTTTCTTTCTCTGCAGTTGAAACACAGTTTGACAGCTCTTCTTCGCCTTTTGACTGACAGCTGATACACATTGTAGTTATTCGAGGTTACCACTTCCATCTTGGTGGTTGATTCTTGATATAAGCAGTGGTGAATCTTGCCCAAATTGAGACAAATTCAACTTCGATCAGCCCTAGGAAAGCTACCTGAGCTATAACATGTAATGCTTGATGACTCAGTACGGCGTCTTTAACAAAGAAAAGAAAATAGCTGCAATTGAAAAGAAAAAAAAATACTGAGTTTGGTGCCCTCCTATAATTTTGCCCCTGAAAGCAGCTCCACACTGCTACTTAATCACCAAAATCTAAACAAAATATACACTTCTTAACCTTTCTAAGGCGCTCTCCACCTCGAATAACTCTTCAGAGAAGCTCAAGATTTCATACTCGGCAATCACAGTACTTGAGGTTTTTTGATTGGTTTTACGTATGTCCGACGGCTTTATTATGACACAGCTTTGATAAACAATCTGCAAAAATGAGTTACTTTCAGTTTTAAAAGTCTGATCTCAATCCATGAATCAACAGTCAAATCTCGTCAACCAAAAAGGTCAAAATTTGACAAGAGAAGGTTATCATCTGATGTGGCAGAGAAATGCTTATCGTAGAAATCATCTTTATATAAATTCAATTCCGAAAGCCACAGGGTGTTATCCAAATCGGCCTTTTGATCCGTTGGATTATCCTGCAAATTGAACAATTTTGGAGAATATTCACCAAAGACATCATAAACCACATCAACATTGAATCCGGTCAGGTTCATTTTTCTTGAGAAAACAACATCGCCCTCTATGGACCGGTTGATGTATTCTATCATCATAAGCTGTATAAACATTGAATAATCATGAGTATTGGTTGAAAGCTTCAGTGAGCCGGTCTCTATATTGTTAGTTTTCAAAAACAACGACATTAACACTGATTGGGTCATCAAAGTTTTTAAGATTTTCACGGCAATCATGGGGTCATAACCCCACAGATTTAAACAGTCATTGCCCGCTGCCATATTCTGCAAGTCAGAAAGCTTGCAAGTAAAATTTTGTCTTGCATGATTGTTGTTACTAGAGTCGATCCCATGTAGAGCAACGACATACAATAAGATGTAGGAAACTAGAGACCTTCTCTGGTTCTGCCTACCTGCCTCGCTAATAACGCAACACAAATCTGTCCAGAGAGGTTGTAAATTGGATGAGCTGTTCTCTCTACTGACGTCTGCTCTTATGGCAAATTCAAGAGAGCCAATAACCAGAACCAAGCAACACCTTACTGTCAATAGATAGTATCTTCCTGATTTCTGCTTGTCGATATCGTCGAAAACAACACGTAACAAATCTGCACAGTGATGGAGAGAAACAAGAAGATTGAGAGTCAAAATTATTTGTCTGACAACGTCAATATTCCAAAGCCCATTGCTTTTATCTTCGTAGCACAAAATCAATTCGAATATCGGCGTGAAATTAGAGTAGAGAAAACTTTGCAAATCACTTGCAACTTCTTCAATCAAAGCGGTATGAAGATTAACTGACATCATTTTGGTAGCAGTATCTCGTAGCAGTAAAACAGTCTTGACTGTAATATCATTCCGATCCAAATACTCAACTCTGAGATCAGCCTTAGATATATGCAAAATGGAGCCCATTTCCAAAGCAGATGTCAGATCGTAGTACAATAGCTGAACCCAGATGTTTTTCAAAATTAAACGATACAGATCTGTCTGATCGCGGTACAAATAATCGATATCTCTGTGTAAGCCCATAGCAATAGCCATTTCAAACGCTATCGACATGAGAATTGTTCCATTTGATCCATCACCACCGTCGCCGTCTCTGATATCAAACTTTTTGAGCACACGACCAAGAAACACGGTTTGCAAAGTGGGTATTGTGGCATTTTGAGTGTACCTCGCACTGTCGAGCAAATTCTTCACAAATTTCAAAATCAAATCTTGGTCATCGTTAAAATTTCCTTTCAAGCTTTGTTTAACATATTCAGAGATTAATTCAAATTTTAATATCATCAAGATCAAGGCAATTTTGGCGTAGTTCACATAGCTTTCATCGGGAAAACTGATTCGGAGTTGACCATTGACTTCGGAAAACATTGATCTAAATGACTCAAATACTGTATCTCTGTCCACCACAGGTAGAATTTGAGCCCATATGCCATCAAAGAATCGTTCTATGTACTCCAATATGATAGCATAAGAGGGGAGATAATTTTGAAGGTTGATCAATAACGTTGTGGAGTCAACATTTGTTAAAACATGATACGAGCTGAAGAATTTATTGTTGATCAGCTTCCAGTCATTTCGTTCTTTTTTGACTGTTGTCCTGAAGTACTCAAAAAAGTTGGAATTCTTCAGTCCATTCTTAGCCATCGACCTAAATGAAGAGATTCCTGAAAACAAGATTCTATTCTTCTTTATTAGCATATACTCGAATGCATGCGAATCTACAAGAAATGAACCTGCTTCCTCGATCTCATTTTCGCTCCATGATGCTAAATCGGAGTGCCTCATTTGTCGAAGTTCATATAGTTCTTGTCTTAACCTTCGATTTTCTTCATGCACGGACTCTGGCGATGATGACTGCTGGGGTGTGTAAACCTCAACAAAGTTTTGATAATGGCAGTTAGACATACCCTTCCCCTTGCAACTACCACACGTAGGCTTTTTGAAATCACATTTCACTTTTCTCTCTCTACAATTTAGACACAGTTTGACGGCTCTTCTTCGCCTCTTGACTGATTTCGTGTGTCCACTGTAGCTTTTGGAGGTGACTACTTCCATCTTGATGACTGCAAGTTAGGAAACCTTCAGTAGTAGCACTTAACAATATTGAAGTACAATAAAGAGTACGTTGAATGTCGAGAGAGCTAACTGAAGCGCGCCGTGTAGGTGCACTTATTTGAAAAGATGCTGAAAACGAGGCGAGAAAAAGTTGGAAATAATCATAAATCGAGGCTGCGTGGAGAAGATGTGTAATTACATCACTGTTTAACGACGCCTGTATGATCTTTGGGGTCGAGCTCAGATTTAGATACTGGCTGATTGATGCTGGATTTCAACAGAGTGAGTGATACTTCAAAAATTGAAAGATTGTGTCACATAAGGCTTTTTTTCCTAACATTCTTTTTGTAGCCGTATCTTATCAAAATGTGTCCAAGAGATCATAGCTGTATTTACAAACCGGAATGCGTCCTTATGCACTGAATCAGCAATAATTCTCTCAGTTAATTGAAGAGAAGGAATAACCTACTCTGCCAAAATAGTGCTACAGTCCTGCTCATGATTAAATCAAACGTCATGTGCGATCTCGCTCATCATGTGCTTATTCACTCTAGCCTTTAACTACTGAAGACAACACTCAACTTAACAGACTAAAGCAGTAGGTTCTGTTTGGTTTGGTAACTAAGAATTGATATCATGGTTAGTATTTCACCCTCTGTATGACCGAAGGGAGAAGGAATGGTCGCTGAGTTATCCCACGGTTTACATACAGTCGGTAACTAAAAGAAAGATAAAAAAAAAAAAAATAAGACAAAATGCGGAGGAATTCGTTTCTTCTATTGAAGGTACCATCATCGTCTTCATCACCATTACTTAGACATCAATCCTACAACAATGTCGTTTCCAGTTACTGCATTTGCAGAGACTACCAAGTTTATACGCAACCCAGCCGATATGCGAATTAGAAACCTCAACTTGTACCGTCGGTTCTTGAGACATTCCAGAGACTTTGTCAATAGCTACAATTTGAACATTCCGGCATCACAAGTCAAGACGAAAGTCAGACAAGAATTTGAAAGAAACCGTTATGTGAACAACTTGTCGATACAGAACGTTTTGTATGCAAAAGGACAGATGGAATTCCAAGAATTAGTCAATTTCTGGAAGCAAGAGTGTCATGTCATGAAGTATTTCGAGACCAATGAATACTACGACAAGACTCATAACTCGCCTTTCATCGATAAATTTTTAAGAGGGGCGGATTGATTCACCTGTACTGATTTCAATCTGATTATCATTCTTATTTATTACTTCACGTGCCAGTGTCTGAATTTTTGCAATTATCGGCATTTTATCTATTTATTGATTCAGTTTCATCTATTTATTCATTGATCCAATTTCATCTAATTATTTATTTATTTTCGTCATTTCTATCAATATTGTAAGTGTAAGATCATTTCTCAATTTCCTTTAAAAACTTGTCAATCAATTTTAACTCATTTTCTTGATCCATAAACTTTATGTACCGGATCAACTCAAAACAGGTATCAAACTCGTCATCGTTCACTAAGTTCTTCAATATGGTTAAAATTAATTTCTGGTCATTGCCATCTAGACTTTTTGAGTCAAGAGTCTCTTTCTCATAGTTTAACGTCAATATCATATAATGACAGCTTAATTTGAAGTCCTTTGATGGCATAATTTTATTTATCAAGATGTCTCTAGGGGTCTCGCCTAGTTCCTTGAAAAACTTTAGCCAATACTTCACTTCGATTTTCTTGAGCAAGCTTAGGTAGATGACATACTCCGAGGAATAACTGGTGGAAGAGATCCTGATCAAATTGATCAATTTGTGGAAGAAAGCTGAATTTTCAGTCTCAGAGTTTAAATAGTTTAATACCAAAATCTCCAAGCAGAATTGATAATTCTTGAATTCTGAAAAGCGTGTGAAAATGTCATGCTCAGAATAGTTTTTGAAGATTTCAATCTCGCTTATCTTCAAGTAGTAATCTAGTAAGTTGTTTAGAAAATCTCTTCTCACAGATGTTCTTTTGATATCAAACCAATCACCGTTTTTGCCTTGTAATTTCAAATCAACTTCAAAGCCTATGATGACATTTTGTTCTAATATTGTTACAAGTGGATATATATTTGCATGATTTTTCGATAGAACATTCAGATTTTCCAGATCTGTCGCCTTCTCATTGATGACAAAACTGTTTTCATTGTCAAGGTTTACCACCAACGGCTTCACTTTGGAAACATTGTACTTCAGCAACCTAGCATTGGCCAAAATGTTTAGGTCAAAATAAATCATTTCGTTACCATTGAACATAGAAATGGTATGTGCGTTCAACTTGTACAAGTACTCCACCCCAGATTGTAAAACTATCTTTTCAAATCTGATAGATGGTCTCTTCTTAGTCACAGACGTCACTGAGGAGGGCCTGTTAACTCTTGGTGAAACATTCGCGCTTGCGTCTAAATTATGCTGCAATTGCTGCAACTCCTGCAGCTTTGGAGTCATGGGGTTTGAAGGAAATTCCTGTTGATGCTGTTGCCTTGGGGTTGAAGGCATATCTGACAAGGATACATTACGATGCATTGATGATAATGAGGCACTCGATCTGATACGGGCTAATTCAGCAGTCGATGTCGTAACGCTGGACGCAATATCTTCTTCCACCAATGATTGCCGAAGATAGATTACTTCGCCGTTGACCAATATGAGCAAATCATTATCGTTCATCTTATTGATTGATTTGATCGACGAGGGCAAAAACTTCAACTTGTTTTGAGACTGGAAGAATCTTTTCAATGAAAACACCTTGTTACACTTCAATTGTAATGTAACTTTTTTCGGTTTGATGAGTTTCGTAATTTGGAAGAAATAACAATTAATCTCAGTAGTGAGAACAATTAATTCATTGTTATCAATGTTAAAATAAAGAAAATCTTCTTTGGGCCTTTGCCTCGGCATCGTCTCTCCTTTCTTACTGGTCAAGTCCTGATTATTGAACGAGTAGTTCCAAATGCATAGATCTGGACTGAATTCCACGTCGTCGTTCCATATTGTTCCAGAGAATATTAAAACCTCAGTTGTGGGCTTCAAGTCATCTTCACTGCCCAAGTCATTGAATACACCTTTGCCATCAACCTTGATGGCTAATATCAAGTAGTGATCATACCAAAGTGATTGTAATATGTTATTATTAGACTGCTTGTCGTAGTCACCTATTAACGAACTTGTATTGTAATCGTTTATCAAAAACTTCCATTGCTTAGTGGCCTCGTTGTAGATGATCAAATCTTTGTTCCCTACACAGCATATGCATTGCCCATCATCAGAGGCTGTTATGGACAAGATCTGATCATTTTTGAGTTTGAAGCTTGTTGGTAATTGTATATGATACCACAACTCATGTTCTTTGTTGTTTAAAACATCAGAGTGCGACGAGTAGTCATTCAATGGCTTTTCGTAGCCTTTGAACAACGAAATGTAATCACTATTGTATAATATGGGTCTTTTTATGGTCAACGCGTTCTGATGTAATACAGTGTTGGTCATTAATAGCTTGAATATGAATATTTTCTTGCCGTTGATGAACAAAAGTTCGTTGTTGGAAGACCAATCAAACTGGGTCAAGGAGTTGAACCAGTTCTTATCCTTCGAGATCTTGTCCTGCTCTTCTATAAAGTCAAATGTCGAAAAGTTCAAATTGCCGAAGACCGAGAAGAGACACCAACCTTCGTCGAACAAAATTAGAAGACTTGACCCACATGGAGAAACTTTCATCTGGATCAATTTTGTTGATTTATTGACCACAGATCTTTTGTTTAAGGAAATAAATTGAACCTGTTTTTGCTCCCTTAACCTGTTGATGATCAAATTCCCATCAGAGGTCATCAATATCAACAAGTTGTAAGAGCTGTTTATCACAAAGTCATCAACATTATGCTCCCCCTCGTATATCACAGACCCTTGAAATCCCGTTACTGCAGTCTGAGAATGGATCTTTATTGACCAAATACAATTTTTCTCGTTTAACCAGTATAGGGTTTGAGTCAAGGGCTCGTAAAAGATCTTCCTGATCTCTGACCTGTCCAGTTCATACCAGTCTAACTCATCGATCAACGTAACCTCGATGTTACTGTTATTATGAGAGTCACCCAACTGTATGAGCTGCAACAGTTTTGGATCTTTGGTGATCAACAATAGCTGATTTTTTGGTAAGGTGACAAAATCTATCAATTGACTCTGTATCTTCAAGACGATTTTGAATCGGAGCCCCAAATCGTGGTTGGGACACTCATTACCAGATTTGGAAAATAAGTTTGAAAGGAATCCACCTCTGGAACCCTGTTCATTATTGCTCACCATGGGAAAACCATTTTGTAATATCTTATTGGAGTGCTGCTTATCGTAAATAGTCAAGATCTCGTCGATGGCCGAGGCCCTCTCCAAGTCGAGTATTGAGTACACCAAAAGGTAATTGCTTGTCGATTGAATTATGAAATTGAAACCGTTGGGCGACCTCTTCACCTTTAAATTATCTCCATATGCTTCAACTGACTCTATCGATCTCACATGAGCGTTGATCATGGTATTTGTCTTGGAGTGGAATAAGTAGATCGACCTTGTCGTAATCACTGCATATGGAAGGAGATTTCCATTGGCACATACATCCACAATTGGGTCCAAATGGGCATCATGATTGTCATCGGGAAGCTGAGGCAACGTAAAAATATGTGGTGAAGAAGATGGCCAAAGCATCTTTTGAAACTCTTTCTAGTAGTTAGTTACAAGTTAAATGGAATGTCCTATCAAGTGTTTATGGTGGTGTCGATCAACTTAGCTTTTTTCTTTAAAAAAAATAAGTGCAAGTCAACGCCTGGACCCTCCCTACACTTTCTAAAATTTCGGCAACATCAGAATCGGGCTTCCGATTTGGGTTTGAGCAGATGAGATGAATGATTGCTCCATCATAATGAGCCATACTGGTGCTCATCAGGTGTATGATTACCCCTCAAGTCAAGCACCCAGTTTTAAATCTACAATTAAACTTACTCTCCAGGATTTATGCCTTAAATGCTATCTATAACATATTCTATGATATGCGTGTAGAAAAGGCTGTTTTAGTGCTCTTCAAGCGACAACCTCAAAGCTCTCTGGTAGTCATCATCTAGAGTATATCTGCTTGGGCCTTCGCCAGAATCAAAGTCCTGGAATCCCATCGCTGTTGCTGTTCGTATTCCTTCTTGCTCTTGTTTTGACAACTCCAACAGCCTAGCCAATTGCAAAAGTTCCTCGTCTTCTGCATTCGGCACCACCTCTTTCTCAGCCTGTAAACTCTGGCTCAACAGCAAAGCCATTTGAAACTCTTCATCCTCGTCGAACATTTTCCCATTATACTTGTCCAAAAGCTTGCTCTGTTTGGCGCTTAACTCCAGCTCGTAGTGCATGTCGTCCAACTCACTTTTGATTCCACGTTGTAGAACTGATTTTCGCTCACTTACTATACCCTTGGGTCTCTTTAATTGGGACTTTTTGGCTGCGAGCGATTGTAAATCACCAAATTGGAAGTATTGAGCCACGTTACCACAGATAATGATCCCGTTCGTCATATAGTTATCCTGATTCAAAGCAACGCACTCGACGGGAATATTGTACTCAATGGGTAACAATCTTCTCGGGATCCTGACCGATGCCGTTCGAATGAACGAGCCAGTGAGAATGTTATACATCGAACAAAATCCATTGTACATGCCAATCAACACCACCATAGAGTTGATAGCGATGGAGCTCATCCGAGGTATTGAGTCATTTTTAAATATCGGTGATATAGTCAGCACCGGTATCAGTAGTGTGTTTAGCCTGATGTTGAATATCAATGCATGTGATTCTAGTAGTACACCAATCATACACCCATCGTTACCCACATTTTTAGAATCAATCTCCTTGTTATAATTGCCGTCAATGGTGATTTTCTGAATATCTTCTGTTGTGGTGTGTGTCTTGACAGTGCCAAAGGAGTGGGGCTCGAAAGAGTAAACTGAAATCGTTCGCCGGGTGGCAAGAACAACTTGTTTCATGCCAAAGTCAACACACATATCACCAATTTGTTTGTCAGTGTATATATTTTTGGATTTGAATGCCGGGCTACTGACTTCTACAGTTAAGTTTTTGTATATGATGATCAAACACTCCGTGTCTTGAGCAATTATGACGTCTTTGTAATTGGAATATATGTGTATGATGGGATTGGAAGACACTTTCAAAGATACCAAAAAGTTAGTGTTTTTTAAATCCCACAACATTAAGTTGCCCTCGGCATCTCCACTAATACAGCCAACGGTGTCGTCTTTACCGCTGATGTTTTCGACACAGTCTATAGCTGTAACTGCAGTTGGATGAGTTCCGTATTTCAATTGAATAATGTCGCTGAGGTAAGATTTGGTGGAGAGCAACTTTGTGTACACTTTGCCGTCATATCTACCAAACACGATGCAACTTTTAGTCATGTTGTAAACAGTGGTCTCCGAGGGCGACAACACTGGAATTGTAGCTGAGTTCTTTCCATTGGTCAAATTTGTCACAGTTGCAGTCCCATTTCTATTGCTGAACACCACGAGCTTGTCGTTACTGAAATCAGTAGCCAAGTCCGTAAGCACCATGTTTTGAATGAAAAAGTTCTGGTGTAGTGAAGTTCCCTTTGACCATTTCTTCAATATTTGATCTCTTAGTATGAACTCGTTTCTCCAAGACTTATTTCTACTCAAACTATTGAAATGAGTTGTGCCAAACTTCTTCTTGAATGTTTCTTTCCATAATTCATTATTGTTTATTATGTAGTTCCAGTTTTTGCAAACGTGACCAATGGTGTTGTCCAAGGTAAACGGATCAAGATAACTGAATATCTGGATCAAAAGCTCCGAAGGCAAATCGGCGAGTGATGAGTTTGACAATGGCAACATTGACAGAGACATGAGAGATGAGTTGCCCTGTTTCTTATTCTTGTCTGTTTATCGTATCCTGATCTCATCTGGGAGGTTGCGTGGAAGGTCGTGTAAAAGGGATAAATTACTGCTTTATATCTAAAACGTTAAAGCGTTTGAAGTCAATTAAATGCAAAATCAGTGTTTTCAGAGCTGAAAAGTTGCACATCTCGAAAGACTGCTTCAATTCACGTCATGAAATTGTTTCGTATGCTGATACTCAACAATTTTGTATCGAATAGAAAAGCGATGAAATATATTTCATCATTCTATGCAATTGTCGTGTATGCAATTTCAAATTATACTGATTGTTTCAATTACATTTTCTATCAATAAGAAGTCCTTCACTTGAACTTGAATGAATACCAGGTTGACAAATGAAGGTTTACATTAACAGAAACGGGTATCTCACAGTCACAAAAGTGCCCATAAACTGGTTCGCACCACTCTCTAGGTTGAGTTCTCATCGCTCGTACCATGGATTATGTGATGTATCACTGCAGTTCAAGTACGAGCTGAAAAAATTATCGTTGTATGAGAGACAATACCCATTATCTGTCACGACGCCGCCTGCAGTGCGAGACAATTTATATAACAACATTGACTCAAGCGTATTGGTGAACACAGATTTGAACAAGATTGTTTCCCCCTTGATTTTGACGGATGAAGAGATTCGTGGTTTGACATACCCGACATCAGATAAGGGTATTGAACTTCTACCGGTGCATGGCAAAAAGGTGAAGATATTACCTACCAATTTGCAGAAGATGGGTCATCTGTTATTGGAGAAAGAGATAAGTGGAGAGATTTTGAAATCTCTGAATTTCAACTGGGTTCTTTTGGACATGGGAAAAATTTCTCTTTTGCGAGATCACGATATAATATTGAAAACTATAAAACAGATCGGATTTGAATCTCAGCGACGAGATAAAACTGTTTACAAGTCTTTCACCATGTTGCTAGGGATCTTGCATTTCAACTACGGCGATGAAGAGGTGACAAGGTTCCTCAAAGATGTGTTTTTTGTGGAAAGTTATAAAGTGCTTAGTGGAGTGTTCATTTGATGCTTTTTTTTGCCTTTGGAATTTCAGCTACAGAGAAATTAGAACCAAAACAACTTTTATATATAAAGATATGACGATCCCGGTGGTAACTTTGTAAGGGGTGGGGTGCCGCTATTGCATAACTCCCGCGGATGAGCAATCATTTGTTATAGCTGAATAGACCAAAGAAAATAGTTTAAGATTGATGGCCTTAGCCTCATTTTGTTCATAGAAATATTTATATCGTCGAAGTCGAATGGAGCATGATTCCTTTTCCAATTATCATTGTTGTATCTTATGTTGCATCTCATCTCCTATCAAATTTCAAACAAAAAAGCATCTTTCCCCCTAAGAATTAAAGAATATTGAAAAAAAAACAAAGAAACGAAAAAAAAAAAAAAAAAAAAAGCAAAAGACACACGAAGCCATTGGCTAAACTTCAATAAGGAGAATTTGAATATTGGATCAGAGACACCCCATTGAGTCTGAGAGTACCATCAATACGCAGATGCAGGAGACAGAAGAAGAGAGAGAACTGAGATATAGGGTGCTATTCAGCACTCTCGATGTCAAGGGTACCGGAAGAGTGAATTTAAATGACTTCATACAAAGGTATACCCATACCAACAATCTTTTACAAGACAGGGCGACCATTGTCGAATTGTTCGATTCATTCGACTTGAACAAGGATAATATCATTGATTTTGAGGACTTTCAAAGATACTTGATTGTAGCTGAGAACCAGATCAAAAATGGATTTCTGTTATTGGATTTGGACAAAGACGGAAAGTTATATAAAAGTGACTTAGTACGGTATTTCCAAAACAAATTAAACATTGATGCCAATGATAGGGAGATTGATCTGTTCTTCCAGAACTTGGATAATAAAAATGATGGGATAATAACTTATGATGAATTTAGGGATTTCCTCTTGTTTATGCCACGCTTGAACGGATCTCGTATTAAGGCCGCATTCCAGATCTTCAGCAATGACAACTTGGATTATACAAATTCAGAAGGTGATGTTACCGTTATAAATGACTTCCTCAAGGGGTTTGGATATTTTCTCAGTGGAGGTTTAAGTGGTGTTGTTTCGAGAACCACTACTGCCCCCTTTGACAGAATCAAAGTGTTTTTGATTGCCAGAACAGACTTGACATCAACTCTAATACATTCATCCAAGATACCCTTGCCCAAAACGAACAAATTAAAATCACCCATAGTGAAGGCTGCAACATCTTTGTACAAACAAGGGGGTCTTAGGCTGTTTTATGTGGGAAACGGATTGAACGTGCTAAAAGTGTTTCCAGAGAGTGCCATGAAATATGGTTCATTCGAGTTGGCCAAAAAATTCTTCTGTAATGTGGAGGGTGTACAGGATCCAGGAGAGTTAAGCAAAGGTTCTACCTATTTGAGTGGTGGTATTGCAGGTGTCTTTGCACAAATGACAGTTTATCCCGTTGACACTTTAAAATACCGTATACAGTGTGCTCAATTGGACTCCAAATTACAAGGCACACCTTTATTAATTTCTACAGCGAAACAGATGTTCCGTGAGGGAGGAATTCACATTTTTTATCGTGGTTTGACGGCCGGTATCACTGGTATGTTTCCATATCTGGCTTTAGATCTTGGTACTTTTTCAAGTATCAAAAAGTGGTATCTTCAAAAGGAGTCAATCGAGCAAAATCTTCCGGAGGAAGATGTCAAATTACCAAATCATATAGTGCTATCGATGGGTGCTATATCGGGAACCTTCGGTGCCAGCATGGTATATCCCATAAATTTAATCAGAACTAGATTGCAGCTGCAGGGTACTTATGCGCATCCATATACTTATAATGGATTCTTTGATTGTCTGAGATTGACGTTGCAGAGAGAAGGTTATGCCGGGTTGTATAAAGGGTTGACCCCCAATTTGCTAAAAGTGGCACCGCTGGTAAGTATATCTTACTTGTGCTATGAGAATCTCAAAGATTTATTAGGATTGGCTTAGTGATGACTGTATGTAATTTGTTTCGATCTTCAAAAAATCCAAATCAATGCCTGTCAATGGCGAGATTCTTGATACATTACTTGACTTGATATCGTTCGAGATGTACATATCGTCATCCAAGATGTCATCGCTTTTGATGAAGATTCTGAAAATTGGTACCACAGGTAGTTTAGGACATTTAATCAATTTATCAGTTAACTGTATCAAATTCAACTTGAACAGTGAGTGTATTTCCCATGCATCCAAATTGGTGATTTCAAGCTCTTGATGGTTGAACTTGTTAAAAATGTAATTTTTTAAATCAATTTCAAACACCTCCACACTCTTACTCTGTTCTTGCGCTACCACACCTGCAACATTATTGCTTTCAGATGGTGATGTTACGCACAACTTGATTAATTGCACAGATTTTAAAAATTTAGACAAGTTGGAGATAAATTCGTCAATAAACTTGATAATTTGTGGATGCCTGTTGCTGGGCACTTTTAGTTTGAAAGATTGCTTGAATTCAAACGACTCCGGTGGATAACAGCCACGGTGATATAAGATGAGGTTAATACAGTCAACAACGTACTCAAATAAGAGCTTGTTCACCTCATCTATATCCATATTGCATCTAAATCGTTCTGCTAACTTTGTTGTTGCTGCATTCACAAAGAGTTACTACAAAAAAAAAAAAATCGAAATTGATGTCGCGTTTACACCTACATCGCGTACTCCTACTGATGTTAAAGCAGATTTCGACTCAAGATGTACACAAGATTACCTCGGGTCAAGTCATCATTGACCTCAGATCTTGTCTAAAAGAGCTAATCGAGAACTCTATCGATGCTCATGCCTCAAGACTTGAAATCACGATAAAAAACTATGGTGTGCAATCGCTTGAATTAAGCGATGACGGTGATGGTATTGTTGAGCAAGATTACGACAAGATATGCCTCAACCATTACACTTCAAAGATCAAGGACTTCAGTGATGTTAACAAGGTGCAAACTTTTGGATTTCGTGGTGAGCTGATGTCGTCGTTGTGTGGTATTGCGGATTTGTCCATCTTGACTAAAACCAAAGATGAGGCGTTTCTGATGAAGTTGAAATATGACCATTTGGGAAACTTGTTGGAAAAATCCAAATCTAGCAGAAATAAGGGTACCACAGTGGTGGTTGAAAATTTGTTCAAGAATCTTCCAGTGAGACAAAAGAATTTTGTCAAGCATTGCAGAAAGGAATTCGTTAAGATGATTAACTTGGTACAACAGTATTGCGTCATCACAAACTTGCGATTCATTGTACAACATATCACCAATGACGGTAAGAAGAAGCTCGTGCTCTCGTCGCAAGGCAACCAATCGATGTTTGCCAACATCACACAGGTTTTCAACAAGCAATTTAGTTCCACATTGGAGAATATCGATATGGTGATACCCGAATACGACATCACTGTGTCAGGATACATATCGAATTGCTCTTTCGGTCATGGAAGGAGTTCTGGAGACAGACAAATGGTATTCATTAATGGAAGACCGGTTGGTTTACCCAAGTTGAACAAGTTGATCAACGAAATATACAAGACTTTCAACCACTTGGAAACACCCAGTTTTTTTTTGAACTTGAAAATTAATACAGATCTTCTTGACATCAACATAACACCAGATAAGATGACGGTATTGATCTCGAAAGAGTTTCAGATTTTTGAGTTGTTTAAATTGCAATTGTTGGATTTTTATAACGAGCAAGCACATCTCTTGCCAAAGAACTCCAACGCTGAAATTGATAAGAGGCAGAGCAACTTAGATGGTCTCTTAGATGAGATCGATGAAGGCACCACCTCAACCGAACTGTCGTCGCTTTTTGAAAGTACGACGGAAATTTTGGAGCAAAAAACAGGCAGTGAGTCATCTGTTAATGATTCCAAAGATGATTCCTTTGCTGAAATACGAGCCAGGATCAAAAAGAGAGCTGCACCTCTTGATGAACAAAATGTTGCTGGTTTAAAGAGAAGAAGAGAAATTTATTTGAAATTAGATGACAAGGTATATCATGAATATACAGAAGGAGAGGATGAAAATGAAATCGAAAATGACAATGAAGACGCGGATATCGATGATGCGGCAGATGACAATTCTGCTGAAACAAGTCTAGAGCTGCCCGAGGAGGGGGGCAAAGAGTTTAGTAATAACCCTAAGATGAAAATTAGATCAAATTTTCAACGTTATGATGTGTACTTAACCATAGATGAGGAAGATTTATACAAGCCCAGTTTCCCTAGCTTAGGACGTCCATTCTCCCATGACTCATCCCAGAAACTACAACAACCTCTTGAAGATGTGGAAGTTAGTGATTTGACACAGAATCAGATATCGATAAAGAAGTCTCAATTCACTGAGATGCACATCATTGGCCAATTTAACCTTGGATTTATCATTGTTAGTTTGAAGATGGATAATCTGTTAAACTTGTTTATTGTTGATCAGCATGCTTCAGACGAGAAATACAATTTTGAGACCTTGATGCGAAATACAGTATTGACCAATCAAAAATTGATTTCTCCCTTGGATTTACAAAAGTCGTTGAACTCATTAGACGAATTGATCGTGCGAGATAATCTTGATATATTTAACAAGAATGGATTTCAAATCGAACATGATAACAACAACAACAACAACAACAACAACAATGCCAATGAACTTAAGTTACTTACCACACCAATGTCCAAAAATGTAGTGTTTAATATTCAGGATTTCGAAGAGTTGATCCATTTGATTAAGTCAAACCCTCACAATCCCAATATTCGCCCTTCAAAAATCTACAAGATGTTTGCATCCCGAGCATGTAGATCATCGGTGATGATCGGTGATCATTTGACCGTGGCGAAGATGCAAAAGTTGGTACTGCAGTTGAGCACGATTGATAAGCCTTGGAATTGTCCGCATGGAAGACCAACGATGAGACATTTGTTACTGTTGAATGATGATGATGAAACTTGCTTTGTCGAAGACTATTGCTACTGATTTCATTTTTGATACAATTTTAAAAATCACTTCAGTGCCAATACTGCGAGAAGATTTGGTAGTTGAATACTTTCGAAACGTACATCCATCGCGGTCTAAAGATAGCTTGCATACAATTTTTTTTTTTTTTTGGATAATAGATGTATATAGGCATCAAACGTATTAGGACACTTTAGTCCACAATTGTTAGAATAAGATACAATTATAAAATTCATATGTGATCAATGTAGAAAATTGATCAAAATAAGATCGGGGTAAGGGTAGTTTAGTATCTTATCATATCATACATATCATTTTGACGTATTCCAACCGATAAGCTGTGGATGTGACAGACGGGTGACCAGCTCCAGATTGCTCAACTGGATGCGTTTTTATCATTTGTTATTGTTTGTTATTTTGAGAAGGGATGCCTTATCCGTTGTGTTTCCATGTTGTGTCATATGTATCTATATCAGAAGCGAGCAGAGACCATCACTGTCGATACAAAATTACCCTCCAATAATTCTTCACAAAAGATACGACTGATTCCAATGGGTGGGCTAATTTCAATTTGAAACTTTATATTAAACAAAATCAAAAGATGGGGATATATGCCTTAATCGAGCTCATCGCATGTAGTAGTTGATCTTTTCCTTTATGTTGTTGTGTAACACTGAGGAAAGTCTTGCCTGAAAAATTTCTTGCCAAGCTAATTAGCAATTGCTCGAATCCTCACTGATAAGTTTATCCGACGGTGATTGATTGGTTGTTGTTGTTCAAGCGAGACCATGGAAGAGAGAGATAGATAGAGAGATAACTAGTTCTCCACAAGTGGTTTTGACTTCGCCACATCACTTGTGAGAAGATATGCTAGTGAAGGCAAAGAAGGCTTTTTTTTAGTCAGATCAACCTTGGAATGAATCGAGTTGAAATTTATGACCGGACTAGCATTTGAAAAATCCTGATAAACACAACTGATTTGCTTGAATCGCTGTTCCCCTTTCTATAGATTCCATTTCAGTACCTTTACTAATACACCATACCTCCATCTATGTTAACACCTATCTATATAGATTAATTGATATAACGTACCTAACCCTCCCCTTACCTATCATCAATTCTCTTTCAGTGGCTGACTGTGAATTCGAAAAGAAAAAAAATTAATTTGCCAAGTATGTGCATTCAAAAGGGGGGCAAAATCAGAAAAAAAGACAAGAAGATCGATCTATTGGAAGGGCGCTCAAAGATGTTTTTTTTTTTTTCCTTTCCCCTATTTTACTACAGCACCCTTTCTTCTTTAGAGGTTACACACAACAACATTATTCAAAGGCTTGTACACTTCCGACGGTGGTCTGAGGCGGTCAACTTTGAGCCTATCTCATCACCAGTATTTCTAAGTAATTATTAGCATCGCGATTTATCACTCTTGTTTTCTTTTTCTTTTTCTTTTTTTTTTTTGTTTTTATTTTGTCTACACACAATAAATTGTTTGTTCGGCGGGCCCGCTTATCGCACTTTTTGGCTTATAGGGTCCAGTATGCACTTTGATAACCGATGCAGGGTCTGGTTAAAATGATGAGGGAAGGTGATGATGATGATAAGGAAAAACTTGAACGAAAATTTGTGTCATCCAAATATAAAGTCGATGAGAGATCTCTATATATAACACTTGGTTTTTTTGTTTAAATATCATTTGATAAGTTTTTCAAATATCATTACATCTGTTGTATAAGGGATAATGGTTTTAGAAAACGTGAAATCACGTCAGAGTATCTACAATAGTGATGCGAATCATGATGATAATGTGAATCCAATCAAGACGAGGGAGAACCTTCAACTGACGTCGTCATCTTCAGCTTTGGGGCTGAGTAGTGCCTCATTTGCAGAGAGAAAGGACGATGGGGTACAACTTGAAATCAAGGAATTGGACGACTATCTGACATCAGTAACTGAGAAGCCTGTGACTTGGAAGGACAAATGGAAGAAAACTTGGTGGCCACGATTACGTCCTTGGGTTCATTTATTTTGTGCTTGTTTCTTCACCAGTTGGTGGATCTCGATCATCGTTCAAAAAGAGCACAGACCTCATTGGTTGATCCCTACTTTTGTGTATGCTTTTATCATGTTGAGATTCATTTTTTGGTACATTCCATCGAGTCTGGTGGTGAAGCTGGCAAAATTCTTGTGGAAACCATGCGTTGATTTGCTTTACAAGATCATCCCACTGGAGAAATACAGATTACTTGGTTCGTTTATCATTGTAATAGCTGTACATCTGTTGGCAACATTTATCGATGCACCAAAGGAAGGTAGTGCTCGTTTGGATAGGTTTATCAGTTTCTTGGGTTATTGGATTTGTATTGGTTTATTTTACATCACATCGAAAAACAGAGCCATGATTGACTGGAAGCTGGTTCTTGCCGGTATCATGGCCCAATTCGTTCTCGGTCTTTTCATCTTGCGTACTAAAGCCGGTCATGACTTGTTTATCTTCTTAGCAAAATTGGCACAAACATTTTTAAGATTTGCCAAAGCCGGTTCCACTTTCTTGTTTAATGAGGAGTTACTGTACAGTTCCGGTTACTTCACCATGAACGTTTTCCCAGCTGTGATGTTTTTCAGTTCCACCGTTTACATCTTGTCATATATCGGTTGGGTGCAATGGGCAGTCCGTAAGGTTTCAACTATATTCACATGGGGGATGAATTTGTCCGGTATGGAAGCCATTGTCGCCTCTGCTACACCTTTCATCGGTTCCATCGAAGCCACCATCTTGATGAAACCTTACATTCCATTTGCCACCACCGCCGAATTTCATATCATGAACGCAGTTGGATTCAGTACCATCTCTGGTGGTGCCATTGTCAGTTACTCGTCGATTGGATTGAACGTTAGTGCCTTGTTAACCGCTGCTATCATGTCTGTACCACTGGGTATTGCACTTGCCCGGTTAAGATTCCCCGAAGAAGAGGAACAAATAACTCTGGGAGGTAAATTGGATGCCATTGATCCAGAAGAATTGGAAAAGGGACAAGAGAAACTGTATAACATTGTACACGCCTTCAGTTTAGGTTCCTGGACAGGTATACAGATTTCATTGGCCATGTTTACCAACTTGTTATGTATCAATGCCACTGTCACGATGATTGATCTGATATTTTCATGGTTCGGAAGATACTGGGGGATCCCAGAATTGACATCAAAGCAAATTGTTGGTTACCTCTTTTACCCATTGACGTTCTTCTTGGGTGTATCAAGACAGGATACTTATAAGATCTCCAAGTTGTTGGGTACCAAATTGGTTTACAATGAGTTTATCGCTTATGAAGAGTTATTGGAGTCTGCACTTACTACGAGTAAAAGATCTCAGATGTTGGCCACTTATGTGCTTTGTTCGTATGCCAATTTCGGTACACTGGCTGAGAAGATTGCCATCATGGTAAGATTAGCCCCAGATAGAATCCAAGCCATCACAGGTACCGTGTGGAGTAGTTTACTGACAGGGTTCATGGCTTCGTTTTTAACTGCATGTTTCGCGGGTTGTATCACAAACAACGTTGACGAATTCAGCGTCACTTCTACTTTATAATTTGTTTTTTAATCACGCGTATCTTTTTTATCTGTTGTATGCTTTAAAGATGACTTTATCTTTTTTTATCTATGGTAAGCTTTAAAGATGAATATCTTTAAATAATTTGTATGCTTAAAAGATATGAATGTGACATTGTGTGTCATGTTGATTTTGAATATAGGTATATATATATATATATGTATATATATATAGCTGAACAAGTCTACTTGGTTTCTAATTCAGGTGGCGGGGTCCAAGGCTTGACACCATCAAATTTGATCTTGTACAGCATACTGATATATGCATTGGTAAAGTCCTCATAGATCGATTTTGCCAATATCGAGTTCACCTCTGTGACACCTTCTCTCACTTGCACGGTGAAGTCATCCCCAACGGACATCATCATGCCTCGTGGCCAAGGGGCGATGGTCATATCGACCAATTCCTCTTGTGATTTTTTTTCTTCTTCTGCGAGTGATGATACTGATGATGATGATGATGATGATGATGATGATGACAGTTCCAAGCGCAGATATTTGTTGAATAAATTGGTGGACACCACTTCTGCAGACCTGTATGCACCACCGGCAACTTTCATCACTGGTAATTTCATGATATCACCGATGGCAAAGATATTTTCATACGCCACCTCGGGCTCAAACCCTGCCGTGGCATCAAAGGGGTCCTTATCTGAAGGATAATTATGAATGAATTGCAATTTATTATTGACACTCACTTCATGAGTCTTTTCATCGATGCAATTTTGGAAATATTCATTCTGTAAATGTTGGGTCCTATTCTTCTTTGAACCGCACCATAAGATTAAATCCGACTTGACAAACTCACCCGTGGTGGTCTCAAACCCGCCTTCCACATCTTTGGCGTATCGGGTCTTCAATTTCAATTCGATCCCAAGATCAACCAACCTCTTGCCGATCTTATCCTTGAATTCATCTTCCAAGTCCTCGGGAGGCATCTTGTCATAAGGATGCACCAATACGATATGTTTGTCTGGGAATGCTTGTTTTAATTCACCAGCGGTCTCGATACCAACAGCACCGGCACCGATGATGGTGATGATGTTAGCACCACTGATGATGTCATGACTATGGGTCATCTCTTCAACAAAACTTTTCTTCGTGTAACCCTTTGGATCAAAGGGCCAAGATCGGGCCCTACCGGTGGCATTGATCATGTAATCAAATGGTAATGTGATCTTTTCCGAACTCAATTTAGAATCACGGACTAAAGTGATATCAGCCTCCTTTGGAGATAAGTTTTCCAATAAACCATGAACGAAATTTAATTTGTACTTATCGTTATCGGTACCAAATGGGATATCGTAATCGTTGGCATAGGTTTGTTTGGCAAATGGTGTATCAAAGACAGATCTCGGTATGGCTAAAATGTTGATGAAACCTTCACGTGGGTCCACTAGAGTGATATCAAATTTGGTCTTGGTGAAAGGTGTTGGGTTTTGATCTAATTTGGTGAGGAAATGATTGAAAAATGATTTCCCACCAAAAGAACCACCGGCAATCAAGATTCTTATGGTTTGCTTGGAGATTGACATCTTGTTGAGATCCTTGATGACAGCTTGTTCCATTCTTGATCCAGATATATCGATAATTGAATTAAATTATCTATATATATGTATATGTGGCTATCGAATGAGAGGCGATATCAATCTGATATATATATATATATATATTATGTACAAGGTTAGGTTATAAACTCCGTGGACCCCATCTTATTTTTCACTTTTTTTTTTTGAAAGGCAAAGAAAAAAAAATATAGTTGATGAATGAGAACAATAACAAAACGCCCCCATTTAAGCGCGCTAAGTTACTGAACTGGTGTTTATTAAGGGTAAAACACACCATCTTCCCCATACCGATATATTCGAAATTGAGTTCACTTTAGAAATTATCACACACTTGGACAAAGTATTGTTTGTCATTCAGTTAAAGCGTAATGGAATCAATCATTCATATCACCTTCTCTTCCTCCTCCCTCTTATTTAGTGACCGCTATCTGGAGCTAGTACTAATCATGCACGACTCTTCGAAATAATCATATTCACCCCTTCACAAAGAAATAAATAAATTCATCCATTTAATAATATGATAAGAAGATTGAGTATGTCGGATCAGGGTTATAGCAAATATCTTTTAAATATGATCGATTTAAAGGGGTAAAAGATTGAAAAGAAAAAAATGAACAAATAACATCTATCTTCTTCTGTCCTTTAGAGACGCTACTATAGTTTAGTGTGTTATTATTGATTTTCTTTCTTTTAATTGATATCTGTAATCGCTTAAATGCCTTACTCCAGGTACGGTACGATCGAATAGTGGCATGTGCAATAGTAGTTCTAGTCGATGTAAAACAAATATCTGGGCAAGATAATAATCACCAAATGGTGTTGTTTTATTTTAGTTACTTTATATGCGCTTTCTCGGATTTCGGTTCTTGTTCGTGAAGCCACAATATCAATATATTTGGATTGTCGTAAAAAAACGGTTTCAAATTTTTCAAATTTTTTTTTTCATTTTTCACTAATTTATTTCATTTATATATTATATTATTATTATTATTATCTCCGATATAATAACCCATATGCCATTCACCATTTATTTGAGAGAAGAGTAGTAGTAGTAGTACCTGGTTACTATGTCTCTCTTCTTCTTCTTCTTTATTTCCATTCTTGCTGACCCTTATATCAATAAACTCACTTTATGATAACTAAACAGCTCAAATCAATCCAATCAATTAATTGTTATCTCTCTTGTACTCTTCTCTGTACTCAATGGCTCTAGCAATCTCCTTAAACTTGTTATTAAATGAGTAGTAATCATCTTTAATCTCAATTTTGGTCACTGGATCATGTTGAGGATGTCTAGATCTTTCTAACATCAACAATGGATCATGTTGTGATGCTGCTAGTCTGTATTGAGCAAATGAAGTGAATCTTGTTGGCTCAATGGCTTGTTGTTTATTAGTGTTTTGTTTCAACAGTGTCATAGTGGTGGTATGTAAAGATCTTTTAGTCGTTGTTCTTGTTGCCAGCACTATCAACTGTCTTTTAATTGGTTGTAGTAACATCTTTGTAATTATGTGTGTGTATTATATATATATATATATACAGATATATCTGGAGGGGGAAGGGTATAATGATTATATATATAGACTAGTGTAATTGAATAGATGAGGAGAGGCAGGGGTATTTATATATTTTATACAGATATTATACATATGTATAATACAAAAGTGTGGTGATGGTATGTATATATTGAGAATAGATAACCGTATAAATCAGGTTGTGTGATAAAGAAAAGATCTCTCCTTATAATCAATGAGCTGATTATCTATCTCTCTCTTTGATTTATTTATTTATTGATCATGCTTTTTTTTTTTTTTATATATTTTAATTTGTCTGATTTATTTATTTATTATTGAAATAAATTCGTGTATATTCATACCAAATAATGTGGTTATCGGTCTTTTTTTATATCAATAAGATAAAAATATAAGCAGAGGGAGGGGAAAATTATATATATGAAAGAAAAATGTGGCTGTTTTTTTTTTTTTTTTTTTTCTTTTGTATATTATTTAATCACTCTTTACTAGTCCTTTTAAACTCCTTCTTCTTGATCTCTCGCCACCATCCAGGTATATCTTCTCCAGAACCACCACATTCTCTTTCCAGTACCATTACATTCTCCATTCCAATGGTATCCTTCAACCAAGGATGATTACACATCCCTCCAGCATCTGCTCTCTTCCTAGGTGATAACTCCAACATTGGTAATAAAAAATCATTAATCTCCTCACTATCCTTGACACTAAACTTATATTTCTCTTGTAAAACTTTTAATAAACTCCAAGGTTTCAAGTTTTTAATTTTTTTCAAACTCATCAAATCAGAATTGAAATAATTTTTAGTCTCATATCCATTTAATAATACTTCTCTTGGTATTGGTCCTAACAATTCAATAATTTGCAGTAAATGATCATCATTCTTCCCAAATGATGCACCTTGTGTAGGATCAAATAAATAATCTCCAGTGATCAATTCAAATATCAAACAACCCAAAGACCAAATATCAGTACTTGACCCCCACTCTCCATCGATAATCACCTCTGGAGATCGATACTGCCTTGTTTGAATATCATCAGTGAAATGTTTATAACACCAACATGCATTCCCCAAATCAGCAATCTTCACCTTAATAATATCTTGATCATTAATCTCATCATCAGTCGGTGGTGGAATCAAGTTGCTGTTATTATTGATATCACCACTGAATGAACTTCTAACACTACCATCCCCAATTAACATCGTACCACTATTATTATTAGTATTAGAACTAGACTCCAGTAGTGAGGTCTCTGGATGATCTTCTGGTGGAAATTGTACCATCGTTCGTAATGGAGATGACAATGGTTGTGATCCAGTGATCAATGTCTGTCTCCTCGATAACCTCGGCTTTCCCATCATCGTACTATTGTTATTGTTGTTGTTGCCGTAACTAAAACCATTCATATTATTATTGCCATTTTGATCACGACCATTATTATTATTATTAATACTGGCCGATCTCGTCATCGTCAATCCAGCAGAACTTGATGACCTTGACGATTGCGAAATTGATAATTTCCTCTTAAATTTCCTCTCCTTCAATTCTGTCTCCATGTATAATAAGATTTGTTCAACATCTCTTATCTCAAGCAAGATATTTTCCGGTTTTAAATCTGTATGTATGATACCACACTTTCTATGCAAAAAATCCAACAGTAATAAAATCTGTTTAGTAATTTGTTTCACAAACTTGATAGGCAATCCACGATGCTTATACCGTCTTATCAAACTTAACAAATTTTCTCCCAATACTTCAAAAACCATGATGATATGAGTCCCATTGGGACCGACATGATCAAAGAAATCCAACAATTTGATCAAATTATCATGACCCGGATGTGAAATATCCGTATCGTTGATAGTTGTCAACAATTTGATCTCATCGATCGCTGTCTCTCTATAATTACTGGCACTACGTACAATCTTCATTGCAACGTGTCTTTTCAATTTCAAATCCTTCGCCAACCATACGGTACTGAAATGACCCCATCCTAATTTCCTCACCAATTTATATCTCTTATCCTTATAATATTCCCCCACATACAGAGGATGATAACCTCCAGGCTTATAATCTTCCATATCTTCTTCGTTATCAAATTTGATCTTCCCCACTGCATCTTCAACATCAACTTCATCTTCAGAATTACTACTGTTGCCAAATGTATCAGAATCATTAGGATCCCAGATCGATTCTTGTACTATTCTTCGCACATCAATATCGTCCAACATAACAAAATCTTCTTTCTTGTCACCGGTATCGTTATCGTCTTTGCTGATATCCTTATTATTGATCTTTTTATTGATATCATGCTTCTCAGCTTCATTATCTTCATGATTATTGAAATCAACTGCTGCTGCTGCTGCTGCTGCTGCTGCTGCTGGAATCTCATCATCAATATTCTCCTTCAGAATCGCCAACGTCAATTTGGATCGTTGTATCACACCATTGCCACTTCCAGCAATTCGTGTCTTTGCAAATGGATTCACAAATCCACCACTGCCACCTCCAATACCTTTGAAGACATCATTACCGCTAGTGCTGGTAGTAGTTGTGCTTTTGTTGTCTTTGTTGTTTTTGTTATTCCTGTTGATGTTGTCGCTATTATGGCTATCACTAGTCTCAATTTTATCACTATCCATTGCCTCGATCTCTTAAAAACAGCTTTGTTTATCTCATCTATTGATCAAATCAGGTGTTGTCTTTGTTTGACCTTGATGATCAATATGAATGCAATTAAGTTTGAAAAAAATTCAAAACGATTGATATGCAGAAGAAAAAAAAAACCCTGTTGAATAATGAAACAGTTTATATGTACAAAGGATTAAAATGATATATATGTGTGTGTAATCTATGAAATGATAATGAATATTATATGATGGTAGAAATTGAGTATATCTCTGCAAATTATGAACAAATATTTATTAATGTTGTTATATATTTTACTACAGACGTGATTCTTTGGTCAAGATATACAGTTCACAAAAACTAAGCGAATTTTTTTTTTTTTTGATTTTTTTTTTCTTTTCTCAGAATTTTTTTTTTTTTTTTGATTTTTTAATTCTTTTTCACGCTTTCTTTCCTCTATCTGGATCAGAATGATTTGTGTATATGTGTATGTGTGTGTTGTTGTGAGCGTTAAAATTAAAGAGATAGCGGCATAGATTAAAAAAAAAATAGATAAATAAACAGATTGATGAAAAAAGTTTACTCCGAAACAATATATATATAGATGGATGGATGGATATACATATTGCTTCTGTCTCTGAACTGTTGATTGATCAACTCCATCACTTATTGAAAAGTTGCTTAAAAAATCAATAAGCTTAGTTTTGATTTAACATATTTTCATAAAGAAAATTTTATATGGATGGAAAGAAAGCACTATGTGAAAGCCCAAAATGAATTTGTTTGAAAAAAACAGAAAACTTTCCTCCCTTTGCTATATAAATAAATTTAAAACCTCTAATCCAACTCTTCCTCCATCTGAGCATCACCATCTTTATCTGTCTTCAGTTCCAGTTCAGCCTTGCTTGCTCTCTCAGCAGCCATTTTCTCAGCCATCAGCTTGGCTTGCTTAGCTTCTTGCTTAGATCTCAACAGTTGCTTCTTCTCCTCTTCTTTAGCCAAATAACGGCCTCTGATCACATTACCAATCGAAGCCAACTCCTCATATCTGGCAATATATTTGGCCTTAGATGAATCATAACCATCATCGTATAACCAATCTTCAGCCTTAGTCAACAAACCGGTCAATTTGGTCTTCTCCTCTTCTGAAGCAAATGGAGCGTATTGATCATCCAATTTACCACGTAACTCATAGATATACTCTTCCAAAGCATTCTTACGGTCTTCAGTATCAGCAACCAACTTATCTTGCATTGTCAAGGCATTTTCTATCTCGGTGTATTCTTCCAATTTGGCAGTTGGCAAGGAGTAAGTATCAGCCAAAATGGTCAAATCATTCTTCTTGACAATCTTCTTAACCTTCTTGTATTCAGGTTCATCGTCTTCCTTGGCATCTTCCTTTTCAACCAATTCATCAACTTCAACTTCTTCAACAGTGTAAGCTTGTTCAATGGTGTAAAAACCGGATGGATCATTTCTCAACTTTAATTTAACAGCAATTGATGATTCCCCGTCGTTTAATTCAACTCCTTGCAAAGTCCATTTGGCAATATCAACTGGTGTACCCTTTGGTAATTCCTCTGGCTTACTGTATTTCAGTTCAACTTGGAAATCTTTAGATCTGTACAAGGTGATGATTTTAGTAGATGGGAACAGTCCTCCTCTTGGGAAAACTTCTAATTGATCAGTGTCTTCATCCTCCTTATCCCAGTGGTATGAAACTGAGTATGGGTTGATATCTTCAAATTTAAATGGTCTAACTCTCAAAGTTGGGGAGTGAATAGCACAGATAAATGCTGCACCTTTAGCAATGGCTTCATCTTGGTTCAAAGTGAAAGATAATTGCTTACCAAAGATCTCGGATAATCTAGTCTTGACCGATGGAACTCTTGTACAACCACCAATAACTTCAATACTGTCGATATCTTCCTTTGTCAATTTGGCCATATCCAAAGCTTGTTCAATAGGTACATGGATTCTGGCCAATAATGGAGCAACAAACTCTTCCAATTCCTCTCTTGACAATTGTGATGAAACGTCGACATCGTTCATGACAGATTCAACGTTGAATGGAGCATTAGCATTAGCTGACAAAACTTTCTTTAACTTCTCAGAAGCAGCCAAAACTCTGTTGTATGCCTTTGGATTTTCTCTTATGTTGATCTTATATTTGCCAATGAATTCATCAGCAAAATGCTCAGCGATAGCTCTATCAAAATCTCTACCACCAAAATGTTTATCAGCAGCTGAACCCAAAATCTTTAATTCACCCTTCTTGACAGCGGCAATGGAGACTGAGTATGTGGAATGACCAATATCAACAAATGCAACTTTTTTTGGTTCTTCATCTGGTAAATCAGATTTGAAAACACCATAACTGACAGCGGCAGCAGTGACATCATTGACAATTCTAACTGGGTTCAAACCAGCAATTTTGGCAGCATCAGCAGCAGCTCTTCTCTGTTGTTCCGTGTACCAGACTGGGACAGCAAGACAAATATCAGTGATATTACCTTTAGTTTCCTTGACAGCCATTTGTTTGATCTTATTCAAGTACATGGCAGCCAATTGAACGGATGTGAACTCTTCTTGTTTACCACCTAATCTAACTTTGGCACCAACTTTACCATCGATATTAACCAATGGTGCAGTGAAATATGTTGCCTCCTTCTCGAAATCTGGATCATCATATGATAATCCTAAAACTCTCTTCAAATTCTCAACTGTATTTTTCAAATTGGATGTTTGCTGGTTCTTACCAGTTTCACCAATGTGTCTACTCTTGGCACCAAATCCAACAATACTTGGGGTGGCACGGTTAGAGACTTCATTGACAATGACATCAATACCTCTGTTTCTTGCAACGGCAACAACTGTGTTATTGTTACCTAAGTCAACACCGAATGGGACACTCATTGTAATATGTTCTATAAGATTTTTTAATCAGTTCTATGATATCAATGATATTGTATTAAAAATGATATACACCCAAAATCTTTTCC
Organism: Nakazawaea populi; assembly: GCA_030557235.1. Lineage (NCBI taxonomy): Eukaryota > Fungi > Ascomycota > Pichiomycetes > Alaninales > Pachysolenaceae > Nakazawaea > Nakazawaea populi. Next base: position 441,941 of record JAKTVN010000002.1, read on the forward strand.
CAAAAATAAATTATTCAAATAAGAGAGATGGCTATTTAACTCAAAAAGTAAAATTATATATGATGATGGATTGTTAATTTTTGTCCAAAAAGAAAGAGAAAGAACAAAAGAGCAAAAAAAAATTTTCACTTCCGGATATCACATGCCACAATACTTAAGAACCACCCTCGGATTCTAGAACTTTCCATCACTTCACATACTTTACATCACGTGAAACCGAGGGTTTCTTGATCAAATAACTATTCTTATCAACTATCAACAGAGTTTGGTTGTTCAATGCCATATTATACAGATGAAATCCATTTTCATTTATTAGATATTCGCTGAGCACTTTTTGTGATGCTATGTCCATCTGAGCAAGTCGATTAGGAAGTAGGATAGCAAGTGTATTGATGTTGTTGTTGTTATTCGAAATCAACTTGATCTTGCAGATGGTTTCCTCAAACTTCATGGTTTTTGATTCAACGTATTGTAAATCGGTTATTAATATGCTTAAATTATCTCCTATCAGCGCAATTATGTACAACTTATCCTGGTTTTGAGTGAAAACATAATCGCAATACTCCACGTTGGTATCTGGGATTTTAAAACTTTGTGAAAGATGCATCTGTTTTTTAATTTCCATCTTTAAAATGCTGAATTTGGCGTTGATGAAAACTTTTGAGTCCCTTGTAAGAGTGATGATTTCACTAGATGGGCTGGTGTACGTAGTTATGCAGCTAACATGAATATTCTTACTCAAATACTCTGTGATGACGTCGACATTGACATTGGATAACGCGTTCACCACCTCCAGCCTTTTTTCCTCGGACAAATCTTCATCCAAATCTTTCAACACCAAATTTAACCATTCGATAAACTTGTTGAAATTCCTGAACTCTTTGTTAAGATCGTTGATGAATCTATAAAACACCTTCAACAGCGATTGCAATTTATTGATGATCTGATCCTGAGATTTGCTCGTTATCAAAAGTGTAAAATTTGTGTAATTCACTATCAACCTCTCGATTATAGGAATAACTTTTGCAAAGAGTATGGACCGCACTTTTTGAAAACAATCTTTTGCGAGCTTTTGCCATCTCCCCAAACCCACTACTGCTAAATAGTCGGTCAGCCAAGTGTGCACCCCCTTGGATACCATTCCTGTCAATAGCACATCGTACAACTCATCAACGTAATTTGGGGTTTCATCTTTCAAGAGCTCTATCACCTTCCTACTATGCTCAATATAAATTTGAGATTCCGAATTGATCAGTTTGATAGCATCCTCTAGTGCTCCAAAGTATTTGGAAATTTTGGAGCAAATCAATGAGAGATGATTCAAATTCGGATAGCTCCTTAAGAAATCAATGTTTAATTTGTATATTATCAAGTCATCATCTAACTGGCATAGCACAAAGTTTTCTATGGCATTATCCATATTGCATACGTGTGCCAAAAATGTTCCTTCAAGCGTGATCAAATTCTCGATATTGAATATACCAAAAATTGACAAGTTCAATTGACCCTCTCCCCCATATACGATGAAATCAAATTTTTCCTTATCCTCCAAAATTGAATTTGAAACTGATGGTATAAGTGGCAACGAACGTTCGATGTATTCAAACATTGAATCGTTATCGATGATCTCCCCATTATAACATTCTGACCATGAGATTAGCTCCAATTGTTTGGCATAGTTGATCGTGGTTATAAGTTTTCCTTCATTCGTGTCATAAATTTTCATGTTCGAATCAGCATCCACTAGCAAAAAGAACTTCCCGTCGCCCTTATATGTAATCGAATAGCGATCACTACAGGGTATCTCGTAGATCTTTTCCCAATTGATTCTATAGTTTGTCAATTTTTTCCTGTGTATCACCGATATGATATCCATTGTAGGGCAAAGCTCATACTGTGAGTCAGTGGTGTCCTCTGGCAGTGCGGCCAATGAGATCGGCATCGCTTCTATGCTCGAAGGAATCGAATTGACTTGTTTGTTTATCTGCGATTGTTTGAAGTGTCAATTTCAAGGAGACGAGGAAAAAAAAAATCCATCACAAAGAGTTATTTATTTAAGGTGCAAAACACTTCCTATAAACTTTGACAGCCCATCAACTTGTTGAAGACATGTTCAAGAAAGATGTTGGGGTGAAGAACTTCAGCAACTTGAAAAATTCTGAGAGAAAAAACTTAATCGATAATCCCAATTACACCATTCCAGCCGTGGTGAAGAAATCAACCTTTAAAAATTTGGTTACTAAAGGTACTATATATGCAGATGAAGCATTGAAGCCAATTTGGTTCAAATTGAATGATTCAGACGATCTCATCCCAACAGTTTTCACATTATGGGAGAACCCGGGTTTAATTCCTGTCATAAGAACTCATGAAATTGTCATTGAAGACCATATTATAGGCGGTGCTGACTTGATGTTGCCTGGAACTGTCCCTCCATTTGATCCAGCTTTGACTAAAGGTAAAATAGTTGGGATAGTCAGTAAGGAAAATAACTTGGTTTGCATGGCTGTAGGCTACTTGACAATGGATCTCAATGGTATTGAGAAAGTCTATGGAGCCACAGGTGTGGTAGTGAAAGTTTTGCACTCGTACAATGATAAGTTGTACAATCTATATGATGCTGAGAAGCTTGAAATTCCATCAAATGACGACTTGTTACCACTTATTGAACCGGCTTCAGACGATTCGGAAGCACAACAAGCTCTACCTATCGAAGACAACAATGGAGTTGCTCAGGAAGGTGAAGAAGAGCAAGGGACAAAAAGAAATGATGATGAAGAGTCCGAAGAAGGTGAAGAAGTAGAAGAGGGAGAAGCGGCAAAGTCACCAGCAAATGTCAGCTCAGAGGCTGCTACAACTTTTGAATCTTTGCCTGTCAACATAGATGATCTGGCAGAGAGATTATCCGAGCTATCGGTGGAAGATGTCGATCACTTCTTTCACAGATCTATGTTGTATTCGTTGACGCAAGACAAAATCGATACACCCATCACGTCATCCAATTTCATGTCAAATCACATCATTAAGAATTTGCCAATAGACTCTAATATTAAAAAGACTTCATACAAAAAAACATCGAAATGGTTGAAGAGTTTGGAGAGAAATGGATACATCAAGTTGAAAGGTAAGGGAGATGATTTAATTATAACTGATGTGATGAATAAAGAACACAATGAAGAGTTAAAAAATTTTGTTCCCTATAACGTCAAGAAATCTCATCAGCCGTTCAAAGGTTCTGCTCCAACGGTCAGTAAGAACAACTTACAGATATTAAATTGGTTCAAGCCACAATCGAGAACGAGAATGTTTTTGGATGCCATGGATGCTGAGTTTGATCACTATTATACGCAGCAAGAATTGAAAGATTACCTCACTCAGTATATCAAAAGAGAGAGCTTAGTGTCACCTAAAAACTCGAAACTGATTGTTCTAGATACCACATTATCATCAGTTATCAAATGGAAGGAGTCCACAATTGGAAGAGATGTAATATTCCAAGAGTTTTTGAGTAAGAACTTTAGCAAATTCTATCAGGTTAAATTTTTGAATGGTAAGACTTCTGAATTACACAGGGGAGAGACGCCAAAAATAAAATTGATTCTCGAGACTCCAATGGGAAACAAGCAAATCACCAAAATCAGATATCCGGATTTTGGGATATTGAACATCAATATGAAGCAATTCAATAATGAGTTGAAGACCAAGTGCTCTTCATCCACCTCAATCAATGACACTCTAGTCAATGCAGATGGCACCAAGAATAATAAGGGATATTATGAAATAATGATACAAGGCGCTCATGAGAAATTGGTAACAGAAATCTTGACGAAACAATATGGAGTTGGCGTCTCGTGGATTGAAATTGAGAACAAATTGAAAAACAAGAGAAAGAAGTAGAACAGTATTATCAAGAAGGAATCGATGGGGATTTTTGCTGGGCGAATCACTTATCCTTTGCAATCAAATTAGAAACAATAAATATACTTGGATCATCAGAATGATACTTTCTTTCCTTTTTACAATTTGTATAATTGTGCAGCTTGTTTTAAAAGAGAGTAGAGTATTGATCAATGAAAATAATATACAAGAAGGAAACCTTATCATATTTTAGCTGCCAGCTTGCATCTCGTTAAGCCACTATCAGTATCATCTCTTTAAAGAAGCTTGTTTAACGCTAATACGATGGCAGTTCCAAACCACCTCTTGCCTTACACAGCCCTAGTGCGCCTGAATCGGACATATTCTCCTTCAACAAAAAAGTGAAAAGAAAAAATTTTGAATGAAAAACTGAAAGATAGAGAGAGTATGCGGTAGATCGATCACCATAAATTGATTATATAACTACTAAAAACCAGAGAAGATGTCTTTTTTGACCAAAATAGTTCCACATAGTCGCATAATAATAGGCAGTCTGTCTTTGCAGACCAGGAACTTCACATGTGCGTCGATCTCATTGGCTGCTAAAAAAGTCATAAAGAAAAGTGCTACTGCAAGAGCCGATGCCAGAAAGCTGAGACAACAGAAGATGGCTGAAAAGAGATTGGAAGCTAGAAAATCCCCTGCATTGAACCCGCTATACATGGATATTCCAACAGCTTTAAGATATTTGAGAGCTGCCGAAGTGGGTAGACCCCCACAAGAATCCACGTTGACTTTACAGATGAAAATTGTCAATGAACAAGGTGCCAAACCAGTTGCTGGCTCGGTGACTTTACCTAGACCTATTCAGGAAGCCAGAATCTTGGTCTTTATCGAGGGTGAGGAGAACCAACAGAGGATGTTAGATGCTGGTGCTAAGGTCGCAGGTGGAGCCGAGTTGGTTGACAAGATAGCCAAGAATGAGATTGTATTGAATTTCAACCAATGTTTCGCTTCACCAGAGATGGTGAAACATTTAGGTCCTATAGCGAGAACATTGGGACCAAAAGGGTTGATGCCAAATGTTAAGAGAGGTACAGTGACAAAGGAAATTGAGTCTAAAATGCAAGAGATTATGGGCACCCTACCATTTAGACAAAGAACTCAGGTCTTAGCAGTACCTGTTGGAAGGTGTAACTTCCCAGATGAAGATGTTATCAAAAATGTGATGGCCGTTTCTAGTGAAGTTAGACTGAGTGCTGTAAAAGTCTCCACTAAGAAACCTGCTCTTGTTGGCCAAACTGTTTTAAGTAGTCCTCATGGACCAGGAATCGTTATCGATTTTTAAAAGGAATGAATAGATAAAGAAGATAGAGCGGTTAAAAATATGTATATACTAAATTATCAATTTCTCATGACAATACAGTTTGTAAAGAAAATCGCGTTTCACACCTTTCTTAATGATGATCATATTGTTAAAAGATAGCAAAAGTTGAAATGACACGAAAAAAAATGAATTTTCAAAAAATATATAAGTGTCACCCACAACACAAGGCAGATTTCACCAGATGCCTTCTGAACAAGTGAGCTCACTCACTAAGGCACCACTGCCTGAGCCAATTAGTGGAATTTATCGAAGAGTGAATTTGATACTGATATTTGCTATTTACTTCATAGTGATTGGGGTACCGTTATGGTTTTATACGACATCCATCTATCAGTCGAGTCTCCCTATAGCTGATATTAAACAATTAGAATCAACAACAAAAATCAGTTTCGATGTTCCAATTTATATCAAGCTACCAAAGCCATTGAGGCACTTGACTTCTAGAACACAGCGACTTCTTGATGAAGAATTGATCAACCTGGGAGTGAATTTTTCAGAATATCATCTTTCGTTGACTCCCATCCCAATGAGTCAACAAGTTAGCAATGAAGATTATGAGATCATTCTTGAATCAGCAATGGAAGGTGATGATGATTCGGTCTATGTCGACCCTTTTGGTAGGTCTGCCAAGTTGTTGTTCTCTAACACTGTGGTGGCCAATGATAAACTTCCCGATTTCTTGATGAGGGTGATAGTAAATGACATTTTCCAACATGAAATAAATCAACATGGATCAAAATTATCGGCAACAGCGAAAAAGAAGCATGAGAAATTGGCTCTGCCATACTCGCTGCATTACAACCTTGTTTTTTCATTAGTGGTGGAGAACGGGACCCCTTTCAATTGGGAAATATCTGAGGCCATCGATGAGTATTTCACCAATTTTATCAGTCAATTGTCTAGCTTCACCAACTTTACCATTGACACACAGATCCAATATTATTGTGATATAGATTCTCTGCTTTTAGAGGAAGATGGGGTGAGAATTTTGAGTATGAAGGAGTTGTCAACTTTTGTTGATTATGGAGGTTGGAATTTGATCGATCTGATTTCTATTGATTCGACAATAAATTTTTTGATTTATGTGCCAAAAAGCCCATTGCATATAGAAAATTCTTTGACAAACAGTTTCATCATCCCGCAATGGGGAGGTGTCAAAATTTTCAATACTGAACATACATCGATTACAAAAGAAGACTTACTACCGATGTTGGAAACTTTCTCGTCACAATTATTGACATTGCTAGATTTTGCCAAGAGCCCTAAATCTTTGAAGATAAGACTTGATATGATTAAGAGGTTGACTGTTCAAAACAATTTGAGAAAAAGTTTTGATAACTTGAATTCATTGATCAAATTAGTTCAACAATTGTTGGACATACCAATTCCTGAAGCGACTCTAAATCATGTTCAAGATTCGCTTGAATCTATCAAGTTATTATCAACAGAGGATATGAGTCTTGATAATAAATTGGTCATTTCAAACAAAGCTGTGAAATCATCAAACGCTGCTTTTTTCCAAAAAGATATGATTCAACAAAATTATTTTCCACAAGCTCACAAGTTCACTATTTACCTACCCATAGTTGGTCCTGTTGTGCTAATATTGTTGAACTCATCAATAAGGTCTATACTCGACTTAAAGAGGCTGAAAAAGTGAGTGATTCGAGGTAAATCAATACACACACGCATATTAATTCTTTGTGTCATTTTTAAAAGTGAAATTTTTGCTTTGCTTCTTTCTATGTACATCATTTTCCCTTTCTATATCTATAGCTTAATGAGTTAAATACCACCTTCCTTTGAGTTTCCTTCTCTTGACAATTTTTCTTCCGTTAACAGTCTTCATCCTTGCCAAAAAACCTAATCTTCTCTTTCTTTTAATGGTACTTGGTTGATAAGTATTACCTCTATTACCACCTCTATGTTTACCTCTTGATGCAAATCTGAGTTGTTGGAAGGAGTTCATCAAGGACGTGATAGGAGAACTGGATATTGTCTGTAAGATGAAGTTGGATTGGAAAATGGTTGTTGATGATGGTGATTGTTGGCGTATTAAACTTAAAGCAGATGGACTTGTAAAGGATGTAAAAGTACGCATGGAGTGAGTATTCAGTTGTATGATGGGGCGTTGTATACCTATATTCCAGGAACGCTTTATTATTGAGTTAAACATCTTGTAGATATAGAAACTGATTTGTATGTATGTATGTATTTATGTATGTGTTTCCCACCCCAGTATGGCGTTGATGATTACTACTCTACTGGAAAATTTTGTGAGAATTGAAATACTCGGGTCTGACATTTGTTGTACCGTGATGGATGAGTTATTGACACGGGAGTATCTTAAGGTTAAAGAAGAAGAAAAAAAAAAATTTATTTCAAAAGAGAAAGGAAAGAAGAAGAAGAACAAAGAGGATAAAGAGGATAGAGGTAGATTAATATAACGGAACAATGTCAAGTGCTGGTATCCGTCCTCCTAGAAGAACAGCTCCAAGTACAGTCAATACACCTGTTGCTGTCTATGTCTTACAAGACACATCGTTGGATACTTCAGAAACGCAATCGTTATTGGATCAATTCTTAGCTGAAGCGGAAGGTGGTGCAGATTCTCTCATAAACTCATCGCACAATACCAATATATCACAATTGAAAAGGTGTCAAAGAGAACTTAGAGGTTTGACACCTTTATTACAAGATATTCAGCAGCTGTCCAGTAAACCAATACGAAACAGTCAGCACCAACAACCTCTTCAAAATAAGAAGATCAAATTTGATGATGATGATGAGAGTAATGAAGGGGCCATAGTAGATCTGGTGAGGGAAAGTGAATCGGTAGTGGTAGGGAAATCTAGTGGTATTGATAAGGAGGAAAGGAAGAGATTAAAGAAGGAGCGTAGAAAGGAAGAGCGTAAGAGAAAGTTAGAACAAGAAGACTGAGATCTATCTATGTACAATAATAATAATAATCAATAGTCGTGTGTTATAAAACTATTAATTCCATAAATGGTAATATTAAGGGAACACACACTACCATTTCCTTACTCTTCTTCTTTTCTGTTTTTTTTTTTTTTTTTTTGATGGGATTTCCCTCACACAAGTGATGATGATTGCATTTGAATTGATTGATGACTCTTCTTCTTCTTCTTCTTCTTCTTCTCACAATCAAAGAAAAAAAGTGAAAAATAGTTGAAAAAAAGAAAAATAAAAAAAAAAAAGTTCATTATATTGGAAGATCAAAACAAGAGTTTACTTCAATATATCTCTATTATTCATATAATAATCAAATATGGTTAAGAAAGCTGGTGTCTTAGGAGCTACAGGTTCCGTTGGTCAACGTTTTATTTTGCTTTTAGCAGACCATCCAGAGTTTGACTTGGTTGCCTTGGGTGCTTCACCAAGATCCGCTGGTAAAGCTTACAAAGATGCTGTTTCATGGAAACAAACCTCATTACTTCCTGCAAAATTTGGAGACATTGTCGTCACTGAGTGTACAGCTGATGCTTTCAAAGACTGTGATATTGTTTTTTCAGGTTTAGATGCAGACGTTGCAGGTCCTGTTGAAAAAGAATTTGTCGAAGCGGGATTGTCCGTTGTCTCTAATGCTAAGAATTATAGACAGGATCCAAATGTACCTTTGATTGTCCCTATTGTCAACATCGAACATTTAGATGTCATTGACAAAAATGTCAAGGATGCAAAGGCTAAGACTGGTAAGAAACCAGGTTATATCGTTTGCATTTCTAATTGTTCTACAGCTGGTTTAGTAGCCCCATTGAAACCACTTGTTGAAAGATTTGGTCCTTTGGAAATCTTGACAACAACAACATTGCAAGCTATCTCAGGTGCAGGTTTCTCCCCAGGTGTTGGTGGTATGGATATTTTGGATAACATTGTTCCATACATAAGTGGAGAAGAAGAAAAGATTGAATGGGAGACAAAGAAGATTTTAGGTAATATAGCCGAGGATGGCGTCTCTTTTGCTCCATTGTCCAACGATGAGTTGAAAGTTTCAGCTCAATGTAACAGAGTTCCTGTCATTGATGGTCACACTGAATGTATCTCTTTGAAATTCCATAACAGACCGGCTCCATCAGTTGATCAAGTTAAAGCTTGTTTGAGAGAATATGTTTGTGATGCCTCAAAATTGGGTTGTCACTCAGCTCCAAAGCAAACTATTCATGTCTTGGAAGAACCGGACAGACCACAACCAAGATTGGACAGGGATAGAGATGCCGGTTACGGTGTCAGTGTTGGTAGAATCAGAGAAGATAGTGTATTAGATTTCAAGATGGTTGTCTTATCTCATAACACCATTATCGGTGCTGCAGGTGCCGGTATCTTGATAGGTGAGGTTTTGGCTGCAAGAGGATTACTTTAACTTCTCTACATCTCACCATGTGTAATAGAAATAAGATGATAAATAGATTAATACAGTAATGATTCAATTGACAGTTTTTTCGATCAATCACTCGAGAAAACCTAAAAAAAAAATCGATATATCACACAGCCCGATTATCCAAAGAAATCAACACCACTCACCAGTTATATACCGTGATAATGATGCCTCCATCACCTCCAATGGAATCCATCACGTTTAAAACAAAATCAATTTACTGGAAACCCAACCATTTCAATAGTATATTATTGCAAAACAACAATGGTCCATGTTTCCTAATCTCATTGGTAAACTCATTGATCTTATCGCATGAGTTAAAAAGTGGGGGATCTGATGCTTTTGATGATGAGGGCTGGACTACTGTACATAAGAGAAACAATTACAACAAGAGTGCAGTGTCTTTAACCACCTCCAACACCACATCTGCAGACAATAACAATAACAACAATAATAGTAATAATAATAATAATAATAATAACAATTCCCTGGACTTGCTTGAAGCCAAAAGAGCTCCTCCAAGAGTCAGGATAACTGATGAGATGTTAGTACCAATAAAGACGTTGTTATCAAGGTCTGAAGTCAAGCTAACAGACTTGTTAAGTGAGCTTACATCGTTGTTGTTGGTCTTGAACGGCAATGATGATGATCTAACTTTAATTTTTGACAACTTATCGGTGTTGCACACGGGATTGAGTATCAATCCTGATTTCGATGAAGGTATTGTAGATACCGGCAAAAATCCGGTTTTAGATATATGTGATAAACTCGGATTGAAAGTTATTCATGGTTGGTTATTGAGTGAAAGTGAAAAAGATGGGATTCTAAAAAATATCAAAGATTATGACAGCTTGATGGACTTGAAAGTTGAAACCTTGGATAATATAAACCAACTTGAGCTTTCAGAATTTGACCCTTCTGGAGGTAGTCGTAGTACTATACTGGAAAATTTGAAAACACAACGGCACAAATTGAAACAAATAAATGAGTTTTTAGGTGAAAATGCAACCGAATTGACCCCCTTTGGTTTGCTACTATTAAAGACTACGGACAAATTTATCAAGAACAATGAGATCGCCATCTTCTTCAGAAACAACCATTTCAATACCATCTACAAGAAAGATGATCAACTATATTTGCTATTAATCGACGAAGGCTTTAGGTCAAACAAGTCCTACAATGAAGCTTTAGTTTGGGAAACTTTGACAAGTATCAATGGTAGCACAGATACCTTGTTGGATGGAAATTTCCTTCCAATTAATGAAACTCAACTGGATAGCAGTAACTTAGCAACAAAGCTGCCACAGACTCAGATAAACTATGATGACTATACGATGAACGATGATGACCTTGATAAAAAAGATAGAGAAGTTGATGGTGATGAAACTCTGGTGACGCTGGACGCACTTCTTGCATTAAGCATACAACAGGAAGAGGATGAAAGTTATGCCAGAAAGTTACAGAACCATTACAATGAGAATTCATCCAATGCCAAGGAAATAGGGGCTCGGCGAAAAGGTGAAAAGAGTAAGCATTTACCGCCTGTGGTACAAAAGGACATTAAGAAGAAGAAAACTACTAAATCCACCACTACCACTACAACAATCACAACAACTGCTAATGAAAAGTCTCCTAAAAAAAACACCACCAAAACTAAAACACTGGATAAAAATAGCAGCGGTAAAGAATCATGTGTGATTATGTGAAATTGTTGCTAGCGAGTGAGTTAAATTTTGCGCACGATTATCTCCTCTCTTGGAGAGAACTCTAATGATTCAAATTGTATCACGCACCCCTTACCTTTCCTTTCTCCCTTTTTTATAAGACATATATATGCTGAATAACCTTCTCAATGACTGACTTTCTCTCCAATTACTATTATACTTTTTTTTTTTTTTTTTTTTTATAACTGACCCCGAGGATTGATCACTTTAAATCTTTGCCAATCCAAAAATTTGTAAAACTTTTCGATAAAGGGCACTCCCAAGATTATAGGTGGATTCTTGGTTTGTTTTGCAAATATGAAGAAACTGATCAATTGTGGACCGTGTCCAAAGTCAATTGCTAACTGGACTCCCTGGATGCTTTCATATGAACATCCCTTAAATGCCCCCTCCATTTTTTTGGGCTTATCCAAATCAAACACCCTGATGTAACCATTATGCTGGGTAAAATGATCCAGTTCAACATAATGTTCTCTCAAGTAATCAACATAGACCAAATTAGCAAATGAACCGGAATCAATCATCATTTGACAAGACAAGACATTGGAGAATTTCCCAACGATAAGAAATTGTGAACCTTCTTCCGGTTGTTTTGGTGGTGTCGATTCGGAACTTGAGAATCCCAGTGATTTGAGTAGTAACTTCTCCCGATATTGGTCCACTTCGATACGTTCAGCAACAATGGTGGTGGCGGCGCTGTTTTGTGTTGGTACTCTTTGAAATGGTCTGGCATCAGGCTGGTACCAACTCTGAGGTGACGCTGCTGGAAATTTATCCTTTTCGCTTCCATTTTTAGAGCAAGAATAAAAATCGGAATCCATTGAAATTGACTCGGTTGCATTTGTGCTCGATAGCTTTTTGATAATGTCTTCATAGGTCTCCTCTTCCAAAAAACCTCCGCATAATTCAATGATCAGTGGAACGCTGTTGAGTTGTAATTCAAGTTCCATAGCGCTAGGTGTAGAAAATCCTAACTGTTTGAATGTATCTACGTCAATTGGAGTACCCAAATTTCCGGAATCCAATTCTTTCGAGTCTAGAACCAATTCATCGCCGAAGCATTCATTGATATCATTCATACTATATCCATACCACGTTGACAAGCCCTTCAAATTGGGCAAAATTCTGTTCTCAAATTCTGCACCAAGACAGTTTTGTTGGTCAAGAGTGCATGTCTGACTAGATATTTTTAAATGTGGTGGTGATTGTATCTGGCCATTTATTAGATTTTGTGGCTGAAACAATGCTTTCATCTCATAAATCATTGAATCCTCATAGGAAGGAGAATGAAACAAACAGCAAGAAGATGAACAAGGTGGTGAATTTGTATGGAATTCAGAAGTTTTAATCCCATCTATCTCGGATTGTGCTTTATATTCGTACTTCGTATCTCTTTGATAAATCACTTCATTTTCAGACAAGTTGAAATCATTGGGATCAGATACAATGAGTCGGTTGACATTCAGTTGATTATTTTCAGCGTAAGCTTTCAGACAATCTCTGACTTTCTCCTCGGAAGAGATTAAACTCCCTTTACTCTTCTTGATGTTCTCATCACCCTCGGTGATATAACTCTGTATTACTGAAAGTTCCAACTCAGTCAACAATTGCCCCTTTGGCGGCTCATCTGTCATGGCAGCATCGTTCATTTTCTTTTTTTTAGATATCCATGCAATCATACATATATATAGCTAGCAAAACACTGGATTGAATTAGCCAAGCAGTGTTTAGTGAGAGAGAATTTCTCCTCTCAGCAATGATGGCTTAAGAAACAATGCTATAGGAATAAGATCAGCTCTTCTACTAAGTTGAAATTTTGAATAAGCGCGGCTTGCATGTCGCGCGCAAAATTGAGCACAAAACGAAATCTTTTACTACATCTGTTCAGTTCAAACATCTAAACAGCTGTGAGAGTCTTAACGGTGAAAAGATTGGAGATGCGGATTGTCTTTAGAAGCAACGAGAATAATTTTGGGTCCAGTTTCAAGAGTGAATTCAAGAGTGAAATTCAAATTTGATTGATATTGTATAAAACGATTAAAAAGTGGAATTATTTTAATCTTTTAAAAGAGTTATATCAAATTTTATTCTTCGGAAACAGTTATGAGTGAGATCTAATGATGAAAAGTGACGAACTACGATTATATAGCTTAAAAAATAAATGAATTGACGGCTTTTCTCACTTCTTTCAGATGGATACCATTTTTCGTATCCCTCTCCCACTGTTTCTCCGGCTTTTTTACAAGATGTGAGAGAAAAAAATTATACAACAAAAAGGTTGATTGGAAAAGATAGCCACACTTTCACAACTCTGTTTGACACAAGACAGGTAACAAGACTGAGACATAATGAACAAATTTTCCATACCCAGTGCCATTGGAAATACACCACTCTTACGTTTGAATAGACTCTCTGATTCTCTCAAAAGAAATGTGTTTGCTAAGGCAGAATTTATGAATCCCGGTGGATCTATCAAGGATAGGTGTGCGTTATACATAATCAATGATGCTGAGAGAAGAGGGCTTATAAAACCAGGGGGCACTTTGATAGAGGGTACTGCTGGAAACACAGGAATAGGTCTTCTGTTAATTGCCTTGTCCAGAGGTTACAAGACTTTGTTCTATGTTCCTGAGAATATATCACAATCCAAATGTGATATCTTAATCAACATGGGTGCCACAGTGAAAAGAACGCCATTGGTTCCGGAGACAGATCCCCTTTACTTCATAAATCAGTGCAAGTCAACCACTGAAGATTTACCCAATTCATTTTTCACGAATCAATTTGATAATTTGAACAATTTTCAAAGTCATTTGGAGACAACAGGTCCTGAAATCTTTGCACAGCTTAATGGTGATGTTGACCTGTTTGTGTGCGCGTCTGGTAGCGGTGGTACGATCTCTGGAACATCAACTTTTTTGAAATCCAAATTACCCAGGTTGAAAGTTGTGCTAGCCGATAGACCTGGATCTGTCAATTACTCTTATGTGAAGACCAAAGGAGTAAAATTGGACGACATCCAGGGAGTAACTTCTATAGTTGAAGGGGTAGGAAAACCTAGCATAACTGGTAATTTGAGCCAGGTGATAGACTCGATCGTTGATGACTCGATCAAGATCGAAGATTCGGTCACCGTTGAAAATGTGCTTCAAGTGTTGACCGATGAAGGACTATTTGTGGGAGGTAGTAGTGGCCTCAATATCGCCGCTGCTACAGAAACAGCCAAAAATTTACCCGAGGGAAGCAATGTGGTGACCATACTTCCCGATAGTGGAAGCAAGTACATTGGTAAAATTTTCAGTAAGAAATATTTACAGGAGGTGGGATTATATGAAAGTTTGCCCCATCACTTAAAAAAGTTTGTTACTTAAATCTCGTTGTTTTCAAGATGAACCAGAATGTTTCGATATGAGTAAGACTTTCATTGCGACAATTTTAAGCTTGTGTCGGTAATTTATACTAGCTGTATAGGTAATATATATATGAAGTCCTCGTTCACAGATTGCCCATTATGGAACATTTAAAAGAAAAAAGAGAAGACTTGAAATTTTTTTTTTTTTTATTTTATTGCAGAGCCTTTAGAAGTGGATAAGATAAAACTATAAGAGAACAAGAAATGGCACCAGCAACTGTATTATGTATTGGAATGGCAGGAAGTGGTAAAACCACCTTCATGCAGCGGTTGAACTCTCATTTGCACACAGTCAAGAAGCTGCCATATGTGATAAATTTGGATCCTGCAGTTTTGAAGGTCCCATTTGGATGCAATATAGATATAAGAGACTCGATAAATTATAAGAAAGTGATGGAAGATTACAACTTGGGTCCTAATGGAGCTATTGTCACATCTTTGAACTTGTTCTCCACTAAGATTGATCAAGTCATCGAGTTGATCTCAAAGCGGTCAGATAACTATACTCATACCATTATCGATACTCCTGGTCAGATTGAATGTTTCATATGGTCTGCTTCAGGTGCAATCATCACCGAATCATTGCTGAGTACTTTCCCAACCATGATACTGTATATAATAGATACTCCAAGAACGTCATCACCAACCACTTTCATATCCAATATGTTGTATGCTTGTTCCATTTTATATAAGACAAAGCTACCAATGATAATTGTTTTCAACAAAACGGACTTAAAAAAAGCCGATTTTGCAAAGGAATGGATGACTGATTTTGAAAGTTTCCAACAGCTGTTGAGAGAAGATGGAGATTTAAATGACGAAACTTCAAGTGGAAGTGGGTATATGTCATCATTAGTCAATTCGATGTCCCTAATGTTGGAAGAGTTTTATTCTACCTTGGATGTTGTCTCATGTTCAGCATATACTGGTGAAGGATTTGACGATTTTCTTGATGCTGTTGATAAGAAAGTTGACGAGTATACTGAATTTTATCAAAAAGAACGTGAAGAAATTTTGAAAGCAAAAGAAGAAAAGGATAAGCAAGAAAAAGAGAAGAGTTTAAATCATTTGATGAAGGACTTGGGAATAAATAAGGGGAATCAACAGAAAGAGAAAAAAGACGAAGTGGATGTGTTGTCAGATTTTTCTGAAGATGATCAGGATGATGAGGATACACAGGGTATTATTGAAAGAGATGAAGATGAGTTCAAACTGGAAAGAGAATACACATTTTCGGAAGACAGAAATGGTGAGGTTGAAGATGAAAGTGTCTTAAAAGAATATGAAGACCTGTTCAACAGGACGGCTAAATCTGCATCATCTAAAACTGCAGAAAATATCTTATCACACATCAATAATCAATGAGTAATTGAAAAAATGTGTTACTTTAACAAAAACAAATTATAAACATATGATCCAGTAAACTATTTTTCATTGCGGCTGTTTACCAGCATCTTTGAATATTAAGTGAGGCTTTCTCTTTGCCAAATCCAATATGGTTTTACCGAACTCGCTGTTACACCAAGCGAACCATGGTCTTGTATATACGAAACCTGCAGGGTAGTTAACATTAATTGACTCATGCATCAATCCCAACCCAGCTGTGGTTCTTTTCAATAACTCTAGATTCTCCAATATCTCGGTGTCATTGTCCGAGGTCCTTATAGCTACTAACAAGGACATTGGCCAGGCATTGTGGATTCCTATATGAGGACCACCTATACCTTTGAAATATTTTCCTGTCCTATAGTATGGATTAGACAATGACATGACAAGATTCCTTGTGTTTTGATAAATCGGATCGTCGATGGTAGTAAAACCAAGATCGGGGAGTGACAACAAGGATGGTACGTTGGCGTCATCCATAAAGTTTGCTGAACCGTAACCGTCAACTTCATAAGCATATACTTTACCAAATTTTGGGTGGTTCACTATTCCATAATTCTGAATTCCTTCAGATATACTTTCGATAAATCTTTCCACGGTTGAAGTCAAATCTTCCAGTTTAATCTCGTACAATGCCGGTAAGATCTTACGCAATTCAACCAACATGTGTGCATTTGCTGGTATAAAAAATTGATATATACAAGCATCATCAGATGGCCTGAAAGAAGATCTGATCAAACCAGTACCGTGATTGCATGGATTTCCCGTTCCAGCCAAGGGCAAAGTCTCCGATCCTATTCTTGTATCTCTTTGAAACGTATAATAGAATGGTAGCACATCACCATCGACATCAAAAGTTGGAGATCGCTGCCTCCTCAAGATTCTCAATATCATTTCAAATGCATCAAGCCAGACTTCGTTGAGAATACTTAAGTCATTATCAGAGTTTTCCAAATATTCATTGGTCAATGTCAAAAATGATGCCAATGAATCCAACTCCCATTTACACTCAAAAACTGTTTTCCAATTTGGTTGTGGGGTGACATAGTCTATTGCTGATTTTTCTCTTTTGATCTTGGATTCTTCAGGCGGCTGAAATGCATTGCAATAAGGTGCTTTTGAAATGTACCAACTTTGCAAAAAAATGGCTCCTTTAATCATATCTCTCAAGTCATCGTCTTCTTTGATGAATGGCTGATATACGGAAAGCTGTCTTGCAGAATCTCTCAACCACTCAGCATGGATATCACCAGTGACTACAAACGTCTTAGCCAAATCATCAAAATTAACAAGCTTGCCATTTGTCTTAATGTTTGATCTCTTGTACCACAAGATGGTAGTATCTAATGTGTTTGGTAGACAATTTTCGATCAACCTCGCCAAGTCGAGATCCTTCACTTTCGAAGTCAATTCTTCGATAATTCTTTCGACCAGAGCTGACTTGAATGTACGACAATGCTCCAAGGGTCTCATATATGGTAACTTTAACTTTCCCTCTGATAAAGGATGATGCTGCTCTTTGGAATATTCCAAATAGTTCAGGCACAACTCTTTACCATTTTTGAAAAGTTGTTTCTTTGGTTTTTTCTTCAATTGTGTTATCAGTAAGATCTCATTGTCCAATTTCTTTTCAGTGCGGTCAATTGGTTGGATCTGTTGCTCTTGCTCCTCACCTGCACTTCCACTTCTTCCAATTACAATGTATGTGATGAAAAGGACAAAGAGTAAGTATGATATCAACCTGACTAGTTTAATCCTTTTTCCAAAGATATAAATGAACATTATCAATATGAATGCATAGAAAATTGCATGACTGTTCTCCCACCAAGAAGCTTGATTGATCTATCTCTCGGCTGTCAGCTTTTTTTTTTCTCTGGCTTAAATAACTGTTTTTTTTTCTGAGATCAGAAAGTGGAGGCTACTAGCACCTTCACAGTTGTAATCAATTACGCTGATATATACCAAAATACTACTTCTTATTTAATATTATCGAACTAGCAAGAATTCATCATTCTTTTGATAAGAATACACAATTGTTTGAGTTTTTCACAATTTTGATAAACCCAAGCTCCCCAAATTTGGTAAACAAATTCAGATAATTTTCATCGTTCTTCACTTTCTCATCACCATCACCGATCCTGTGATTTGACTTGGCGGAACTCAATAAGCTCTCATAAGAGAAAACAGTTTGCGACTCATTTTTAAATATTTCACTGTCTAGTGAACCCTGCTGGGCTATTATTAACTCAATCTCATAGAATAACTTGTAACGGTCAAGTATATCAAAGAGAAGGCCTGAATCCAAGTACATAGCAGCCGAAGATAACACCACTAAGGTGTATTGGCAGTTTCCTTGAAAGGGCAGCACCCATTTGGCTTGTGCGTCTAAAGAGCCAGTCTTGCTCTCCACCGCTTCTTTTGATGCACCCAAAGCTGATCTGAAAAGTTTCGGACTTTTAAGCGCAAAAACATCATAAAACCGCATCAAGTGGTTAGGATCAATCAATTTCCTTTCTTTTTCGCTGAGATTGAGCACTTCGTAGTTCTTGGACTCATTCAGATTGGTGATCTCGTCATTGAACGATATGATATCACGTTTTTTTATTATAGGAGAGTTTCTCAACACTAATACTATCGCTGCATTATGGAGTAAAGACGAATAAAATTTGAGTGTGCTGTGATTGTTGATGTATCCCATTTTTTTCTTACTTGGTGTTGTTAACTTCACATCATCGTCACTACCGAATACTGTCGAATATATCTGCTTGTTCAACTCATCTGTATGTCTATCACCGGTGGGCTCGAATTTGAAAAACTTGAGTAAGTTGGAACTAGATCTTCTCCATCCTAGAATATTAGTCTGAGAATTGAAAACAAGATTCACCACCAGCCTCGACCTATACTTTCTCGAGACACAACTAATCATTTCAATTTTGGATTGCAAATACTATAGCTACTCATATTTTCTTCCACAAAATGAGGGCTGTTTGATGTTTTACTGAATTTCCAAGCGCCCCAATTTCCTAATCGGTAACATAATTTGCGTATTTTAAAGTGAAAATTTTTCTTTCGTTGTGAGAGGTCCCTTGGCCCAGTTGGTTAAGGCGTGGTGCTAATAACGCCAAGATCAGCAGTTCGATCCTGCTAGGGACCATTTGATAATTTTTTTTGGCACTATCCATCTGAAAAATAAACCACAACTAGCTGCTACCTTCGGCTTTTGTCTTTCTCAGATTATTTGTTGTTGTGCTCGGAATCCATTATCAGATTTGATAAATTCTGCTGGAAAGAATACAGATTTTTTTATTGCATGACAACCAAGAAAAAGGGGTGTGATTTTATTCTGTAATCAATGAGGAAGAGATCACGAGTTCTTTAAAATCTGCAGAATAAGTTTTCAATAATACGACATACTGCTGATCTGATATTTCACAATTGGACTTTGGCCGCAGCTTTGTCAACTCTTGATTCTAATCCAGTTGGTGCGAATGAGGCAGCCAAGGAGATTTCAGTAGAAATAGCTTTGTAGCTATCCGGTTAATGTCATTAGTTAAGCGTACTTATAATAGATGTAGGATATAAGTGCGGTTGATTGCATTAGCAGAGTAAGATTCTATACAGTTTCAATATATACCAAGGGATTCGGTCCTTTTATATTCTCAGATTATCAATTATTCACTTAACCAGACATATTTACCTGGATTTTGCAACAATAATACCGGTTATGAGTATATCATTACATCGCAAACGAGCTTTATCTCAACTATAACTTTTCCAAAAACAACGTAAAAAGTAATTGGAGAAAGACCAATTTATATAATGACTTTTCTCCAATTAGATGATTTTGTCCTTTTGAATTCTGCAACACATATTTACTATTAGAGAATCTGACTAATGGTCTAATTACTGTAGCTTGCCTTCATTAGAAGATAAAATATCACACGAGACTGTGTTTTACAATTTTTTCATCTAATACTGCTCACATCGCCAAATTGACCATTGATATAAAACCATATTGTCACTGGGAGAGGGATGCGATAATACCCACTACGCCTTTCGAGGCCATTTCTCTTAAACTTGAGGATTTGAAACGGAACTCAGATTCATAGTAGCCCCTCAAAGGTAGCAAAATTCAGACATCTGAAAACCCTGCTTGAATACAGTTTAAATTGTAACCGAAATAGGCTTACATATTTCGATGAGAGCTTACAACAGCAATTTTGAAACGATGAGTTAAAATGCAGCTACACATTTTTCATTTTTGTAGTTTCGATCAGTAACACATCGTGTTGAATTGGTGATTCTAGGGGGAGGGGAACCGCCATGTTGGTACGCTAATAAGCAAGTTACAAAAGGCTTAAAAAAATTAACAATAGTAGCATCGTTTCTTCCGTTCAAGAGGAAAAGTAAGAACATCTCTTCAATCTTTTTATTCAACTAAGTAAAAGCACACTTTAGATTTTGCACATACAACAGCACCAAGTTTTTCAGGAGTGGTATATCATATAAGCTCAACAAGGTTTTCTTATATTGACAAATAGCTAATTTGTGAGTGATATAAAGCGTTTGTGCCTCTTATTGTATTTCTTGTGCACTACTTGTTTCTGTGCCCTTACCCGGGTTTTTCGTGAAGAGAACCAACATAGGGCTGATATAATACTGAGTTTTACCATGGTGGTATGAATTATACCGTGCTTCGTGGCACGTAAAGTTTATGTTTTCGATGGCAGTAAATAAGGGCAATAGAACTGTAGAGGGATGCTGGGGCACAAAACACAACAAAACACAAAGAAAACAAAAAAAAAAATTGTGTTGAAAAAAAAAACCAAAAAAATTTTTTTGTCTTTGCGTGTGTGCAATTTTTTTTTTTTTTATTTCTTCCTTTGAAATTAAAACAATATCAACTAGATTCGATTCAACCCAAAGAGATCAAAAATGTCTGCCACCGAACAAGAAGAAGTAAGTGCTCAATTAATAATGTCTTTATAAGTATCAGAGAGTTTTACAGTCCCCCAACTTTGTTATTGCTTTATTGAGGAACACATGAGGAGAGCGTGGCGTTCATACAGGCTGGTCATTGACCTCATTCATCCATTCCATTCATTTTTGTCGCAAGACGAGAAATTTTTACTTTGAGCAGTATCTGCACTTCTCAATCTTCGGTTATAATGTTATTTCGATTACACTTTATCAAATTCGGCATTCTCTGACTAGGTGTTTTAAAGGCTAGAATAGTGGGATGTCGTTAGACCCTTTTGTCGGTCGATGATTGTGATAATCTGGTAACTTTTTTGAAGTTTTGCTTTTTGCGTTGTGTCCACTGACTGAAATTTTTTTTCTTATTTTGGGACAGAAAGTGGTTTGGTTGGTTCTGTTCAAGCGCTGATACTGATATAATTGATATAAAGACCCACTCTCACATTTATTGATTATTGATTTACTAACGAGTCGAGCAATTTTAGCACACCTTTGAAACAGCCGATGCCGGTTCCTCATTAACCTTCCCACAACAATGTTCAGCCTTGAGAAAGAATGGATTTGTTGTCATCAAGAGCAGACCATGTAAGATTGTTGATATGTCAACTTCTAAGACCGGTAAGCATGGTCACGCCAAGGTCCATTTGGTTGCTATTGATATTTTCACTGGTAAGAAATTGGAAGATTTGTCACCATCCACTCACAATATGGAAGTTCCATTTGTCTCAAGAACCGAGTTCCAATTGTTGGATATCGATGACGGTTTCTTAAACTTGATGACCACCGATGGTGAGACCAAAGATGATGTTAAGGCTCCAGAAGGTGAATTAGGTGAGAAATTACAAGCTGATTTCGATGAAGGTAAGGATTTGTTGGTCACCATCATCTCTGCTATGGGTGAAGAAGCTGCCATCTCATACAAGGAAGCTCCAAAATTATAAGGTGATAAGTGATAGTTAATCTTTTTCTCTGCAAAAACGAACTAACAAGAGAAAGGTAACTTAGTTATCCCCGTCACTTTGTTGATTATAGCTTTTATTAATATTTATATATATATTGATTAAACCACTCTAAATTTTTTTCTTTCTTCTCTTGTTCCTTTCACATTTTTGCATTTTTTTATATATAAAAAGAAAATCATACATAAGGATATATGATGATGGATGATGATGATCAAGCAGAAGAGGAAGAATTGAAAAGAAAGTTGAAAAAAAAACCCAATTAATATGTAAAAGATTTAACTACAAACTATCCATTTCCGTCAATCCAATTTTTCAAAATGTTGCAATCTATCCAACAATTTTGTCTTATTAGTCTCTTCAATTTCTCCAGCCATAAACATCTCATCCATAACGTTGTACACCTTGTAAAAATTGTAAACCAAGTCCAATTCACAAACATTATCAAAAAAAGAATCCAACACTTCAACGAAAAGATGTATACTTTCAAGATAGCTCAACTCATTGTCATCCAAGTCTATGCTCATGACAAAGTATAAGCCAGCATACCGTCTGTAGCATAGTTTTTTCTTTTCAAACTCCACAAAGTTAGATTGATGTTTATTATCACGAGATGAAAGTAATCGATGTATAGAGTTCTTCAACTTGACTTTTTCCGAATCTGATACATTTGAGACAAAAAATTTGGACAACCGCACCTTCCCCTGCCTGTTAAGCACTAGTATGTATTGTATAGACATGATGATTATTATTTGAGTTGAACTTCATTCAAGCTTTATTATAGATCTTATTAATTTTTTTGGTTTTTTTAGGCAATTTTTATACCAAATTGTTTTATTCTTCAATGGGTGATCGTGACCTATACACATACTCACATCAAAGTTGCCCTAGCTCCAATTTCACTGCTTGCCATACCATCGGGCATGTTACTAGCCCTTTCATTCGGATTCAAGAATTGATTGTATATACTGGACAATTTGAGCCTCTCCTTAACAGAGATTGACGGCTTTGTCTCTGCTAATGATTGCAAAAAGTGGGTTTGAGTCAACACAATTTCACTCTCTTCAGACTGATCCAGCCCCACCTCATTCTGAATCTTCACTTGCAGGTTCTCATCACTGAAGATTGACTCCAACTTTCTCAATGTTTCCATTCTTTCTTGAGCATTAATATCCCTGGCCGATTTATAATTCATGCTGACATTATTTATCTGGAAAAACTCAATATTCTTTGACTCCTGACCAATTTTACTCTTTGACTTTTCATCGGACTCCAACTTGTCATGGACACCTAACAAATACGCGTTGTAACCTACCGCCTGTAAATCTGCCCCAGAATAACCTTCTGTTTGAGCTGCAATCTCTGTGATGTCAACATCGTCATCTAATTCCATCTTGGCTGCTATGCACCGAAGAATATCCAACCTATCCTCATAGTCAGGTATGTCACATAAAACGCTTTTATCCAATCTACCAGGTCTTAATAATGCACTATCGATCAAGTCTGGCCTGCTGGTGGCAGCTAAAACATAAACGCCATCCAATCCTTCAGCTCCATCCATCTGAGTCAACATTTGATTCACAACTCGATCTGTAACTCCTGTGGAGTCATGACCTCTTTTTGGAGCGATGGAGTCAAACTCATCAAAGAATAATATACAGGGCTTTGCCAGCTGTGCTCTGTCGAATAGTTCCCTCACACTTTGCTCCGAAGCTCCAATGTATTTATTCAAGATCTCAGGCCCCTTGATAGATATAAAATTCAATCCACATTGTGACGCCACAGCAGATGCTAATAAGGTCTTACCACAACCAGGATAGCCATAGAGCAAAATACCTGATCTCAATCTCAAAGGACAATTTTGAAAAATTGGAGCATATTTTGTGGGCCACTCTAATGTCTCCAACAATATCGATTTTGCATCTCTCAACCCACCAATATCATCCCACTTTACAGTTGATTTCTGTAACTTGACTCCTTTCAACATGGAGGGTGTATAGTCTTTCAATGCCTTATCAAAATGATCTTTGACGAAACTGCTAATTTCAGCTCCTGAATCAATTGATTGCGACATCAACTGATAGTGAGCACGATCTGTTAACACTTTCAAGTCACCAGGCAAATAACCTTCGGTTTCGATGGATACGTCTCCCAAAAACTCAGTGTTCTCAAGATTTATTCCATTCAAATGACTTATCATCTCTATAATAATACTCTTTCGAAGGTCCTTATCTGGAGCCTTCAAATGAAATTCTTCTTCGATCAAATGAGATGTGAACAACACTGAATTTAACAGATTCCTATTCTTGGCAGTAAATAAAACCCCCACTTTCCGCCTTTTCATGATTTTGTTCAAAAGCTGCGACACCAACAACTCAGATATTTGCCTTGACCCGGAATTTTCAGTATGCTCTTGCTCAGACGGTATAATCAGATCGCAATTTTCCAATACCAACAACGAAGGAGAATACCAGCTGATCTCTTTGAAGTAAAACTCTAGTTTTTTGATTATACCAGTTGGTGTCTCAGTTGAGAAATCTTCACAGTTGATCAATTTGATATGTACACCAGCTTGTGAAACCTGTTCAGTAACCACAGTCGTGACCACTGATTTACCACTGCCAGCATTACCATAAAGCAAGGCTCCAATATTGCATCGCTTCAATATTCTAGTCATTCTTGAGGTCAAATTATCTTGGCCCACAACTCTCGGAATTTCAAGTGGTATCTGTTGCTCTGAGTTGTTTGAACGGAGTAAGTTGGATCCTACTGATATTTTGATGTTTTTGAAGTCAACTCTTTCAAGCCAGCCTTCGCCAATCCGGTCAAACTCGATCATTCCACCTAATGGTAATATTTCTTTATCTAGCGATGGTAACCTGGAATAATTTGTCAAACATATTTCTGAGGAAAACTTCATCTTTAAAGTCTGTATGAGCTTCTCCGATTTTAAAGTCAGTTCAGACTTTTCCTTGAGCTTCTTTTCGATATCGACATCACCTTTCAAGTTTATTTGCTTGGAAGCTGCAACTGGTTCGGACTCAACGATGATTGGATGCACAATTAACGTATCTGGCAGTACGGAAAGCGGTTTGCAAGCTGATTCTAAGACAATTAAATTACCTACAGCATTATCAATTCTCAAAGACGACGACAAAAGCCTCGATAAACCAACATGTGATTCTGGTGAGGTTGGGCAATGCACGAGTTTCGCTACAACCTTTTCGGCGTCTTTAGCCAATACATCTTCTATTGTGTCTTGATTTGGACTGTTGGTATCTCCATTAGACTTGCTTTTATCAATCTCTGGGCCTTTCAAAACTGATACGTATACGTATTTCAGTCCATGAAGCCTGTGCAAACACTCCTCAAAGTTCACATATACCTCATATGTGAAGTCAGTTTTCTCATCTTCAACTTTGTAAAGATCATGTGGAAGTGCAATCCCTCGAAGTAAAATATGAGGTGGCTTCTCCCTTCCCAGTCTTGACCTGTTACTGCTTGTCCGCCTAGACTTCGTTTTTGACTCTGTATTTTTCAAAATTTTGGGTTTTATGTGGAACTCTGTATCGTTGAGAATTTTGGCAAACAGTGGGGTATTTTTCCCTTTAATGGTATTCGGCTCGAAATTTAACACTTTCAATTTAGCACTAGTGGATCCACTAGGATACACAACAATTATTTGGTCTTGAGCAACACATCTAGTCTGATATAGAAGGTTATTTTCCAAGACACCAGCATTTAACTCTACCAATTCCCAGTCCGCAGAAGTGAGAGGTTCAAGTTCCACTGTCTTCGCAATGTTGTAGTTGGTGATCTTTAAATTGACCGTCACCTTAGTATTCTCCTTTAGATTCAATGCCAGAGAGAATATCGGATCTATCTCTATTATCTCTCCCAGATTAGGTGAAGTCGAAGATGCGTAACCTGACCACCCACAGTATGCATACTTGGACTCTCTTCTTGCCAGGCTCCACACTAGCTCGCAAAGTACATCCACTGAATTGATGTTTGCATTGTATAACATAGAGACCACCGAGGGTGGAAGACTTACAAAGTTAGTCTTCGAAGACACGTATGCAACGGTCGCCTCTATATAATCCATAGCTTTGAGTAGGTGTGATTTCCAGTGATCTTGAATGTCATGGAGTTGAACTTTTTTGACTTTTCCAAGGGAGTCGAACCGCCCCAGTTTGTTTTTTCTTCTTTAGTAATATTTGTTTTTCCAAATATGTAAACAAACAAATGATAACGAGTTGATGAAAAGTGCTCTCAAGAGGGCTCCATGTGCATACACTATCTTTCAATTTAACATCGCATTATCAGCATAGTGTCACGACAAGCATCTTTTTCTTTTGAGTTGAAAGTAACAGGATGCTCTCAACTTCCAACCATTGGGGCTTCAAAGCTGCTAAGAAGCAAGATCAAACCTTCATACCAGGCACTTCGAAGTGGGTCGCCAATGAGATGAATGAAGCAAATAAATTGATACTACAGGACTCCAAATACTTTTCTAGTCTCGTGAAAACGGAGCTAGTATGGCTAAACGAGGTCATGCTGGATGTTTTAGATTCAAATGAGGATGATATTCATGGGGATGCCTTGTTATTGTTAAGATCTCCTGTGAAGTTGATGTCAACTGATTCGCCCGTGAAGAAGATAAGACAAAGCGCTATCAAGGAAATTCAATCAACGGTGGTGATGCAACCAACTTTAAATAGACCGCAACCTCCTGAATTTGCACCAAGAAAACAGAACACGACCTCCGTTAAGTCACTCGAAAGAGAGAACATCATCAGAGAAGTACATCAGATAATACCCACTACCAAATCATTGAATGACCAGACAACCGAATCGCTCCTGTCAGCTGATAAGAACTTTTCAACAAGTAGCTTCTCCTCACAGAAACATACCATTTCCAAACACAAGCAACAACAACAACAACAACAACAACAACAACTGTTTCACAACAACGTGGTGCTAGCGCCTCCTTCGGAAGAGTCAACTGTTGTGAAAAATGCTGAGAGATTGAGCCCGGTGGGAATAACACAATATAACAAGGTACCAGCACTTGAGGAGATCGATCATACTGAAGATGAGTTGCCAGAGATTGACTTATCATTTCAAGCTATAACTAGGACCATCAAATTGACCAGCGATCTGAACACTCAACTCCAAGCTCATCAAAATCAGGTTACTGTAAAGCTCTCTCCTGTAGTAGCAGAGATGCAGCTGGATGAAGCGGGACATACTGAGGTCAAACTACCTATGACTACACCCAATGCGGATAAATTTTCATTTACCTCTTTTGCATCATTGCCCTTAAGAGAGCCATTTACTGTCAAATCTACAAAGAAAGATAATCAAACTATAAAACAATCAGCTTCTTCGCCAAAGGAGAAAGATAATCAAACCGCAAAACAATCAACTTCTCCGCCAAAGGAGAAAGACCTAGTGCAGAGAAGCGCGAAAAATTTAGCATTTTCATCCATATATCCACCATTACTGAAACTTAAGCCTCTACCGAGACATCTTTTTAAGGATGATATAGATGAGAACTCCCCCTTCAAAGTCTCCCCACATAATGCTACCAGTGATTGGGTTCCACCTTCTCCGAAGAAAAAGAAATCTATAGCAGACATGCTGAAACAAGGAACCACAATACTGCCCGAGGAATCTCCATTACATACTATTTTTACCAGTGCACTAAAAAGGGCTAGAACTCTTATATCTCCTGTCAGAAAGGATGTGAACATCGGGGTAGAAGAGCTGAACACTGACGGGAAGTCTGCTAGCCGCGTGGTTACTTCAAAGGGATCCAGGGGAAATTTGATGGAAAGACTCACAGCTGACACGGAGTCAAGTGCCTTGAGAAATGTAAAAAAACTTGACCTGAAACCAACCACGAGATTATATCCCAATATGGACCTGGCTTCAGCCAAAAGGTACAGCGAAAGCCCGTTGGCCAAAAAGCGTAACTTAGATCATACAAAGAAAAAACTACCTGAAATTGATCACTCATCCATCCCGATGCTTCCTGTCTTCAAAGCAATAGATATTTCCAAAGACAAAGAAGTATTGCGTGTTGAGCCGAAAAAGGTTACTGATGTGATATCACCTGAGAAAATCATAAGTAGACAAGAATTATCGAAAGTGAGTGGATCTACTATAGCTTCAACAGCAGCTGAAATAAGAAGGAGAAGACTGAGAGCTCAAGATTCTTTGGCAAGCTTGTCTTTGAAGAAGAATGCGGCTCCGAAAAGTCTCTCGGCTATATCACAACAGAGAATCAATCAAAGAATGGCAGACGAACGTCTGAGGGTAGAAGAATTACGAAAACAAAGATTGTCAAGTTCTCTGAGAGCGATATCCATCGATGAACATTTGATGAAGCCTTTACACAAAATGAGAGAGAAGTCATTGAAGGCTATTGAAACACTCACCATAGCTCAAGATAAAAAAAGAGATACAGATATAAGATCGATAAAAAGAAAAACTGAGGGGGAGTCAACCTTGGTTCATCATAATGCCCTTGTTCCTCTTTCTGACGAGGCAATGAACAAGAAGCGGAAGACGAACGAAAAAGGCTTGGAACAAAAGCCAACTAGAGTGTCGAAGCCAAAAATGTTACTTACAAAGCCAACAACTTCGACGACGACATCTGCCAAAACGCAGCCATTGATGAGAACAGCAGTGATACAAAATGCTAGACTAAACAAGCCCTCACCAACATCGAAGACAACGGACCTGCCAAAGTCGTCACACACAACACCTGCTGGTAAACCTGTTGCTTTCACTCCAAATTCAAAGTCGCCAGCACTGCTTCCAGAGATTTTCTCGGAGCCAGAAGATGACGAGGAAGGTCATGTGTTGAAAGAATGGGCAGAATCTCCAGAATTGGAAAGATTGCTTATTAAACAACAAAACCTCAATCCAGATACTGTGTTTGGTGCAATTGCTCCATTGAATATGGATGAAATTTTTAAGGCTTCGAGAGCGGCTAGATTTAGAGCCAGGTCATCTTCCGCACATTGGGGCAAACAGGATATGCTAAGTCATAAAGAGGCTGATGATTACAGAAAAAATATGGGTTGGAAAAAGTGATGAAAACTAGTTAACGAATGATTTAAAAATCAGCAAATCGGTAGAAAGGGGATTTAGATATTTTTGATTAATTTAATATAAATCACTCATTTTCTTCTTTCTAAAGCCTTTGCTTTATCCCAGGTCTTGAGCCAACCTTCCGCGTCAACTTTTGGAACAAAATAAATCCTCAATGCGTTGTCAAATAAGGGGACTTTGATGCTTGAGTTCATCAAGCACTCATTAATTGGCACTTTCTTTCCAACTTTGATCAATCCACCACTTAAGGTCTCCATATACGCTTGTAATTTACTAGGTCTGAAATTTATGTGCTTTGGGTCCTGGAAGTATTCATCTGGCCTATTCATCACCAATTCCATCAACTCTATTGGCGTGGTCAATTCACTTATCTGAGCAACGAAATCAAATTCATCTGTGGTTGGGTATAGGATGAGTGCCGCAAAGATCAATTGCGACTCTTGATCATGAGGATCTTCTAGCTTGAGTTTTGAGCTCTCCAATAACTCGATCGGATGTGATGTGTCGACTAAAGTCATCTGCCTCCTTACTATTGCCTGAGCCAAATTCATTTCTATTAACTCTTTCTCTTTCTGGGCTCTCAATTTCTTCGCCTCAATCTCCAGCAACTGTTGCTTCTTTTCTTCTATTTGTTCAAGTAAACCTTTAATAGCAGCATTTCCATTGTCAATCATAAGACCATATTGTAAAATCTCGTTGGCCTCGTCAAGGCTTCCTAGCAGGAGGAAAGCCTTACCAGATCTGAAGCACGCTTTAGAGTTCGAACCATCAAGCTGTAAACAAGCCTTGCAGTCATTGATGCAGCGCCTATAATTTTTCAATTCAAGATTACAAGCTGCCCTATTCAAATACAACGAAGCCATGATGCTGTTCGATTTATGCTCGACTGCTAAAGCTTTATTATAGTAATCAATTGCATCTTTGAATTGTTTCGTCTTGTAGCAATCGTTCCCTTGGTTCTTAAAATTTGTCGCTATTTCATCAGGCTCACCCTCATAAGCGAGGGCTCTGAGGGCCTCAAGCTGCACGTTGTCTTCTGCATCGGGATCGAGTTGAGTCATAAAAAATGGCATTTGATTGATCTCTTTCATGACCTCATCTGCTCCTTTGTGCTCTGCCAACTGAGGTGGCAAAGCTGGCTCACCAGGTTTGGGGACATACCTCCTTCTCTCCCATTCACTTATTGCTTCATCTATAAGCTGATCTTGATCAACATCAGGTGCATCTGGAAGCTCTTCTATGTCTCCCATTGTGTTTAGTGCTCTCGACTCAAGAGATTTTGAAATTTTTTCAAGTTTTTTTAGTTTTGTTTTTCAATGATAAATTCATGGGGAGATGAGATCCTAAATTAGTAGAGTACAATGAGATGATAACACTGCTCCTAGGCACCACCGCTTTGGTTACCGCTTTCGCATTCTATCCTAATTTGATATCGTTGAATAAACCCACAAGGGCCACTTTCTTTGCAATCAAGGTGATCAATGTCTTATATTATCTTCAGTCGATGGTATTATCTATTTACCGCAGATTCTACCCCAGTCAAAAAAGCCAGATCAAGGTTTCCCAGATAGTGGTATATCCAATCAAATCATGTAAGGGTATTTTACTCGACAGCTGCTTGATCGATGAAAATGGATTACAGTACGATAGAATGTACATGTTTGGGATTTGGGAAAAGCTGAGGTTTAGATCCTTGACACAGAGAGACTGTCTGAAGTTATGTCTATGTGAGGTGGAGTTGGTAGCTCAACAGTTCTTCAACGTGAGATGGCCTGGCTCAAACAACAGCTTTCAGTTGCCTGCTGTTATGACCGAGGAATATTTACAGGCTCACTCTAATTCGGAAGAATCTCGAGTGCATCTATGGGAGGTTGAATTTAACACTCACGTTTTGGAAGGCTTGTTGCCGGTTGAATTTTTACAATACATGGACTTGCCTGTTGGAACGAAGTTGTTGTATTCTCGAAAAGGTAAGTTTGTGAAGACCAACGTACCTGCTCCTTTGAAAAGTATGAGATCAACTAAGTTTCAGGAGTATTTCCCTCTACTTTTAATGAGCGAGGAAGACATTGGTGACTTCCAATCAAGGTTCCCCAACGATGACTTCCCTATCTCCACAGCCAACTTTAGACCCAATATAGTTGTCCAAGGGACTCGCCAACCCTACGACATTGATCTATGGTACAAGATCACTATTCGCGATCATAAATGGTTGATCATCAGCAAGTGTCCCAGATGCACGATACCGAATATCAATCATGAAACTGGTGAAATGGACTCCAAGAGCAGAATTAGTAGAGAATTACTGAAATATCGACGATGCGATCCTGGAAATCCCAATTTCATGTTTCTTGGAGTTCATGGGATTCAGCTTGAAACTGGTTACCTGATGCACGTAGGCGATGTGATTCAAGTGCATCAGAAACTGATCAACTATTATAAAAATCTAGAATAGGGAATAACCAGCTTATCACGTTTTTTAGGATAATCATATCGTAGTGCGCTGAATTTCTATGAGGGGAAGAATCAAGCTTTTCGAAGATATCAACAAATTTGACGTGTTTGCCTGTACGAATAAAAAAAGCATGATTGTTTGAATTTCCGTAGTCTTAAAAAAGGGAGTACTGAATAGCATACGAGAAGACAAGCTACTAGTGATTGGTTACATTCATGATTTTATATATCACAGGATAATCTTAATTTGGCCTGAGACATCTGAGTTTTTAAATGCCTGTTATTTTTCCCTAAACGGGAAGTTTTTTGAGGCGACTAAAAAATATTCATGACGAGTTCAATAGATGTTATACGATGTTATCCTTCCAGGGACCACATAAAATCGGAATGTTTTCTTTGGTCATTATAAGTGTTGTATCAGTGATAGCCTCCACAGTGGGATGGAAAGTTCTAAACCTGGATAGGCCATTGTATGACTTGGTCAGCAAGCATGATTCATCAATGGGCATGATAAAATTGGTGAATGCAATCTATAAAGTGATCTCATTCTTTTCAATCGAGAAAGACAGAGCTGTTATTGACTCATTATACGTATACCCCATAAAGTCAGTTGGGAAGGGAATGAAAGTCTCTGAGTGGAAAGTGGGTGATTCTGGATTGATGTATGACCGGCAGTACATTTTTGTCACCTATAATGAGAAAGAAAAAAAATGGGTGCCAATCACACTAAAGGATTGCACCGATTTCATTGACATC
The DNA here is from genome assembly GCA_030557235.1 of Nakazawaea populi. Classification (NCBI taxonomy): domain Eukaryota; kingdom Fungi; phylum Ascomycota; class Pichiomycetes; order Alaninales; family Pachysolenaceae; genus Nakazawaea; species Nakazawaea populi. The sequence continues at coordinate 474,372 of JAKTVN010000002.1, forward strand.
GATTATGAACTGCAGGATGGCCAGTTCATCATTAAATATGCTCCGGGGAAATCTTTCAAGTTGCCAATGGAGGTTTCAAACTCTTTTCTCAGTTCTACTGCTAATGATGAGCCAATCGTGATGAAATTGTGGCTAGAAGATGTCACATCCTATGACATTTCTAATGTTCTTCCCAAAGACTTCATAGGTCAATTCAATTTGCCAGTTGACACCAAACTTCTTTGCACAGTCGAAGGTAAGCTGGTTAAGTTGGGATCCCCTCTGAAATTGTCAAATACCATCAAAGGCTCAAAGTATAGAAACACAAAATATCAGGATTATTTTCCGTTTTTGTTACTCTCTAAAAGTGGATTGAGGTTCTTGAATGAGCAATTGAGTAAAAGCAAGTTCGACTACTTTCAAGTAAACGTTCATACATTCAGACCAAGTATTGTGGTTGAAGGCGATATCCCACCAAATGACGAAGATACGTGGTCTAGATTCAGGATAAACACAACTGTCGATGGGAAGCAACATTATTTCACAACGGCCATGAAGTGCGAAAGATGCTCTATCCCCAACATTAATCTTGAAGGAGATCATAAGTTGGACAAGAAAGGTCCTGTAAGCAACATCATGAGCAATTATAGAAGAGTTGATATAGGAAGTAAATTCAATTCATTTTTTGGTGTGTATACCATTCAACATGACGTTGGTTACACTATCAAGAAAGGCGATACCATTGACGTGATGCAAAGAAGAGTGAACCATTTTGATAGTCCTTTTTATTGAAAGTGATGTAAAATTATCACTAAGGTTTATTTTTGAGTTCTAATTCAAGTTCTGTCACTTTGTACCCTCGTATAATCGAATTTAGTTAGCATTTTATTTTTATATTTTTCAGAGGTACGGCACAAAAGCTAAAAAAATGCTGTAGTTCAAACGACGTTACAGTAGAACTAATTGATCTTGTAAATATTTTATACAAGTTACAATCAATTATTTGGACTGAGAAGGGTGTTTGCACCATCGACTCGCTTATTGTATACCCCATCAAATCTGTTGGTAAGGGATTAGTCGTAACAAATTGGGAGATCGGGGAGTTTGGATTGAAGTATGATAGACAATATGTTTTCGCCGCATACGGAATACGACAGAAGAAGGAGGGATGGATACCTATCACTTTGAGAGAATATGATGCATTGATTGATGTGGAGTACGAAATGAAAGACAATTGGTTTATTGTTAAATACGATGTTGAGAAATTCTTCAAATTGCCAATCAAAATAAGTCAGTCTTATCTCGACCTGGTGTCCCAAGGAATTCATATGGTACAGCTCTGGTCGGTTGAAGTAAAATCTCATGACGTGACACAGTTGTTTCCGAAAGACTTCATTGACAAATACAAACTTCCAAAAAGTTTAAGATTGTTTTATACAGACGAAGGGCATCCTGGAAGAACAGCATCGCCTCCAAATTTGCCAAATACCATCAACAACTCCAAATATAGAAATGCCAAATTTCAAGACTATTACCCTTTGTTGATCATCTCCAGGAACGATCTACTGCAAGTCAACATCAAACTAGCAGCGAACAACTTTGGCTACTTCATGGTAAACGATTTTTCATTCCGGCCCAACATTATATTAAAAGGCGATGTAACACCTCATGACGAAGACGCCTGGTACCGGTTTGTGTTGAATACTAGATCAGACAACAGTGCACTTTTTTTCACCACAACAACCAAATGTGGAAGATGCATGGTGCCCAACATTGATTACCAGAAAAGCAAAAGAATAGATAAGTCGGCCCCTGTCTCTAAGACATTAAGCAAGTACAGAAGGGTGGATACCGGGAACAAGTTTTTGGTGTACTTTGGAATTTACGCCGTTCAGCATGAGACCAATTATGTTGTAAGTGTTGGAGACCCTATCGATATTCTTCAAAGAAAAGTGAGTCGATTCGAGAACACGCATTAATCGTTTGTGTAGTTAAATTCTCTGAATGACTTATTTATCTTTCATATCGTATAATATACTGTCATCGTGAAGAAAATACACGAGTTTCTCGGTATCTTCCTCATCGTCACCTCTCAATATACCAGCAAACCCAATTGGGCCCCTATCACAATCGGAACATACTAGCAATCTTTGCACGTGAACTGGACGATCCGACACCATGACATCTCCATGATCCTCGGGTATTTTTCTAGAGACGCCGATATTATCAAACAGCCATACATCAGTAACTTGGAAAAACTTCCTTTCTGCAGTGTTGACGGTCTCTTTGGAAGCAGGGCTCTTTGAAAGCCTGAGCATAGTCGGTGAGTTTTTTATTGTTGTTTTAGAACCCAATATGGCTGTGGAATCAATAATTCGACACTTGCAATTTGGGAACAGACACCTCGCTACAAAATCATATTCCCCATCTGGCAATTCAGTTGATTTGATAAGTGGCATCGTTTATTGTATGATATTGATATCTCTTATATACGTAGAAAATTTTACGGAATGATATGAAAAAATTAGTCAACGAGCTAAACGTTCTTCAGACAGCCCCTATTTTACAATTTGACATCTCTCTTAATCTCCTGCATCAGCAAATTGCCAAAGGTGGTGTAAAGCAGACCAAACCTTTTAGCTTGAGCGCTACTAGCCACACCTTTTACAGACCGCATAAATACCCCTTGGGTAATGACTGAAACTCTGTATATACCAAACACCACACCTACTTTCCAGTAATCTTTCGGATTACCCCACCTTGAATTCAACTCATAATATTTCGTAAGGCACTTCTCGACACAATTGAAGAACGGTTCTGTCTGTGAAGAATTGTTGATAGACAGATTCAAATCAGCTGGCAATACTGCAGGCTGCAAAAGATTTGATATATCGAAAATAGGATGGCCTATTGTGGTCAATTCCCAATCTAATATAGCCACTACCTCGCATGTGACTGGATCAAAGATCAAATTGTCAATTTTAAAGTCGCCATGTATCAAAGTTGGTGGGCTTGTATCTGGTGGGGCATGTTCAAGTAACCAAGCGCTAACTTCTTGGAAATATGGTATTTGTGTAACACCCTCCGTTAAGCTTTGCAAATTTGAAATCCTGGAAAGAGTCTTCACTTGCCTTTGAAAAAAAGATGTAGACAGCTTTGGGAAGTAATCCGGCGAAAGATAATGTGACAAAATTTCCGTATCGACTTTATGAACTTTTGCCAATACCTCTACGGCACCTAACCAGCACTTGAGTCTCATTTCTTCGGTTACTGAAGTCATGAATGGCTCCTGGAAAATAATGCCTTGAACAAATTCCATCAAGTAAAAGACATAGCCTATATAAGATTCGTCCTCACATAGCAAAAACATTCTACTGACTGGAACGTGGTTTTCGCTTTGGCTTTTGTTGTAGTTTCCAATGGCTGACAAAAAATGAAACTCTCTTTCAATATTGTGCGCTTTTGGAGAGATTAAATCTTTGTTCGGACTGGGTTTTCTTCTCAAGACAAGCCTTTTTCCCGCCTGATCCGTGATAAGGTATGTTGGATTTGACTGACCGTATTTGAATTGTTCAATTCTAGCTATTGGCATTTGAAATTTGGAGAAGTAAGGGCCAAGGGTGATCTTGTTATTTTTTTGCTCGCTCGCTTCATGCAACAATTCTTCTAGCTTGTTCAAGTCCAATGGTGATCTCAAAGAGGTGTCGACGTCTTGGTCGGTGTATACGAATGAAGATGACATATTTTGAAGGATTCTCGGTGGTTTCAGAACCCAGAAGTTTGAAGGGAAATAGTTTTTGCTATATATATTAAATCAAATGCGTGGGGTAAATCTATTCACTAAGGCGAAACGGAACAGCACCTTAGACACGACTAAAAAATGAAAACATCACATATGCAGTACCAACACAAGAAAGTTCTCTTAGCAGCAAGGACAGAGAGTAAACTTATGCAAGACACGAGTCAAATTATGTAAATTAAATCACTTCACAGATATGGGTCAGTGATTGAAATTAAGTGACGCTGATTCAGAACCTAAAAAAGCTTCTAGTGTTAGTTTACGTTATAATGAGAAGCTAACGTTTTGTAACCGAACTTTAAATGGGAAAAAAAAATATATAATCTTACCGCATTGACCATTCAATGAAGTAACATCTCAAAAGTTCATAAAACATTAGGCCGTTTGTTGTGATGCTACAAAGAACATTTTGAGCCAAGATCTCTACTTTGCACTATGTGGAAAAAAAAAAAAATAACGTGGTCCCTAGCAGGATCGAACTGCTGATCTTGGCGTTATTAGCACCACGCCTTAACCAACTGGGCCAAGGGACCTCTTATGACGAAGCAGAAATTCGCTCTTTTTGAACCTCGGTTGTGATTTCCTATTCAGGAAGTCGAGGGCGGTCCAACTCCATCGATTTTCCTCCACTTAATCACACATCAATACCTTTGTGGATGTCTTCAACCCTAAATCTTCATACCTCAATTCATTCGAACTTCTATTGAATAAAATATTGTATAAAAATGTCTTGTCTAAAATAAAATAAAACTATATAATTTGAGTTCAGAAACCCCCTTTTATATCATTCGTCTTGGGTGGCAAACCTGCCGACCAATCAACTTCCTTAGTCAGTTCCATAGGCGGCAATGATTATCAATGGTTATTTCTAGAACATTCCATAACTCTCTTAACAAGTAACTAAAAATAAACACTTAATCTGTTTCCATAAATAAATACTCCGTGGCAATGTTAAATGTTAAGATGCATTTATCATGGATCACATCAAAGGGGTCTTGATGATATTTAGTGCAGATTATCTCGAATGAATTGAGGTATGAAGATTTAGGGTTGAAGACATCCACAAAGGTATTGATGTGTGATTAAGTGGAGGAAAATCGATGGAGTTGGACCGCCCTCGACTTCCTGAATAGGAAATCACAACCGAGGTTCAAAAAGAGCGAATTTCTGCTTCGTCATAAGAGGTCCCTTGGCCCAGTTGGTTAAGGCGTGGTGCTAATAACGCCAAGATCAGCAGTTCGATCCTGCTAGGGACCACGTTATTTTTTTTTTTCCACATAGTGCAAAGTAGAGATCTTGGCTCAATCTATGTAAATACATTCAACATACCTTTTGATGCCTACATTGCATGAAGTGAAGTTTTCATTATTTGATAACAAATTTGATTTCTAGTTCATGTGTGGGTGTTTAAAATTTCACTCCATAGCTTGATTTTTTTTTATAAAGCTAAATAAATATACATATCTATCAACGAATTCGATGGCGCAAGTAGCACCCTGCTTGACCAACTTCCTCTTCATGAAAAGTTGGTAGCTTGACCAAGAGCGTAGCAACTTCAAACCGATTCAAGGAAATGAATTCAATCATTGATATAGGAAGATTCTTCGTCAAGCATACAAGACGGTTTTTCAAAATGAAGCGTACAATCACTTCCAAGCAGGTTTCGGGGCAGGTTTGGTTTTTCTTATGGGTATCCTACTACCACTAATGGCGACGTTTCTTCCTCCAGTGCTAAACTGGTTCTTCCTTTTTAAATTTGACAATTGAACAGGATTTTCAACAAATGAGTCATTTGTTGTGGATGTAATATCCCCATCATTAACAGTTTTTGCGGAATTGTGGTTCTTTGCACGAGGTAAATAACTGCGATGTCCCGGGCCCGTTAACTTCGATAATGCCACATCGGTTAAAGGTTTCTTGATAATGTTCGATTTGTGAGAGCCCAGCAGTGGCTGGGGTTTGTACTTGGCGTATAGCTTTGCCTCAATTTCACTTTCATCATTCAACTCATCTATCTCTTTCTGTAACAGCCGTATTCGATTGTCTATGAGATATGTGCCACTGAAGTTTTCTAAACTGGGAGCTTCCGGGAACTCAGTACAGTATGAATTGGTCAACAATCCATATAGCAAACTGGAAAAGCTCTCATTAAAGTTTACAATGCTTTCATTTATGATGTTCACCTTGACCAAGTTGTCATCCAAAACAGCAAAGGAATCGGCTAATTCTGTGAATTGATCATCAAGTAAGGGTACATTCCCATCAACCAGATAGTGCTGCTTCGGGGACAGTTGAGTTAGCGACGTTCTGTTTAGCAGTCTGTGAGGCGTTGATGGTTTGGAGGAGGACATCTGTTGCCAATGGCTACTCGAAGACATGTCACTTGATTTGTTGATACCTATGATTGTGTCGCGTAAGGAGATCTAATAAAACATCAACAAAAAAATAGATCAAAAAAAAAAAAAAAAAAAAAAAAGCGCTTGAAAATATCTGTGGAAACTCATCGTATTAAAAAGAAGATCACTGGTTGATCCAGCATTCCAGAATGTATCTACCGGGAAAACACATGAAACATAGCACAGTGAGCTATGTTCAACTTCTTTTTCATACAAATACAAAGCAGCAGGACTTGATATCCCTGCTCGTGAATGACTTCAACGAGAAGATAAACGATGACGATGACTTCAAGAGAGCTTTACCAGGCGTGCGACCGGGTCTTAACTTCAGCAAAGACATATTCGGGACTTCTCACAACTCTAATTTTAACATGCACATGTCTCTATCAAGCACACTATATTTTGGAGGTAAGAATAAAATGATAGGAGAAGATAGATTTCATAAGGAGGTGGATAAGGTAACGAGGTTTGATCGCTTTGAGTCAACCTCAAACAATCCAAGCTTCTTGAAGTTGAGAGAGTTCAGAGGCAAACCGTTGAAGATAACATTCAGGCCCCAGCTAATGGTATTACCGGATTTCAGAAAGCAAAAGCTATTTTTGTCAATACTCACTTCCCCCGAGACGAATAACAAACTGATGTTGATCATTGACTACATTGACAGTTTGGTAAGGAAAAATAACGAATATGACATTCATGTGAAAGACTACCTGAAGTACAATACAAACTTGCTTCACTCAACGCTTGCACATGGTACCCCCAAGGGAAGTTATACTATAGATCAATTGAATTACATCAATAAAAACATTCTTACACGAGAAGCTTATAGACCCGGAGAGAAACTTTTGGAAGAGTTGCAATTTGAGACTAGCTTTTTTATGGTTTCCAGGTCACTCCGAAGCTTGAGAAGAATTCCTCTCCCGAGGTAATCCCCAGAAATCCCTTGCAACTATAGGAATTGTGCCACCGATAAAGTCAGTACACAATAAACTATTGCCAAATGAGATATGTGAGTGATCAATAAGTCATTATAAACACAAAAGAAAAATTGGTGTTCACAGGAAACTGCCTCGCCAATCAGTGCCTCAAGGTATATTTTTCACCATTCTTTGACATCCACTCAGAATATATGTGAAAATTGAATGTCTTAAGCTAACTATTGGTGAGTCCTCTCACAACAAAATGACTACCTCTATTTAATAAAAGCATCATAATCACTTCTTTTCTCAACTAAGACCTTGTAATTAGCTTTGAGTAGACTGACTTCTGTATTAGGTAATATCTAGTTTAGTAAACCAAACGTAAGAATTGAGTAGTGTGTCACTTCACAAAATATAAAATTCGGACACAAATTAGATTGTTTACGTTTTACTAAATGAGGAAATTGAACTTGATCTTTCCTCCCGCATTGCATGGAATTTAAAACAAATTGAGTACATTATCACATCAACAAGAGATCCTGAAAATTTTTATACCGCATTAAGCTAATCATAGTTCACTCAAGGTCTGGTATTATATCCCCGGAGTTCCCATTAACATTTGTTAAATCATCACCAAACAATAAGTGAAAACAGTTCCACACGCTAAGGTTACACAATTCAGTTCTTCTATTTGATTATCTGTTCGCCAGAGTGGCACCTTATCATCAGATTTTAAATATCAAAGGAATAATCAGACAAATAATGGCATCAGCTTATCCAACTCAAAATAACACTCATTGGCTGAGAATAGACCAAAACTTTAGCAATAAAAATACGGATTCAGATCCTTTCTTTGATCCACAGTCCTTGTCAATGACACAAAACGAATTCAAACCAGTACCATTGCCCGATGAAGACTTCACACCTTTTTTGGAAAAGTTCAATGATATTGACAACATGCTCAGCGAATCATTGGGATTCCAGGACCTTAATATTCCAAGTGGATTTCAGCAACAGGATTATTTCGATCAAAGTGGGTTCTCGAGTGATAATAGATCAAAGAAGCACTCTAGAAGAATAAGTGGTAGCGCAATATTTGGATTCCTGAATGGGCATTCACATCAACTCTCAATACCAGGGATTCCAACATCGGAGAGTAATTACAAAAAGATGAGTGAGCTGATTGATTTTTACAACAGTAACAATCTAGGTCAATTTAGTGAACCTATTGTAGAGAAAAAAAAGGATTCAGCAAAAAATCAACAGCACAAAAGATCAATTGAGATACCTAAAGAAGGCCAGGATGACTTCATAATTACAGGAAAGAACCCAGTGGCATTCAAATTTCCTCCCAAATTAGAGGGGAACTTCAGGGATCAAAATGGAACACACCAAAAGGACAGTTTTACTGAGAAACGAGGAAGTCCACATGTGGGATTCAAGGCTGAAAAGGAATTGCTGGAACAAGTTCTGCCGGTTAATATCTCACCGGAATATCTTAATATGCCAATCTTTTCTCAAGACAACTATTCATCCGTATGCGTTAATAAGATTCCGCTGCTTTCAAAAGTTGACTACAAAGATGTGGAGTTCAGAGACGATGATCTGACAGATGATGAGAACCCTTTTTTCAATCAGGTCACGTTGAATGAGAAAACGAACGGCTTAGAAGAGCTAAGGAATCAAAAAGGCAATTTTTATTTACTTCCTCCACAGGACAACATGGAAAAACAGATGGGATCACTTTCCCATACCACGTTGATTTACTCATCCCCTGAAGAAATTTATTCTTCTCCTAATAACTCACCAATGATTCCAACCAACTTGTTCGTTTCACCTCAACATAATCCACCCAATTTACCTGAATTACAAACTCCACAGAAGTTGAGGTTGCCTCTGGGACCAAAATTGCAGCCAAACTCAATAATGACACCAACAAAGTTGATGATAAATTCCAACAGCCAAGACGATTTGACAGAAAAATACATGCAATTTGACTCAGGACAATTAAATACTGAAACTCCAAAGAAGCAAATCACAAATGACACTGAGCAAGTATTTTGGACTCCAATTTTGGTCTCTAAAAAAGATCCCAATTCTACAAAGATAATCCAAGATCAGCTGAAGAAGAACACCTCTCCGAAGAGAAAAGAAACAAAGATAACCTCCACTTTACCGAAGGGTCATTTGGAACAATATTTCACAGGACCAGATGAGTCAGAAAAGTTCACTTGTACATTCAATCATTGTGGGAAACAATTTACTCGTATATCGAATACAAGGGCTCACATACAGACGCATTTGAGTGACCGGCCCTACGCCTGTGAGCTTTGTGAGAAGCGATTTGTCAGAAATCATGATTTGAGAAGGCACCAGAGATCACACCAAGAATTCAGCTATGCTTGCCCTTGTGGTAAGAAATTTCCAAGGCAAGATGCTTTAAAGAGGCATAGAATTAGAAAAATTTGCTGTGGTGCAATCGAAGATGATAGGCCTGTTTCACCTGATAAAAAATTTGTGAGCAAACCCTTGAAGAAGAAGGGAAGGCCCAAAAGGGAAGATGAATTGCAGGGAGGCCTTAGAGATAGGATTCTTGACGATTTGAATAACAACCCAGAAGACTTGGATTTTGGCTATTTGCTGGGCAGTGCTGAGCTAGACAAAGACAATAACTATTTGTTAACAGGGTTACGATCGAGTAACGAGCAAAGAAGTTTCGTGCAGGAATCCTCCGATGTCTTTGATGATTTTAATTATGCATCATTCAACGTATGAATGCAAAATTGTGTATTTAGTCTTCCTTAAGTTTTAGGTCGGTAATAGGGGCTTGGGTTTTGGGGGTAATGGTTTAACTTTGTTTTGTATATGAGATAATCAATTGAATAATTCCAATTGCAAATTGAACAATTATTAGATAACGAGAACAATTATACTGTCTTTTGTAGCTGACTAAGATGCACGTCACTTCGTACAGGTTTTGACTCCATTTTTTCACATCAATTTTCGAATTTAAATTATATCTCAATGTATCTATAAATTTAGTATGGAATACCGTTAGTAAGACGTTGAAACTCATCATAACCTTTAGTTGCCAAACTTTCATATGATTTTCTGATCAATCTCTTCATATAATGAGAAGCCTCCTTTTCAGTCTTGCCCGGTGCAAATCTGCTGCGCAAGTTTTTCAAAGTCGATGGCTTGAAACAAGGTAAACCACTATTCAGCATTGGAATAATACAGCCAATTATGAGATCCATATGTGGTCTAACACACAAAAACGCTTTGATGCACAATTCTTCAAACCATTTATATGCTTGCGTCTCAGGACTTCCACCCATAACATCAACCATTTCTTTGGTCAACTTGAATGGAGACTGTTCAAACTTCACTCCCCCAGGAACAATATCAAACATAAATCCAAAATCTATATGTAATATATGACCTTGGTTGTCATACATGATGTTACCATTGTGACGATCCTTGAATTGAAGAATGTACGATATCACGGAATATGCTGCCAATGACTTGACAAAATTATTTCTGGCATTTTGGAACTCAATTGAAGTCTCAGGACCAAATCTAGTAATGAAGTATTGATACAAACCATTGACGGCTTCACGGCCCAACATATCACGTGAAATCGAGTTCGGCAAGACATCAATGACACCACATCCAGGAGCTGTAGCCGTGACTCTATTTGGGAAGACGTACAAGTCCAAACCGGCATTCATCCAAATGGTTCTGAAGACGGAAATTAATTGCAAAGCCAAAACATCTTGTCTACAATCATCTCCAACCTTGAAAATGGCACTCATCCAGATATCGTTATACTCAGGCTCTCCACTTTCAGCATTACTTTCCTCCTCATCCTCTTCAAGCTCGAGATGTTTCTTCTCTTTTCTGATTTTGAAAGTTGCCATGAACGGAGCCTTAGCATGAGACTGCAACGGTTTTCCTGACTTACGGTTGATATCAATGACAACACCATCAGGGTTACTTGGAAGATAAACATCTTTAAGAACCTTGATCTTTGACATTTCCTCGTCAATTTTGGCTTTCTTTTCGGCCTTGGTTTTCTTGATATAAGGTTTTAATTTCCCTGAAATGCCTGTCACTTCACTGAAAAACGAAAATTCTCTTTTATAGAAATCAAGGTCATCTTCAGTCAAAGATGCAGTAATTTTTTGTTGAACGGAATCTAGAACTGGCTTGATTGCATCTTCAACATTGCCTTCGTCACCGGAGAATTTATTTGCATCCATATTCCAGATGATTTGATGAGTAAATAATTGAGAAACTTTAGCGGTTTCCAAAATAAATCTTTCGAAGTAACCACTTCTATCATACCTTAAACCCTGCACAATTTGCGGAACGTAAAAAAAGCTTACGTTGATATCGTCCGACATTGATCTCATACTTAATTGCGTCACAATTGGGTCAGAAGGGTTGTTAATTAGTAAATTGATGGCATCAATGACAGAAAGTGATTTGTAAAAGAGGAGTTGGTATGATGTATGAGCGTTGACAACGTATGGAACAGCTTCAGGACAAAAATACGCCTTTAAAGGATCCTTTGCCAATAGAGCGCTCACACTTGAAATAGACGCTCCAGAGTTGTAGCGATGACCCAAATTGATTGCCAACCTGGGGTCAATGCTGTAAGCCTGAGAAAGCATACTTTGGCTAACTTCAGCTGCAAGGAACTTGCCTTTCGTCTCAATCGGTTCAATTGGATTCAAGAAACATCCAATGTTATTGATTTCGTCATCTAAAAAGGCCAACAACATGCTTTGTTTAGAAACCAGCGAGCTTGGCAGTTTTAATGCTTTTAACGAGGTCGCAACACTGATGAGCAACTGGTAATCAGCCTTTATTTTGAGCTTGTTTGAGCCATGAGGAAATCTGCCTTTTGCTTTGAAGAAATCCAACGAAGCATCTAGAATTAGCTCACTATATAAACCATTGTTCAACTTGTTGATTTTTAAAGCAAAGGAAATCAATTCGAATCTAGCCAATCTTGAAAATGGATGATAGCTTGCGTATTTGAAATTTTTCAATGCTACAACCATAATTCGCGTAAATATTTTCAAGATATGATCACTTTGATACATGGTTGCTTCAAGATGTGATTGTAAAAAATATATCACCTGCAAGTGTGGTGAGATCAAATGTGAAGATAAGGTGGCGTCATGGATAACTTCTATTTTATCTGATGGTTTATATTCCATAAGGCAAAACTCTGGACTTTGCACATCATGCTTTTGAGAAAACAAGCCTCTTCGTTGCTTTATTGACTTCTCCCAAGCAATTGCAACATTCAGCAATAACAATGGAGAAAGACTAGGCCTTTCTTTGATAAGAGTCATCCAGAGCCTTACACCCAATTTGAAAGCATACGAAGACATTATGCAGAAAGGAACCTCAACAATGTAGCGCACCAGTAACCCCGTATTAAGGTCTGAGATAATCGCCATCCCCGTACACTCCTCTAACATCTCTGTTAGACGAGCCTCATCGATATGAATGTGATGTTTAGCTTTATGTTCTATCAAAGCAACATCTTTGTAAATCTTCTGAGAGACATAATCGGTCTCGTCAAAGCGACTTTTGATTCTCTTAGTGAAGTCATCAGTGTAGGTATTTGTCCAGTTTGACAAGAAACTAGCTGTTGTGTTGACTTCCATGTAAACTCCATTCTCAGGGACATTAGAGAGATCTTTATCTGATCCACTAATAACGCTACCCATCTCCAACGCGAATGAAACACCAAACTGGATTGAACTGAAGTTTCTCCTATCCTGACGAGATTTTGGTACATAAGCTTGCAATAGAGCCTTGATGTCCATGCTGCATTTCAGAAGAGCGAGCTTGACCCATTTGGTCGCAGAAGCGTGGAACATTTTGAGTGATTTCTTTCTCCATTCAAGAGAGTCAGACAAGGTTACTTCGGTACCGGAACAATTCAACTTGTAAATGTATTTCGGATCATAGACATTTGTATCCGCATCAACAATGCTTTGATATAGCAAAGTAAGTAAATCTAGTAACGTGAATATACTTATCTGATGACAGAGTGAAGATGGCACTCTTTGGATCAAGATATTGCAACACTGAAATGCGGCATCTTGCAAATCATAGTCACGATGACAGCATAGAACAAGTACGTTCTTGAGCTGTTCAGCAATATGCTCAACCTTGTAGACAGAACGACTTCCAGTCAAAACTAAAGAGACGAATCGTTGGGTGATGTTGACAGCCAAAGATCCAATGAACTTCTCAATACCTGATATCTTGACAGTTGGATCAGAAAAATACAACAAGATGGTAGAAAAATCACCACATTTTACCCTCAATGTTTCAAGGAAGGCCGCAGCCGAGAGAAACATGATTTTAGAAGTTGACAATGTTCTCAACTCAACTGCTGAAGTGTCAACGACTTTGTCAACGTAATCCTTTTGTTGCTTGAAATTATGGCTAGAGGATCCCCGACGCAAAACGGAGTTCAACTCCAAGGAAGTTTCTGTTCTATTCCAGGAAGCCTCAGAAGCTAGTGGAGGTGTATTGTGAGCAATCCTTCTCAACTCTGGCTCAAATTTAACACCGAGTTCTGAAGTCAATGAAAATCCATGGATGACTAAATTGAACCAAGCATTCTTGAATAAATCAACAGTTTCAGTATCGTTGAAAACCTTATTGATTGACGTTGTCCTTGGTAATAACAGTGCTAAGGGCTTCAAAAATTGAGAGATATCACGTGCAACTTCGTTAATTTCCTCAGATGAACGGTGGTGCTGTTCATCTTTCTGAACATCTCCCTTGTTGACGATTCCTCGCAATAATTGATTCAAGTAAATCTCATACAAGCTATTACTGTCATCTGCTAGTAAAAGCTCTGATATTTTTATTCTTGCACCCGTGACAGCTTTCAATAATTTCGGGTTCTTTTCCAGATGTCCTTTATTGACTAGGTCAGAGAAAAGTCTGGTAAAACTAACAAATTCTCTATCTTGACAATATGGAGCACATCTAGCAAGTCCGCCTGTTAACAATGGAACGAGATATGTGGATTGCTCAATTTTCTGTGAAAACATTGTAACAACTAATGTCGTTATGTCTGAGTCATCGTATGCCTTCACTATTTCTACCGCCACAGTTATTGCGTTGTTGAAAATATGCTCACAGGTGGCGTTCAAATCTTTTGGTGATGGCTCCATCTGTGAGTTGATCGAAAGCGCTGAAAGGTTGAAAGATGAGTCAAAGGTTCCAGCTGATTTTGGAGGACGGGGCCGGACAGGGATCCCTTCACTTGTTGCAGAAATCAAATTGATGATTGAGTAAATAGAACTTATCACAACATCTTGTGGCAAAACCTTCAAAGCCAATCCAAGAGATCTTGCGGTGTCGTGAGCGATGCTCAGTGGTAAATCAGGGGTAGAAATTAATAACGAGTAGATTCTAACCAACAATGACCCCAAAGGCGAGTTGGGGTCTTTAAAAATCGTCAAAGCGGATAAACTCACCAAAGATGTGCTCAAACTGAGATTGTTCAAACCATGGGGATGAGATAGGCTTGCCACCATGATGTCATTGAAAACCTGGTCATTAACCAATAAGTAATCTTGATAAATACTCAATGATAATGTCTGCAATGCGAGTGCCTTCGAAGCGTAACACAAATCCACGCGCTGTGTCGTAGAAAGGGAAATGAAATCGGCACCCTGATCAATACTTTTGATCAACAAGATACTCCATTCTCTAAGCTGTGAGATAAGAAGAATCTGATCATCAGTCATTGTAAAGTAATCCACCTGTTCTTTTGAGACACTGACATAACCGCCATCTAGAGCATTGTTTTTTTCCTCAAAGCTTTCAAGGTCGCTCAACATCTCCCTCTCTCTTTCATCGTCAAACTTTTTGGCAACTTTCTCGAGCAAGAATTCTGTCAACGTATAAGCACCGTCATTGCAACAGAGTGTCGAAAAAAAAACATCGATAAGCTTTTGACTCAGGTAACAGATCAGCAAAGAAGAAAAATCTACACCTGCAGCTTGATAGTTTAACAAGTATGAGTAGTCTGACTTCGTCGACACTCTCTCGATATTCTTTAACAAGTCAAAGTCATCACCATTTATAACAGAAAATAATTTCAACAAGATGTTACCTTTTTGATCAACTGATTGAAAAAAACTTGGGTTTTCAATTAAACCATTGATGAATCCATATAGAGAGAAAAACTGGAAGATTTCAAATGAGTCGGAGTGCTCAAACTGACTCAAATATTTATCGAATAGTGATACGATTGATTTAGATGTCTCTGTGAAATTTATAGCTATCAGTGCCAACCCAGAGGCAAGTTTTCTGGTGAGCAAGTCCCAAGGATTCGGATTCATCGTGGCAATAACATTATCGGTAAATGCCTGCTTGAAAATTTCCATGAAATACACTTTCAATTTGTCAATTATCAACAAAGCGATTCTGTAATCCGAAATATCTCGACAGGACTCAGCCAAACATATCAAGATTTCGATCTCCTTTCTAGTCATCGGAACAGCAGAAACATCATCCTTGATCTCAATTCCCAAGTTGATCCTCTCAATATTAGATATTGTTTCAGTGTTTTCAGAATTGTGCAGGATGTGCTGAGAATTTGGATGATTCAAAGAGAGCTTTGCCAACTTAGTTAATGCTTTGGCCCTTATGGTTCCTCTCTCCACTCTGAAAAGGCTTGTTAGTAAACATTTGAAATTTGGCTTGGTTCAAAACTGCTTCACATACCCGTAGAAATCCATCTTACTTCGATAATGAAGCTTTCCATGTGTATGTTTTAAGACGAGATAGAATTATCTTCCTTCATTCTCAAAATCCAATTTTGCAAAAGTTACACGACTACTGATTTCTTTGATGATCAGTGACCGAGTTTAGCTTCGATTTAACATACACTAAAACACCAAAGCATATAAGATGGCAATGCGAGACCCTTAGAAGACAATTTCTACGAAAAAACAATAGTGATGCAGATTATGATATCGCTAACAAAATAAAAATACAAAAAAAAAAGGAAAACCAAACCCTATTGTACATATATTTAAAGTAAAACTGACCAATTAGTTTTCAAAAGGGCCAAATGCCGTAGTGAAAGAAGATGCGCCAATCTAGGCGCAGCCATAATATCCGAATTGTGCCTTTTCTGATTTTAACAATGCAAGAAAACCTGTTCAAAATCAAACGATTAGAAACACCCATGAAGCAAAATATTAATTATCATTAAATGTTTTTGTCAAATGAAACAAACAACTCAAAGAAGCTAGGACGTCTATGAGTAAGTTTCAATCAAAGTATCACGCAAATTATTAGAAATAGAATCTGGCTGAGCATCTTGTAAACGGAAAATACTTTCAATAACGGAGAGTTCTGGAGCTGTGGTATCCAATCCGGCAACAGCCAACCAATCGTTGACAACCATACCTGCACCAACAACTGCGGAACCACGGTTAATGGTACCTGCAACCAAAGGTACTTGCAACAAAGAGGATAACTCCTCTTGGTCCTGTACAGAAGTTTGAGGATGAACTAAACCACCTTGGTTCGATAATGAACAGTATGAGCCAACTAAGACATTTCCGGCAATGGTTTGTCTGAAAACTTCTACACCCAAAACGTCAGCTATGAGCTCTTCTGTTTCTCTTTCAATATCCGGATGAACTAAAGCCACATAGTCGTTACAACAGATGACGTTTCCTAAAGCTGATAACCTCTCCTCCACTCTCTGTATTTTAACTGCATCAGGCAAACTGTTTCTCAAATGTTGCAATTCTTGATCTGTAGTTTGTGTAGGAACCAACAAACCACGACGGTTACCTGCAGTCATTCTTCCAACTATACGAGTTCCAGCAATGGTGGTGTGAGCGATTGGTATAACATCACCTAATTCAGCTTCAAAAGCTGAGTAGAAATTCTCTGAACCTCCCACAGCAACAAGACAGTATGAGTTGGTCAACTTAGAGAAGACACCAACTTCGTTTGAGTTTTCAAATTGCGTTCTTGAAGCCATCTTATCAATAAATAATGAACTACGACTATTAATGATAATGTAAAAAAATAAGGCAAGATTCATATATAAAAAAAAAAAATTTTATTTTAGTTGAAAAAAAATTTCACTTTATCTTTGACTCACACAAACAAGGGCTGTTAGATCAAAGGGTCCCCATACGAAAATCATCGATTATTATTAGGGATGATACTCTATAGCTTGCGGAGGTGTGTTCTGCATAAGTTTCTATGAAGAACAACACCATTAATTCCAGAGCAAATCATTACCTATATACAACACTGATGGTGGTATAAGGAGTACGTAACTGTGGATTTGGTGTGATATGATACATGAACTTAAAATAATCATGTATTCGGACTATTTATACAGTAAAAATAATTAAAGAGGAGTTGAGTTCTCAGTTTATATTATGAGAAATACCCAGGATCTGATATAGCGGAGTCAACTCAACACAGTGGGTAAAAAAATTGCATGCCGATCATCCATTCACTAAAAAAAGGTGTCTGGTGAGAAAAGAAAAGCTAAAAAAAAGGGAGTTTAAGGAAATGGAAAGATAATCCAAAGGGTGAAGGTGAACAGATAATGAAATAGATGTTAGAATATTGATGGAATACTCATAAGGCATTTCATCATATCAATCCTTCGCGTCTATCGCTTGGCGTTACGCCGCATACGTGATCAATGCAACATCTTAGTTTAATTAGTTATTCGTATATAAGTGTTTAGAGATATCCTCAACTCATATTGTTACATGAGTTGAAGAGAATAATACTATATCATATTATATACAAAGATGTCCAATAACGCCGAAATCAAACAATAGAAAGGAAAGAAAAAGAGACATAATAGATAAAACGAAAAGAAGAGTAATCAATGGAGATAAAAAGTTGGTTGAGTGTAAAAAACTAAGAAATGGACTAGGAGAGGACAAGTCAGAAATATAAGACATCAAAATATGAGCCATAACAGTTAGAATTATTACTTGATTGCCTTGACTCGAATATATATGGTAATAAAATCTTCGCTAATTTGTAACCATAAAGAATCTGTCAAAGGTATGGGGAACAGGATAGTCCGACCGACGTTGATTTTGAAAATTGTGGATAATTCTGAGAAACATATTTTGCAGAATTAATTCCTCTAAAGATCCATGTTGATTGAAAAAAATGAGTGCTTGGGAAATGCAAGAACATTCTGTGAAGGAAAATTGATTAGTAATGTGCCAGAAGTACGTAGCCACTGGACAGTGATCGATAATGTGACCGACTCTTTCAAGGTGAGGTCACAAACAAAGAGAACAGGTGCGAATTGATGATTGTGTTGATCCTATAGTGATTCCCAGAATGATAGTTTTTGCGTAAATAATCAAGATTAAACCATCATAACTCTTCAAAACCTTCTGTGACAGCATAACGGGGCATGTTTTATGAGATGATGTGATATACAATTCAGTAACTGATACATGATCTTCAAATAATCATGTATACGGACTATATAACTAGCACTAATAAATTGAAGAAGAATTAATGTCTCAGTTCATGTAATGAGGAAAACCCAGGACCTGAGATTGGGGCGTCAGTCCAACTCAGTGGGTGAAAAAACCTCAAAAAAAACCTTTGAATTTTTTCTGCTTCACACTATAAAAAAAGCAAACTTTCTGTTTGTGTAAAAAGGTCCCTTGGCCCAGTTGGTTAAGGCGTGGTGCTAATAACGCCAAGATCAGCAGTTCGATCCTGCTAGGGACCATGTTATATTTTTGTGTCTTTAAAACACACACATTTCGATTCTTTTATAGACTTTATTAAGAGTTTTTTAAAACTGGTTATCCAAAGACCTTTGTCACGGCGACCAACAAGGACGACTTCGCATCGCGTTGAGAGAGTGCGATAGTCCTAAAACAATCAGTCGTACCATGTTTGATTTCGGAGTTAATGTTTGTTGGACATCTTTATATATAATTTTTTTTTTTTGTAATAATGTTCACTATAAAGATGGCTGGGAATTTACTGATTAATAATAAATGTATTGATAATCTTATATATAAAAACCCTAACCTTTTCGGTCTGGTAATAAGTATGGAATATTTCCCTTTTTATAGTAATAAAGTAAATGAAATAATAGTAAGTAAATGAAATATCAATGGTTGTTGTTTCATGTGAAAGCTGAAACACTAAGCTTTAATTGTTATCAAAGTAATAAACTATGTCTTAAATGAAACTAGACGATTTATTACCAATTGTAGTAGTTACTAATCTTGGCAATCTAACACATCTATTACATTTTTTAATTTATTTGATTTAATTGACTTTATTCGACTATATATGGTTTTAAAAAACTATAATATAATATAGTATTATTCTCTTCAACCCATGTAACAACATGAGTTGAGGAAATCTCTAAACACTTATATACAAATAACTAACTAAACTTAGATGTTGCATTGATCACGTATGCGGCGTAACGCCAAGCGATAGACGTGAAGGATTGATATGATGAAATGCCTTATGAGTATTCCATCAATATTCTAACATGATATTGTTCTTGGAGAACACACCACTCACAAATAATTACCAGTAATTACAGCCAAACTTTCTAGTGAACTTCCACTATTCTTTATTTACTTTTTATCACTTTTTCCATTTTCTTGTTTATTTAATGAAGCCTTGATAGATTTGGCCAGACTTACATTACTTACTTATTTTTTGCCTTTTCTTTTCTTCATATCAGACATTTGAATCAAGTAAGAAGGTTTTTTCCCATCGGGAGGTGAATAGTTTCTTCTATTCATCAAAACTCTTAGATTTTAGTAAGATTATATGCCACGTTAAATTATTTCACACATCGGATTCACTGCGTTAAGAAATAAATATATACTAAAGTACTTATATGGGATAAAAACAGACTTGCGTTCTTGAGTCGGCCATGATATCCAGATTTCATCAGAGAAAGCTTGATTTGTGGAAATTATCACCAGTCATTGTTAAATCAAAACCCAGCTTATAAATAAGATCATCGAAAAAAAAAAACAAATAAATTAAACAGTTGAATAAATAGTTTGCACTGGGGATCAGCCAGAAAATAAATAATGGGGTCACTGGGTTTATCATGACAATATGGGACACGTTCAACAACCTTGATTTTCCCTTGCTCTTCATAGAATATGGAAGCTCCTCTTCTTTTTTTTCTTTCTTTTGTGTTCTTTCTGTGATATTTTTATGTATCGCCTACAGTGAAACTAGACGACAAAGAATCATGATTTGTCATTAGTGTCATAAGCATAAATAATCTGAGTACCATAGTGGAACAGGACATACACATAACTTTTGTCACTTTGGAAAAATTGCCATGAATGAGGCGTTAAAATGATATAAAGTGGTCCTGCTTTGCGTTGATACATTAGTTTCAATAAATAATAGAGAATAAATAAGCCGGGACTAAACTGGCAAGACCCGGTTTCAATAAATAAGATAAATAGAGTATAACCAGTCACCTTTCTCATAAATTTAAACTTGAGATGGGTTAACCGATTTGTTCAAAAATGAAACCTTGACAATACATTTTTTTTTGTTTTCGCCGACCACAACCACCCACTAAATGATAGTTGTGATTTTTAAAAAAGGACATAGTATATGGTCAGAACAATCACACTGATGGTGAAATAAAATGTCGCTGGCAGCACTTTCTCGAACAAGAATTCCAGATTCTCTTCGATCACTCTTTTGGCAACCAATTCAGCCATATTCGTCAATTCATGGTTGCTAGATAAGGAATCCATAGAAATGAAAAGCTCATTGTTATTCAAATTAGAGATCAACTCCACTTTTTGGTGATCACTCAAATTTGGGTCCTGTCTCACAAACCGGTTCAATTTCAAAAATAAGGGGCTTGAAATGTTCTCAACATTGTTCATGAAAAACATCGCTTTTAAAGTCTTGCGTTTTGTTTCCATGTTTATTGAATGATCAGCATGAAGAGACAATATAGTATTATATAACTTCATTGCTTTCGCATTCAATTTTTCATTTTGAGACCGAAGAACTGGATGAAAGCTTCTATGCTGTACCAGCGAGAGGGGTACTGATCGACTAGAGAGCATGGCAGACTTTTGAAGAATAGACTTGGTCAGAAGTAGCTTCACTGGTGATATTGTGGTGATAAACATGACGATGATATATGAGTTCTCTTTGAGCAATAGTTTTATTGTCCCTGATTACATGGATACTGTTAGTGAAATGAGGGGGTATCCTAGCCAGTATTTATAATATTTTTTCGAGAACACACGCGCTCCCCACATTTGTTTTTTTTGAATGACAAACGAAGAAAATGCAACCAAAAAATTGATTTTTTAGCTTTTTATTGTATCAGCACTAAGTGAGACTGATCTGTACCTCGTCAACAAAAGCGGAGTATTAAGTAAATCATCACTAATTTCTTGAAAACTGACCAATCAAATTTAAGATTATATGGAAAAAAACTCAAGTCGTTGATCGGTTTATACATTCTGACAGTAGATTAAAAAGAGAGATTTTTCTTTTTTAATCAAGCTTCCAATAAGTAACTAATATGCCAATCATCTACAAAGTAAAAAAGCAAAAAAAATCAGCTAATCCCTTCTACACAAAAAAATTCCCTCATACTTAATTACTTTTATCATATCTTGTATACGAATTATATAGATCAATCACGCAATGGTATCGGTATCCAAATGGACACTCCACCGCTTCTCTCAGTCTCTAATATGATAATAATGAGTTAAAGCTCTTAAAAAAGTTGTACGATTTTTTTTCTTTTAATGTCAATTATTATTTATGCTGGGCTCCACTAGTTGGATAACAGATGTACATATATATGTATGTATTGTATGTATTGTATTATGAATTTGCCTTGCATTGTTATGTAAGTTGCTTGCTTTTTCTTTTCTCTCGACTTTAATCGGCGGTAGCGCGGGGAGGGGATTACAATAAACAACAAGTTAAAGAGGGATTATCAGTCGAAAGAAAGTGGAGTATCAAGTTGTTGTTGTAAATAGAGTATATCTGTTAGCGATTGTGATCAGCGCTTCATACTAATTTGTTTCTGTGGTAACTTGATCCCATCAAACTTATCCATACCAAACTTGATCAGCAACTCATGAGAAAAAGATATGACACAATTGGGCGTCTCCTTTTTGTTGAAATATACTTAATTTTTCCCTCTTTTCTTTTTTGTTTAGACTGACCGACCTGGATGGGGCATAATAAAGAACTAAGATGTATATATTATTATTGACCTAAAATTTCAACACCACTGTGATGATGATCTTCAGCAACTATTTTTCCAATCGTACGACTATGATATCTAGAAAATCACTAGTTTTGGAAAATTGACCACTTTTAGGCTTAGTGTTTAAATAATCCCTTTAGCTCTCTTCTTTTCTATTGAAATTGAATAGAACGACTCTCATCCATAATAGTTGTTTCCATTTATCAATGATAAGGTCCTAATGTATATACAGAACTGTCTGCTGATCTAAAGTCTTACTCTACACTTGATAACCAGGCAAGAGCAAAGCTGGAAGATAACTGAGCCCTAAGAAACAACACCAACCCAAAGACCACTCCCTTTTGCAGAAGCGACCTCAAAGTGGTATCGGTAAATACTTGTTCACTAATGGGATAGCCAGGATGAACGATATGACATTGATAAACTAGAGATTGGCCGTCAAGATGTAATGCTGGCCAACGAATTTGCTACATATGATTTAATCTTCTAAATAAATAATGAGAAAAAGTAACCTTGAGAAGCAAGTAAATACATCTCCTTTTACGATATATGAATGATTTAATGTAAGCCGATTCTCCAGGACTGTTATCAATAATCATATATACATAACAACATCAAAACACACACAACATTTTACCACCACTTAACAAGAATACTAGATATGGACTTAAAAGAATGGATTAAATGTGATTGAAATCCACAACACCACACCAGTCAAGCCAGCTACTTGCAACAAGGACAAATTGGCCACACCATACACAGTAATCAACACCAACAACGAGCTCATACTGCCGAAGTACACCATCAGGATCTGTCTCTTATTCAACTCTTTCCCCAAAATGACTTTAGTTCCCTTGATAGTACTACTATTACCATCACTTCTAATTCTCTTACCGAACCAACCACCTTGTTTGAAACTCTTTGAATAATCAATGTTCTGGTATCGGAATTCATCCCCATGTTGTCTATTTTGTTGATGCAGTTCGAAAACACGGGCAGTTTCCCAGAGTAAATCATTGGGCAAATCGGGATCTTGTCTGATATCCTTCATCAATTGCTGGTACATTGGATCAAAAAGACTACGAATATTGGTTTCATTGAACAAGGCAAGTATCTCATTGGAACGCAAGGCAGGGTTTAGCTTCATCGAGGGTTCAGTGCGCTGGATTATATTCTTGAACGAACGGAATAACAGATGCTGTTGTTGTTGTTGTTGCTGCTGCTGCTGTTGTTGATGTTGTGAAAAAGCATGGTTGTGCTCGTTATCATCGCGGTTGCAACGTATAGGTGTGGTGACGAATCGACGACATTGCGCTTTTTGGAAGGTCAACAGTCTTGCAGCATTGAAACTACAACAGAGAAACCTAACTGGGGTGGTAGTGGTAGTGGTGGCGGTAGTACAATGGCGTAATAGGGGAAGTGTGTGACGACTGGCATTCATTTTTTTTTTTCCAACTTGATCGGCTACTCATCTAGATCACTTATATAAACTTTCCGGTGTTCTATTTCCTTAAAGCAAAAAAAAAAAAAAAAGCTGTCAAATCATTTTGTGTTTGTTACCCGTGCCAAATGTTTTCTAGAGACAGCCATTTAAAAGAATCGACAGATGCGCGGCTGGGTTAGAGTTGCTAAATCTCAGAACTTGTATAAAAGTTCTCTACACAACAGTAGTCAAGCAAAGAATAGTAAAATAGCATCAAGATTAAAAAAATTGTTTAAAGCTTAAAAAATGGAAAGGGGTTGGTTCTGTAATGATAATGATAATAGCAGGATATGAATAAAATTAAAAATGGGGTAAAAAACTAGAATGAAATTTGTCAGATAATCAAACAAAGAAAATTCAAGCATTGCAACACTGAAATTCAGTTGCATGGGAAATTGATCAAAAATAAAACGAATAGAAGAATGGGAATAAGAAATTAAGGCACGAAAAAAAAAAGAGGGTATCAATAATCCGTCAACTTTCGATAATGAGAGAATCGGAAATTGCAGCTCCAAAAAGGTGAGAAAATTAGTTGGTTCAAAAAATAATGGGAATCATGTGATGGGTGGGAGTAAATGAAATTAGAAGCAGCAGCGTCGTCAACAATTTGTAGATATGATCATATAGCAGGAAGGAGAAAATTTTTATCTTTCATTCTGATTCGTCCTCTTCCTTATTACTTCTTCTTATCTTGAAGAACCTTATACCACCTTCATTTGAAGCCAACGTACCTTGATTCTGTTGGGCACTTGGCATTGATTGAGCTGTTGTCAGAAGATGACCAGGTACAACCGCCGTTGGCATTGGGAAGCTCTCATCACCTGCTGTAGTTTGATAACCTTGTTTTTGTAATTTTTCTTGTTCGACGAAGTCTCTATGTTTTTTGAAAGCGGTGGAGACAGAAGAGCAACAAGTACCGAACCATGACAATATACTTGTAACAAACGCAGCCCATCCAATGGCCATCAATTTGACACCGATGGAATGGTCAAGATTGGAATCCTTGAATGCATTTCTGGCCAAGACAACGGCAGCAGTTTGACAAGCAATAGCAGTGGCTTCAAACAAGATACCAATGGTGACAAAAAAGGTCAATACCGATCTCAGAGAATGCCAGAACCAAGCAAATAAGGAGCAGATGAATGATACACCGATAAAAACTAATGATATTAAAAAAAATGCCCATGAACATCTGGTCAAGTAATAATAGGTACTTCTATTGGTGATGAAATCTTGTGGCACATTTCTAATTGTACCAAAATTATCAACAGGTGAAAGTGGATAAGCTGGAGCCAAATTGTCACATCTCACACTGGAAGAGCCAGCTTTAGAACAAATTCCCCAGAATGTCCATCTTGAGAAATCTGGTGCACCAGGTATTCTAGAAGTATCAGCTTCTAACCAATAAAACCTGTTGATGGGGTAGTGGTCAATGGCACCGGATAAAATGATTAACAACAACAATAATGTTGCACCAGCAAGGAAAAAAATCTGGAAGAAGTGATTGAATATGCCGAATCTCATGGTCTATACCTATCAACTGATAATCTTTGGAGATGTGATGTGATATTTTTTTTTGAAATTGAATTGTCTTTGATTATATAAATTTTTCTTTTTCTTTTTTTTCGTTTTTTTTGTTTACTAAACAATAAAGGTTGGTGGGGCTAAGTTGTAAAAATGAAATGGTGTGTTACGAGATATCAAAACACAATCAATTGATTTTTGATATAAATATATAGATTGATAGATAGGTAGACAGATAGATAAATATGTGAATTTACTTCTATTTTTTAAAGATATTGTGAATGATAATAGATATATGCAATTGAAAATTGATTTGTTGTTGTTGCATCCTTCTCACCAATATCTCTCTTGTTGTGCTCTCTCTGTTTATTTTGTCTCAATCAAATCCAAAAATTTCAGTTAAAATATCCAATTTTGTTTAGGAATTTCCCAATTAGGAAACATAATTATGATGTCATCTTCTTCACCCATCGTCCACCAAATACCCCCTATATATATATATATATACATACGTAGTACAAAGGGTAAGGTACGGCCAATCAATCACAGAGCACCCTTCATGAAAGGCTGACAAAAACACATAATTTTTACATCTTTACAACTTGAGAATTATGCACCAAAATCAACTTTTTTCCTCCATTTTGTACCTGTACAATATATGAAAAAAGCCAGAATAAACAAAAATGCAAATGCCCTCTCCCCCTAACTCACTAATCTCAGCTAAAATCTCATTAAAAAGCAACAACAACTCATCAATTATATCTCAACCTCTTGTCAACCCCATTGGAACTACCAATTGTCCATTTCCTCTTGTTGTCGTCACATATTATCTCCTCCTCTTCCTCGCTTGTCATCAAATCTAGCTGTGTTTGTAATTGCTGCTGCTGCTGTTGTTGTTGTTGTTGTTGTTGTTGTTGTTGTTGTTGTTGTTGTTGTAGTTGTAGTTGTTGTTGTTGTTGCTGATCAACCTCACTAATAAACTTCTTTTTCGGCCTCGGTATGTAATGCTGGACATTGGCGTGATTCAATGATAATGGTACCATACTTGGCGGAAATTTGAAAGGAGCCAGTGCTACATTATTCATCTCAAATGTCTCCTTCTTATTTTCACTCAGGACACTATCGAGATCACCATCTGCTTCAACCTCTTCTTCGACAGCATTGTCTTCCCCCTTCTTGGAACTCACCGATAAAGTATCACTATCACTCTTGTGCAGTCGAGTCAACTCACTTCTCTTCATAAGCGCCCAATCTTCAACGTCATCTCCATTAGAAATAATCTTCAACAAATCATTCAAACAATCAAGATATCCCTTGTTGATCAATAGACTATTTTTTGAATGTGACAAACGATACAATGCCAGCACTGATTTGGCAGCATCTTTAAAATTGGTTGTGATCTCATCTGATAACTGTTGTATCGATTCATCTGTTATCGGCGACGTTGCCGGTAAATTATTAGACAAATTTGATAAATCCATATATCCCTTCAGCACTTATTTCTTCACACCTGTATCGATGTCTATTCGTACTCTTTTGAATATAAACAATACCTCTCTCCCGAAATAACTTGAGTTGTGTCTTTTTACACTTTGTTGCTGTCTTGTGGTTATCTCGTTTTTAGAGTTTTAGCAAAAACAAAAATAAAAAAATAAAATTTTTTTAATTTAAAAAGGAAAAAATTAATGGCGGGCGGAACATCATGTCAGACAGCCCTCATCATAAACCATTCATTCATTTAATATATCTACCTATACAACGTTATTCAGTCTTTTTCGATCACCACCAGTACCACCACTAGCTAAACAAGACATCAGCCCTCTCTTGATCCCAACTTTTACTTTTTTCTGCACTTGAATTTGTTCTTCATCATCGTCTTCATCGGATGAGCTGCTATATCCGGTCACTAATCCTTCTTTGCTTGTAACTTCAACAGACTTATCTTGCTGTACCTGATGAATAGAAGCAGTACTCATGAGTTGAGGAGAATTTTTTGATATTGCTATATCGGGAAGCGAAGCCGATGGAATTTTATCTTCCTCTTTTCCATTGCTTTCGTAGAGATTTTTCAATTTGTGGAACTCTTGCAGCGCCAATTTATCAAACTCCACTTCGTCCTGTTTATCATCATTTAAAGAGATTTCTCGTGTTTGTGTATCCTGCTTCTTGATCAATCTTAAAAGTTCCTCATTCAGCTTATTTTGCTCTTCCTGTTGTAATAATTTCTCCTCCAATTGTTGTATTTTTGTAATTTTGCTCAATTTGTCCTTATCAATCAACTGCAGCCTTTCTGCTTCATCTTGCTTTTCTAACCTCTCTAAGATCTCTTCATAGGATTCTATCTTGGTTTCATCTTTATTCTTCACTGGGTTATAATTTCTCTCTCCTCCCGACTCCATCACAAAATCACTTGTCAGCGGATCTGTTCTAAATAAAATCTCCAGATTACACCTGGGGCATCGTATATGAAACCTGAATATCTTTTGTTGCAAATAGCGTTCATTGGTGTCCACCTTACGTGCATTAAATTTTTTACTCTTTGCAATGTATTCGCCACATGGTAAGCATCTGATGGAAAACGGTGTCATCAATCGCACAGTTTGCAAAACATCCTTGCTCTTTTTGGATTTCCTAATAGATTTGACTTTCAAGGGATCAAAGTCCGGTGGGTAATACTTGTTGATTACTTTCCTCTCTGACATGATTTCCCTCTTGTTCCTCTTGTTCCTCTTGTTCTTCGTGTGTGTTTTTTTCTTCTCTTGTTATCTATTGAGTAAGATGGCACAAATGGTAGTGTATGCAAGTACCACATATTCCCAAAAGGGAATCTTTCCAGACGAAAGGAGAAAAAGAAGAAAAAAAATTACACAACAGCAGAAGAAGAAGAAGAAGAAGAGCAGGAGGAGGAGGACAAGGAGAGTTATCTATCTTATTTACTGTTTATACCCCTTTGGCTTTATACACCCATTTGAGAGTGAGAACGATGGATAAAGGTAGGAGAGTAGGCAAAGAGGCCGTCTCTCCAGAGACACCTCCTCATGCTTCTTCCTCTTTTTACAATTTAAGGTCGCATACAAAACAAACTCCAGATCGAGATGCAGATCAACCACTCGAGTTTGTCAACTCCAACAAATCACTGCAACGCACCTCAAACAACAACCCTAACAAAACTTTCAGGCTCATCAACACAGACGAAAAGACTGTCAAGCAGAATAATTTCTATTTTACCAAGCAAAAGAAGCAACTCCAACAGTTCAAACCGGATAGAACCATATCTGTTGTCACTTTACCAGCAATAGATGATGATGATGATAACAACGCTTCTACCTCACAAGAAAAATCACCGTCTGCTTCAGTAGAAAGTGATAAAAAACCTGCAATAAGATCATCGCCACCTCTGGCTGCCAACAAACATAAAAAATTCAGATGGCGTCCAGTTACTTCCCCGAATCCTGATTTTCCCTCTCTCGCGCCAAAGATACAATCATCACAAGCTGAAGGCGCAAATTCAATCCAAGATACAAATGATCCCCATAGAGTTCGGAAGTCCAAAGTCACATATGTGTTATCTCCTGTAAGGTCACTCAAGGATTCATCGCTTGAACTGGAAGATAGAATGATAAAAGAAAAAACTGTTTCAGAAGAACAATCACCACTTCAGCGACAATCACCTCAGACACGAAAACCACTAATCAATAATAATCGATTGCAGCCACCTCCATCACAGGCGCCAATGCCACAGTTTATACCAGTTACACAAACTCAACAGCAACAACTGCAACAGCAGCATCAACCTATATTTTTTCAACAATTCGAAACACTGCCCCCAATTTATGATGCATCATATTCGATGCTCCCATTTCCACCACCTTTTCCAGAAAATGAGAATTATCCGCTTCCCGATTCATATATGTCATTCCCCCCACCACCACATCATTTCCCTCATATGTTGCCAGCGTTCAGTTTACCCGGGATGTATCCGCCACCCCCTTTCATGATGGCTGGTGGTTCTAGTGCCGGCAATGTTCTCCCCTTACTTTCTGCTGGACAAGCTTCGGCAATCCCAAATAATCAGTTACCGATGATGGACTCGAGAGAGTCCACAACATTTGATAATGAACAACTGGAAGGTGGTTCAAGAAAGAGGTACTCGAATGATGGTTCCGTGTCTAGTTCCAAGAGGATGAGGAGGTCAACTTCAACGATCGCTTTTGTGCCTCCAATGCCTATATTCCCACCGCCTCCACCTGCTACAACTGTCGTTAAAGGTCCCGAGTTGATACCGCCATACCCACCAAGACCTCATCTAGAAAAAACAAATATGATCAGGCTCTTGGAAGCATCTTCTTATTTGCCAAATGTAGATATAGATTTTTTCCAGGCTGTCGGATCTTTGGATCAGATGCTGAGGAGAGTAAAGGAAAAGAGCAAAGGTGATTTTGTGTTAAACGAAGATCAGGTGGAGGTGGACGAGCATGCTAATGAGCTGGGATCAGATACTGAAGAGCAATTGGCGTTCATGGATAAGAGAATGGAACGTTATTATTTCAAATCAGAAAGTGATATTGACTCTTATTATAATAACATTAAAGAGAAAAGTAGTTATCTGGGGTTGTCAAAGGAGGACATCAAAAGGTTCGTTAGTAAGGATACACAAATCAAACCAGATAGGCTAGAAAGACAGAGTATGACGAGGGATTCAGAAGAAGAAATGAAATGGACTGTAATTAAAGAGCTTGCAGAGTTGAACTCTCGCTTTGATGACAATCTGGAGGATATTTATGAAGAAAGAAAATCTCAACTTATACCCAGGATTAAACTGATTGAAGATGAGACCAGTGAAGAATTCAAACAGGCAGTTCAAGATCTTGAAGAATTCCGAGATTTTGAGTTGCTGAGACAAAGACAATACATGACTTTTCAAAGAAATGAAAATTTGAAATTTTATTACGATGATATGTTGACTGTTTATCAAGAATTTAGCCAGTTGATTTTACTCAAATTGTCCTCTTTGAAAAATTTCCTAGTCTATCAGAAGGAAATGTTGAGGGATGGTTTAGATCCAGAACTCCTTGACATATCAAGTGCCAAGAGTGCTAGGTTCGTCAAAAATTTTGGTACAAAACTGGCTACAACGGAGCTTGAGAATAAGATTCCACTCCCGATGACGTTACCGGTCCCAAGTACAGTTTCTGTGGTTCAATTATCATCATCAGTGACTGCGAATGAAGTTTCCTCCTCAGATGATACCGACTTAGCTTCACTTAGTGGTGGCGGCCTGGGTAACACATCATCGCTGGTGAATTATTCATCAAAGACACAGAAGATGCTTTTGGCGAAGCAGAATAAGTACAAGAAACTGCAGAAGTTACTGGCTGCAAAGGCGGCATCAAAGGCAAAATCAGCAGCACTGGCAGCGGCAACGGCCGCAGCACAATACAATCAAATTGTCGAGTACATTCCATTACTCACAACATCAGAATTTGACTTCGTCACCGATACTACTACTA
The DNA here is from genome assembly GCA_030557235.1 of Nakazawaea populi. Lineage (NCBI taxonomy): Eukaryota > Fungi > Ascomycota > Pichiomycetes > Alaninales > Pachysolenaceae > Nakazawaea > Nakazawaea populi. The sequence goes on from JAKTVN010000002.1 coordinate 505,296, forward strand.
ATCTCTATGCCAAAGTGGTAAAGTTTTTAGAAAACAGCGACAAGTATCCAGAATTCAAAAACCAAGCTCAAATCTTACAACAACAGCAACAGCAGAAAGCGGTAGCAACGAGATCTTCAAATGTTGGGCGTCGAAAGAAGAACCCAACGGCTGTACCGTTGAAGAAATTGAGCAATTTGGCAAAGTCAATAAGAGACTCCAATGGGTTCAGCGGTGGTTTGCCTGGTGGGAACGATCATCCTCTGCAATTACAAAGAGTGATGAAGTTGTATACGGCACCTGCAAGATTACAAGACGATGAGATTTTCAACGATTTGAAGCTGATGGGACGGGACACCGAAAAATGGAGTGCATTGCCGTGAATACGTTTCATTGGAGGATATATATGTACATGTATACATATCTGATTGATTCCAATTCCGACAATCAATCATTAATGACATAATGTGTGTTACTGGGTAACTTTTTGAATTTAAATTCAACATCTAATCAAGAAAGCAAATGTATTAATTTCTTCTCTACGTAAATAATTTTGAATATCCTAGTTTTTTGTGGAAGGCACATACTCACCTTCCAATTTCTCACCAACGCAATGAACAACGATAATATCAAGCCAGCATTACCAATCTAAAGAGATCAGGGGGGACGATAGCTCGAAAAAATAAAAAGCAAAAAGAAAAATTTCAAGTTGTTTCGGTCAAGCAGCTTTGATGTGCTTATGCTTCGATTTTGAATCAAAACAACAACATTTTTTCAACACTTCATCATCTATCAAACAATGTCTTTCCACCAACCCATGTTCTTTATTAATAGGCATCAGATCGGTATCTCCAAAAAGAGTTTCACGAACAACATTTTTCTTTCTTGGAAGTCCAATAGATGATGATGCTTCAGTCTTAACAGTAGCAATATCACCAGGTTGGACCTTCGATGTCTCGTCACCCTTGATGCTACTATTACTCGAATGCAGCTTCTCATCATTGCCAAGCTCAGGCTCTGTATCAGTATCCACAGCCAATACAGGAGTCCCGTCAACTGTTTCCTTCTCAGCCTCATCTTCCTCTAACGGTGGTAGATCAGTTGGTGGTGAAGGTTGTAATATTTCATGCTGAGACATAACACCACCGTTGTTCAAAGGAGGAGAATCTGATACTTCATGAAAGGATTTCAGAGAAGAATTCGATGTTGTTCTGTAAAGTGCAAATTTTCCATTTTTATCATATGACTTGCGGCGTTCCAAAGATGCAGACGAAGCTCTAATGGCGGACATTTGCGAAGGTGGTAATGGGTCTAATAATGACCTCACTGGAGAAGCGGGAATTGGAGTGTGAGAGTTTGTATGACCATTCATTGCGAGCTTTGGTGAACCCGTGATTGGAGTAGAAGATGAGGATGAACTTCTTGATAATGATGACTTACCCAACGAGTTATTTCTAGTCCGGCTTTGTGACTGAGATGCACCAAACAGTGAAATATCAAGCATTGATCTCACCGGTTTATGTAAAGACTCTCCACTGCTGTTGTTAGTTGAATAAAGACCTTTCTCCTTTAACTCAATGACACGATCGTGATTACACAATTCATCATCTGTATCTTTCAAATGACTCAGTTCATCGGTGCAAGTTGCAATTTTCTCAAAAAAGGGATCACTAAACAACTCTTCTAATGTGTAACGTCTCTTTTCCGATGGATACATCAATCTCCAGCACATGTAGGAGGCCTCTTTGGAATGAAATCTCTCTGCTAATTGATAATCGGAGCCTGGACCTAAGCCGACAATTTTCATCTCAGGATTGTACTTATTCTGGAATGATGTGAGTGACATCATATACTTTCTGTAAGCCTCATCCTTGGTAGAGGCCTCATTGAATGGCAACTTGGAATAGAACAAAACACTTAACAATACACCAAGAGCCCACATATCCACCTTGAATGGCTCAACCAAGACAGTTTTATCGTTGTCCAATAGCATCATCTCTGGAGGGGAATAAGGTGCACTTCCAACTCTCTTGGTAACATAGTTGATCTCACTATCAAAATCACCGACTGTCTTGTGGGCGAAACGAGATATACCAAAATCTGTTAATTTGACAATACCATCCTTCGTTAACAAGACATTCTCCGGCTTCAAGTCAATATGTGCGATATCCTTTTCATGCAAATACTTGATACCGAAAGCAACTTGTTTGAAAATGCAAAGTTTTTCTTCCCGGCTTACACCCCTCCAGGCAGGATTGTTAGCCAATGAGAACAAGTCACCACCTTCACACAACTCCATTGTGATGCCCCAGCCTCTGTGGATACCTCCGGTAGTTGCCACTCTAAGTAATTCCAGCGTCGTCACTATATGAAACCCATTGGAAACATTTTTAGCTATAACGAACTCGGCAACAACTCTTTTGTAAAAATGATCAGGTGCTTCACCTTTAAACAAAAGTAATTTTTTCAAAGCATATTTTTTTTTCTTATCACCAATTTCATTGATAATACGAACATCCGACGAGGCACCATCACCAATCACCTTGCTCTTAGACCTCTCTGGTATTTCGTAGAAGTCTATCAAATCTACCTGCTCTTCTTTCATGTCAGATGGCAAGTGATCGTTAGGATTCTCTATTGGCATTGGTAACAAATTCTTCATCTCCGGATCATCTAAATAAAATGACTGGTCCTTTGGTAAACTCATTGTAGGGCCACTATTCACTCCATATGGATTGAACACAATGTTATCATGTTTCCTGGTAGGTAAAGAAGTTGGCGTAACACCAACTTTGTTGGTCAGATTCAAATTAGCAAGGGAAGAGCTAGTACTTGCCCTCTTCAAAGGCTTCGGCAGATGATGTTGCTGTTGATATTGTACTGTACTGTTGGTGTTCAGAATATGTAAAAGAGACTTGGCTCTATTTCTTATTCCATGTTTGTGCTTATCTGAATCCTTATCATTGTGATGCATCATCTTGTGAAAAGGATTTCTTGATATTTGTATCTCGGTGCTGGAACCCACATCTTTAGATTGTGAATGTGGCCGTGAAGATACTCGTTGATGAGGTGTCTGCGTTCGTGAAGGGTGAGAACTTGTGGTCTTGTCCTTGACGAATGGGTTCACACTTTTGGCGATCATACTGGATTCTGCTGGTGTTGGTTGATGAGGGACACCAATGATATGAGCTGTGGATGAAGCAGATGAAGAAGGAGGGGACTTCAGGGGAAAAGAATTGCTTCTGCTGGCTCCAACAGTGTTGCTGGAAGGAGAAACCATTTTGGATGTCTCGAACGCGCAAAAGGAGTGACCTGATGAAGGCTTGTTCTGCTATGGAATCTACCTGTGTCTAATATTATGCTGATTATTATAGTTATGAAAATAATGAATGAAGCTTTATGTGTTTTCTTCTTTTTGCAACCAAATTTTTCGTTGCTTTTGCTTTTGCTTTTTCTCTCTTGTTCCACTTAAGTTTGACATTTCGCACACCTGACCACGCAATGGGTGAAGTTTACATTCAATCGGATAATTAAACATAAATATATTGATATGATATTACTACAGCTGTTACAATAACCAGTCTTTAGTAACCCTGTAAAATTGTTACAAGTGTTTTATCCTCTTATTATACATTCCTCCTCCATCATCTGTATTGTTACGCTTTTTATTACTCGAAATTGACATATTGTCATCATCGATCATTCCCAACTTTGCCACCTCAAATCCGGATATCGAACCAACCGTTTTTTCGAAATTAAGGCATCTCCTGAGATATTGCTCATCTAATGTTTTTATCTCCACAGGTTGCATATTCTCTCGTGGTTGAAATGCTATAAATGAAAGGTTTCTCTCCTTGGGTATCACATGTTTACCTGGCAAGTCCGCAATGTGGTTCTTGTATGACTTTCTCAACTTGACTCCTTTTGATCCATCTGGGTTGGAACGCGCCACCGATCTGGAAATATCATCCAAATTGTATAGTCCTATCAAGTTGGAATCAAGAGATGGTCGTAGTTGCTCGTAAACCTCTACAGAACCAATGTTAGTCATTTGTTGTTCCCAAATTTCGATAAATGTAATTTAGTGTTACAAACTTACTATTCTGATCTATGAAATAGGCAGAAGTTTGAGCGTTGTTCGCTATCGCCACTCCATCTGGGATACTTGGTGTGACGTTATTGCTATTGCCCGTATGATTACCATCATTGATGTGATCTTTCTCCATAGCTGCGTCCATAACTGCTGGCATAATAACAATTGATGCACTTATAAAAGTGTCGAAATGGATCACTGAAAGCGCTCTGCAACAAAGAAGCGGATAAATAAAATTTACACCAGTTAGATCGAAATTAGACTACTATTGACGTTTGATTATGATACCACCTTGTGTCATGTTCTATTCATAAGCGCAAAGAAGAGTTATCACAGACAGCCCTTGTAATTGTCGTGTAATATCGTGCATTCCATATCAAATATTGTAGTACTTTTTTGACAGCCCCCTTAATGTTGGTGTTAAGATGTAATATATTCCATTTTTTATTTTTTAACACGTGACACTGACTAGGGTATATTGTTGGTGACCTCACAAAATTTGTTTTCTTTCTGGTGCAGCAATTTACCCGTAAAACGTGTGCTGGGCAAAATGGGTAAGTCAATGGCAGAGTTTTTTCCTCTTGTTTTTTTCCCTCCTAATTCTTCAATTAATCAAATTTTTTTTTCACTTGATAAGTTCCACTTGTAAAGGATATACAATTATCAATCATTAAAGGTATGTATGAACCCTACAATGTTGGTAGCAATCTCCATGAATATAGCATTAATCACGAGTGGACCCATCAACTTGCAGTAGAAGCAAAACAAATTCAGACACATTAAATTTGATTGCACCAGTTTGTCTAATCACAACTTTTACATTATCATTTCATCTGAGTGGAATAAAACAACTGAAGTGACCTAATACATTTAGTTCAACCATTCATCATGACAACATTGTTTTCTTGCTGGTCAAGTTGCGCTTTGTATATTTGAACAGTGATCGCTGCAAGTCGGGCACTAAGAACTCGATACATCAACATCAACTGTGACATGTGAGCAGTAGGCTTATGTTGTGTTGGAGAAATTAGGATTAATGGTTCATAAAGATTGTGGAAACATGAATTGGACGCAAGTCTTGAGTACTAACAACATAATATAGATGGCTCCAGCTTTACCTCACCCAAAGATTGTTAAGAAGCACGCTAAAAAATTCAAGCGTCATCACTCAGACAGATACCACCGTGTCTCTGAGAACTGGAGAAAACAAAAGGGTATTGATTCATGTGTTAGAAGAAGATTCAGAGGTACCATTGACCAACCAACGATTGGTTATGGTTCAAACAAGAAGACCAGACACATGACCAAGTCAGGCCACAAAGTTTTCTTGGTTTCAAACTTGAAAGAATTGGAAGTTTTGACCATGCACAACAAGACCTACGCTGCTGAGATTGCTCACAACGTTTCTGCTAAGAACAGAGTTGATTTGGTAGCCAGAGCCAAGGCTTTGAACATCAGACTCACTAACGCTAAAGGTAGATTGGCTTTGGAAGCTTAAATTTAATTTGGAAAATATATCTTATTCTGGGGTTATGTTTTAGTTTCTGAGGTTATGAATTAATTTGTATAAAAAATAAATTACAAGATCTATTTTAATTCAAATTTTGTTGCATATCTCATCATCAATCCAAGCGGCCGTGAATTATGTTTTCACATTTAAACAAAAAATGTACCTGATTCGATAAAACCTAAGAGTTGTGTTGGATAATAGTAAGAATTGATAATAATGATAAAAATAATAAAGTTACAAAGGCGCAAAAAATGTTAGTGTTACAAATAATAATATGTTCCGTAATCCTGATTTAACTGTCTGAATTAACTTCTTCATGAACAGAAACTCTCATGGATTTTGATCTTCTATGTGGCGTAATTTTGTTGGCCAATATAATACCAGAGTGATTTAAGACCAGCTTAATGATCAATTTTTTTAAATGATTCATCAACTCCTCAATTGTCCAAATCTTGTTATGGAATTGCAACTTTGGCATTTTCAATGTCAAGTTACTAACATTCACCAATCTGTATTTTCCCTCACCTCTAAATGATATGTTCAACACAAACCTATTTATTGTCAACGCAACAATTGACATGAAAGTTGAAGCTCTGGTTATCATCTGTGAAACATACTTAGGATCTGGTATTTTAGGCGAAACCGATGGTAACGATGAATTCGACGAGTCGATAGAACCATTTGTAGTTGAGACTCTTAACTGAGAGAATGCTCTACCCTTAGAGTCAATGGACTTCCTCGATGAGTCATCAGAAGAATTGCTAGAATGTGAATCTCCACGAAGTGACTTAGTAAACGAAGGAAATTTTCTAGGTTTTAAAACAGATGTTCTTTTGAGACGCTTCATCTCATACAACAGCAATTCGTCTTTCTTGTCCATATCATGTTTGACTTGATTATTCAAAGCCAACACGTTGGCATGAACCCCCTTTTCTGTGGGTGGAAAAAGGTAATTGAATAACTTTTCTCCAGTCTCTTGCTCTAATGAAATTTTTAGTGGTAAGAGATTGACAATAACGCTTCTGACAACTTTGATACCACCAACAGCTTGGTCCATTGCCCATTCAAGGACAATGGATTTCTCCGCATCTTCGGAACTAACGTGCCCATTACCATAGTGCTCACCCTCATCTGGTACATGCTTGAAGGAAGTGATCATTTCAGGAAAGCTAGCACCCTTCTCTAAATTAAAGGCTTCGAGTTCACTCACTTGAACAATATTGGTATTGGAGTTGGAACTTTCCTCAATTCTTCGGAAAACACCGTCCTTCACCACGAGATCAATGAATGGTTTTCTGGCTTTATCCAACATGTGTACTTTGATCTGATCCGCTCTAATTGTCCACTCCAATTCCTCATCTTTGTTGATCGAAGTGAGATTCTTTCCTTTGGAAACCAATCTCATCAATAAGAACAACTCCGAAACGATATCAAGCTTGGTACTCAAAACACGTTTCATGAGATCTTGATCTTCCCCTGATAAAATGCCCCTCTTATAAGAGAGTCTGTTCAAAATCTTGGTCAATGCAGAATGTGATAGCTGTAAATAGCTAATTCTGTCTCTGACTGCAAACAAATCAGTGAAATCAGTAGTCAACATCAACGAAGTTAATTTTTCGTGAAACTCTTTATCTGAAGGCTCTTTGTACATAATCAAATTTAAGACCATGTCATAAAAAGCATAATACTGATCAGAATCACAAGAGGAAATTACCTTAGGTATATCAACTATTACTCTCTTTCTGTCATTAAGGTTTGAATTAGCAATGGACTCATTGGTTCTATCGTACCTGAACACAAGAGATGTTTTCTTCAATATCATGTTGTCTGCTAATACATCACCATCAAAACATAATTCCACTCCAATCCACGGAGGCCAATTGGAAGTTGTTCCATAACAGTCTTCAGCGTAAACTGACATGACGTTTGGAATGACTTCTTTCTTGTATACCACAAATATATTTGCATCACGGAATAAGGATCCATATCTTTTCTCTAGTGCTATTGTGTCGTTGTCAACTAATATTTCAACGCCATTCTCATCAAGTGTAGAAGCTTGTTTGATGGAGACGATTTTCAATTCGATTTCAGGTGATGTCACCAAGATACAGGAATCACTGTCAACATCATCGGTACACAACTGAATCTGTGGTGATATCAATTTAATCAAATAATCGTCTGAACTACGGAAATTTGTGTCTATGACTTTTCTCAAGTCTTCATCAAAATTGTCTAGTCTGTCACAACAGGTAATATCATCGTAAGTGAATTCGTCACGTCTGGTATGGTGCTCTTCAAGATACTCCGTCTTTATCGTTTGAAGTCTTTCAAGCTTCAGTTCTTCTCTTTGCAGTTCTTTCCATTGTGCCTCAACTATCTTATCCACAATGGCAAAAGACTCATATCTCAAATAATTTTGAACTGCTCCTCTGGTAGTTAAGAAATGACTATACCTATAGATGATGTCTCTCACTTCTTTATTCCATTTCACCTGAACATTGTGCACCACAAACTTGTTGTTAAACCCAACTTCCCCTTCTTTATCAACAAGATCATTGTGTCTGTCATCAGCATGTAACATCTTCAAAAGGGTACTGACATTGGTGATACCCAACTTCAAGTTGTTGATCACCTTTTTACTTTTAGCTGAGGCAAGCTGAGTTTCCAAGCTTTCAAGTCTATGCTGAAGTAATTGTCTTTGGGTCTCGAAAAATTTGTTGGCCCCTAAGACACAATCATGAGCTAAATCATCGTCACCAGGTGCAACTCCGCTAGGCATACTGTGGTCTAATTGTCTCAAATAGGTGAATCTTGGAGTGAACAGTAAAGGAGTAATTTTTATGAAGCTCTCACAATGCTTGATGCTGCCAAAACCAACTTCTTCGAAATCATCTAGATCTAACCAGGATGGATCATTGTCGTGGATTTTAAAGACATTTTTTTGTCGGTACTTGAAATGTTTGCCAAACTCCAAAACATCGTCATCATCATCGTCGACCTCTTCTTCACTCCAGTCTCCATTTTCATCAACGTTTTTCCTATGGTCTTTGAAGATAGCTTTCACAGCTCTTAAATCCAAGTTGGTCATATCAACTTCTCCCAAATACATTTTCATTTTCTGTATACTTTTAGTCTTGTTAAGCTCGCTGTATTTATTGACGATTGCTTCCTTTCTTTCGTGTAGATCAACGGTAAAACTGTCAACTTTAGCTTTCAAGCCTAAACACTCACTCTTTAGTTCGCCATTTTCCTCTTCGCTTTCTTCACGGTAAATATGAGCTATATGAAGAGGAGCTATCAAAAATTGAAACTGCAAGGTCGAAAGTACCTCGGAAAATTTCTTAGAGGCCTTATTGGGACCGAACAAAACTCCACGGCGCACGGGTAACTCCATATTTCCACTAAACAAGTGCCACCATGCAAAAAACTGAGTGAATGCTCTAGGTGTCAAATGTAAAACATTGTAATGAGCCTTTTTCTTCTTTCCCACGACTGGATTCTTCTCATTATCAAGAGAAGACAAGGAAATCGATAAGTGAGCATATTGACTTCTGAAACCTCTGAAGGCATCATAGTTGGATTTGTCCCTCACAAACAACGGATTGGACAAATGAATGTCATAATGTGGCATGAATTTTGGTGTTCTTGTTCCATTATCATCTCTCTCGAAACCCAATCCAATTTTGAATGAAATATCGCCACACAACCTAATTGCGACTTTTTCTTGATAGTGTCGAGCCATTTTACTGACCCTCAAAGGATTATAACCTTCTTGTTCCTCTAAATAGTACCCCGCCATAGAGTCCAAGTAGAAATCCTCAGTATCCGGTATAAATAGGGAAAGAGAACTCTCTCTATACCAAACCAAAAGAGGCAACGCTAAGTGATTTGCAACACTCCACCTCACTTCTTCAGCATTGACACACAAAAACTCCTTCGGATTATCGTCTTTATTAATATCAAGAGTGATGTTATCCTTGAATATCAAGAGAAATCCAGCAGATAGCCCAGAGAGATAATATGGACTTCTTCCTCCCTTAAGGGCTATGGCCAACTCGCTTTTCGGACCCCACTTGAACTGAACTCTGGCATGGAAGTTTGCTCGTATTTTGTCCCAAAAACCAACTTTCTCAGAAGGATCTAATTGAGGTTTCGTGAAATCATCAATATTCAAAATAATTTGTTGAATAGCAGGTTGGTAGGACTGGCCCCAAGTAAATCTAGTTGGCTGTGTTGAATTGATGCTGAATTGTAAGGTTGTGAAAACCTTAACTGACATTATTGTCTTAGGAACATCCAATCCAAAGTATTTATCGTTGATGGCCTTTTTGGCCAGAGGCACCAAAGGAACATAAATTTTTCTGATATTCTCAGGCCTTTGTGATAATACCTCAGCAACTACAAACGTTCCATTGATTCTCAAAGCAGGCAAATTTTGATCTTGATCCGCGGATATCTCAGGAATGTAAACAAGTGGCAATGGATAATCTAATACATGAATTCTTAACTCTCTCACTTTCAAATCAATGTTCGTTGGAACCATAATGGTGTACTTGGTATCCAAAGGAACCCCTTTTCCAACATCATGAATGTAATCTGATACCTTTTCTAACGGAAAGTTTGGAGATTTTATATTTAGCTCGAGATTTTCCATGATGAGCGATAATAATGGAGGAGCTTTTGCAAAACCAATTACTTTGTTATCAAAGCCAGCTGGAAGGTTTGACGCTTTTAAAGTATTCCACAAAAACTTCGCATTTTCATCAATCCTGTCTTCTAACTTCTGCTGATAATCACGCACCAACTCAATCCAAGAACGAGATAAGTGTCTTCGAAATAAAAATAACTTTTTATCCAACTCGTCGAGTTTATGGACTCCTTCGTTGGAGAAATCAGTATCGACTGGCTTATGCGTAGAGTATTCAAATAGCCCAGGATCTGTTGCATTTCTTTTACCATTGTTGAAAGATGAAAGGTGCCTTCTTCGAGCTGCGCTAGACTCGAGTAGACCATCAGCGTTGATATTTCTCGTCTCCATCTTTCTATCAACGTGCAGCACGTTTAATTGCTCAGCAACCTTGTTCTTGAAGTTGTTATATTTCTCTATCCGTCTTCTCTGCTCTATCAAACCGAGCTGGAAAATCATACTTAACTCGTTTTCAAAGGGGTCGTTGTCCATTTTGAAAATAAAACGTTTGGATCTAATCTTTATTTTAGGTAGTCTTAAAGTCTTCATTTCGTGTGGATAAATGACAATATCAGCGTTGTTGTACTTCAAAGAATGATGTAATTGCTTCACTGTTTTGAAAGCAACCGATATCTCGTCAAACATCTTGTGGACCATAAATTGATGTGGAACAGAGCATCTGGATCCCGAGTTACTTATATCAACTACAGTACCAATTTCATCAATTTTTTTATCCCCTTTGCTCAAAAACCTGCTGATATCGACAGCAATTTTGGAGTTGTTCACTGTAATGAACCTTGCCCAAAATCCTGGGGATGTCGGAGATTCTACCATCATTCTAAACAAATAGTTGGTGATAATTAATGACGAACCCGGTTCCAACAAAAACACTGTTTTAATTCCATCAAATTTCATTTTGAACTCTTGGGCGAAGGCGGTGATGACACCAAACCGATGAAGCTGAATTCTTACGCGGATTAGTTTCAAAAACTTTTGTATCTTGAGCATCGCATCGCTCTTAGAATTACTCGAGGCTTTGAGAACTTCTTTGCGTTTCCTAAATGCTTCGAATTTCTCGAGAACTGGCTTGAACAAAGTATTGTTCAACAAGTGAAATGAGGAAATTATCAAAAAGTGATTGATCAAGGAGTAGTGGATTGACATCTCATCGCAATTACCGTCAATTCTTAAGACAGGCTGCTTTGTTGCCGGATCAATGACTGATCTTACGAGAAGCTCTAAGTTCGGAACCCTCATCATGTTCGCCAGTTTCATGGCATATGGATTGATCTCGCCTACTTCAGACTCAGCTTCAGTGAAGACTCTTGAATGTGCATTCGTCCATGTTGACCTAATGTTCCAGAATTCTTCAAATTCATCTTCCTCAAAACTAGTTGTATCCGTCTCAAATGCGGTATTCGAATCCTTCGTGATAGGATAGTCCGAGCTTGAGAAATCTGACATCGGCTTGATATTCTTATTGTCAATAGTGAGATCCCAGTCCAGAACGAAGAAAGAGACTTTTCTTAAAACCCCATCAACATTATCAATGATGTTAGGTATCTCGAAATTTGACACGATTTCAGCTGGAATCAACACAGACCTACTACCAGTCACTATCTTGAAATGTTTACCCCCTATCTTGATGGTGTCAAACCAATGTGGCAAATCGTGAAATAAATAATCTTTGACGATGTCCTTGGTTTGTGTTTTGCGTTTCGCTGTCTTACACAGCTTCATTTGAACAACTTCATCTATTGTCAAGTACTTGATGTTATCATCAATGCTGGTCAAAAGTGCACACAAGCCATTTAACACCACCAAACTTGAGAGGTCGATGGAACATGATCCATAATCGAGAGAGCACGCCATTTTGGCTTCTGGTAGAATCTTGGAATCAAATTTTAAGCTTAACTCGCTACATTTAACCACTCTTTCATCCTCAGCTACTTCGGAAATTTTAGAACCTGAGCCCACGGCTTCAATGTGTATAGACTTTTTGATGAACGAGGCCCCCACATCAAAAACATTACATGAACACCTCAGATAATACAACAAATTTCCTTCAAAGTTCACATGTTTGGTCGTAACAATGCCAATATTGATTAGAGATACTTTAACAACAGCCATCGACAACATATCGTCTTCGAACAATTTAGTTTTTAAAATGAACGTAGGGCGCTCCACGAGTATTTTGAAGTTCAACAGGGGCCAAATGGAAGATAAATAGTAAATGTACTCCAACTTAGAGAAAGGCTTTTCCTCTTCGAGCTTTACTTTTTGATGCTTGGAAATGGTGTTTTGATATCTAATCGAAATCAATCTGCTCATGATTATACCAAGCTGCTCTGTCGATATATCAATTACAGGGTTGGAAACTGAGCAATTGAAATTCCATATTGCATCGGCATATTCGGAGCCATTTTGAATCCTCTTCATTAATTGAAAAAGCGTATTGGTCACTGTAGAGACGGTGATACTTGGAATATTAACTAGCTCAGAGCACATTATAGGTTTGAACTCTCGGTGGCTGTATGGAGAGTGGCTCAAATCAATTGAAATCAAGCTTTGCATCAGCGTCAACACTAATTGAAATGGATGATCGCCTTTCTGAAAGGATATATCGTAACCGGCATTATTCTCTCGTAAAACTGCATAGTTGGCTGACACAGATTTGAACTCCCCTCTTAAAAACACCAAAGCGTTTTGGTGTTCAGACATAAAATCATCATCACAAATCATTGATAACTCAGTAGCTGAGAGCAATGGTATTTTATCAATCGTGATATTATCGAAGCGAAAACTATTCTCTCTTACCAAATTAACAACCAACGACAGGAAACATACATCTTCGGCAAACAAAGAAGCATTCGATCTCTTCAAAGGTGGTCTCTTAAGCTCAGCAACCCCCTCAGTTGATGCTCTCTTTTGTTTCATGTGCTTTTCGATCGTATTGAAGCATTTCAATATTGTGAATGCTGGAATTGTGATCGAAAAAAACTTATACTCGCTCGATAAGTTTGAGATGATACCCTCTTTCAAATCGAGATCACTACGTACATTGATGTACACCACAGAGCTTATTTTCGCTGTTTCCTTCAGCAACAGAAGTGATACTTCATCTATTCTCAAATTGGAATCTACTTTCATCACTTCATTTTCTTCATCAATCTGATAGTCATTTTTGAACTCGATCTCGGAAATTGTCAACACAATTGGAATGTCCTTCACCGATAAATTGAGTTCAGAAACCATCACACCAACACTTGGTATCCACCGACAAAGATGCTTCATATAAAATCTGACAGACTCTGATCTTGGATATATGGATATTGGTTTCAAGTATTCCTCCAAAAGCTCCTTTTCATTTTTCAGTTGGCTACTTGCTCTTTGATGGTTCTGGGTTACAGTTTCGTCATTGAGTTCAATTGCAATGCCATCTAGCACAAGGTTAACAAGCTTTTTTCGAGAATTGAACAAATTTATCTTAATTCCGAAGCTTTTCACTCTTATCGATGCAAGCTTGCTATCAATTTGCACTTTCCTTACTCTTCCAGAAAATACATTCAAAGATGACACCCATACTCCGAAGCGTATATATAACACATATTTCGCTATGAAATATACGGACAATATCAGCACCAGTGCTATGATGAATATTCGTATAAGCTGAGAGCCATAATCTGCGAAATCCATTGCTCAGTATGTCTTCAGCATCCACGATCAGATCTAGCTCGTTCCCAGTTTTGAAGTTGTGCTTTTCTGAGTTTGATGCTGATACATCAGTGCATAATTGGGGCTGTCAGAAATTACTCATTCCGGAAAGAAAATTTTTTAAATTTTTAATTTTTTGCATTGAAAAATTTTGAGTCCGTTAACAAAGCTACAGACCTACATTTAATTATCAAGCTCTTTATCAATTGAAAGAGTTCAAAATTTTGTATTAGGCATATATTGAAGTAAAATATCAATCAAGAAAGTTAAAAATGGGACCAAAGAAAGGTATCAAGATGGACTTGGGTTCATTTCTTGCCGATGATAAGTTTGGAGGTTCATGGGCTGATGATGAGGTCGATTATGCTTCTATTTCTGTTCCTCACCCTACCTTCACTAACTCAGGATCCAACCTGGGACCAGAACCTTTCCGTCGTTCTCATGATTCATCATCGAGAGGAGGTTATCAGGAAAGAGAACCCCGTGAAAGAAAAGAGTTCCCTCTTCCAGAAGAGGCTCCATTTAAAGCTAAAGTATCCAACTGTCCGTGGGATATCACCGAAGAAGCCTTGACTACGTGGTTCGTAAGAGGGTTGTTGTGTAAATCAAGTGATATTGTCGAAGTTTCGATTCCAAAAGATTTGGCAACAGATAGACCTAAAGGGTTTGCATTTGTAGAATTCAATTCAAGAGCATTATTGGAAGATTCATTGCTGTTATCAGAAACTAGCATGAATGATAGAAGAGTTTTTGTCAATGTTGCAGCACCTCCAAGGGAAGATCCATTTTCGATGGATTGGCGTTCCGTCAGATCTGGTCCATTGCCTTCAAGAGAAGAGAGAGAATCTAGACCAGAGGTCGACTGGTCCAATAGCAGATCAGGTCCATTATTACCAAGAGAGCAAAGAGAGCCAAGAGCTGAGGTCGACTGGTCTAGTAGTAGATCAGGTCCATTACCACCAAGAGAACAAAGAGAACCAAGACCAGAGGTTGACTGGTCCAGTAGTAGATCAGGCCCATTACCACCAAGAGAGCAAAGAGAACCAAGACCAGAAGTCGACTGGTCCAGTAGCAGATCAGGCCCATTACCACCAAGAGAGCAAAGAGAACCAAGAGAACCAAGAGAACCAAGAGAACCAAGACCGGAGATTGACTGGTCCAGCAGTAGGTCTGGTCCACCACCATCTAGAGAACCAAGAGAGAGAAAACCAAAACAAGATTTTGACTGGTCCAGTAGTAGGTCTGGGCCATTACCTTCAAGAGAACCAAGAGAACAAAGAGAGAGAAAACCAAGATCTCCTCAACAGCCAAATCTTGACTGGAGTGGTGCTAGATCAGGACCATTACCGCCAAAGGAAAAAAAAGAGAGAAAAACATCAAGATCGAAGTCTTCAGAGCAGATACAAACCACCGACGAGCCTAAAAAGACTAAAAAATTGAATTTCAACGTTTTGGCAGTTGAGGGAGACGATGAAGAGGTTCCAGAGGAGAATGTAGAACCTGAAGTGAAAAGCAAGGAAGAGAGTGGTTTGGAAAAAGCTACTGCCAACCTTACGATCAACGAAACAGACGATGGAGAGTGGAAAGTTGCTAGTAAAAAATAACTTGATGATCTTTAGCCAGGGGTAAGCATAAATTAATCGGAGACGCTTTGAATTTTGTAATCATTTTTAATCATTTTTAATCGAGATAGATACTAGAAAATTTGGTAATTGCAACCTATCTTTATCATAGTCCTGATTTTCTTGCTGCAGTATTCTATCACCTCAAAAGTTCATATTTATAAGTTAGCTTGCAAATCGATAGACAGCGAAGTAATGTTTAGATGTCATGTTACTGAAAGAATTGTCCATTAGAACTGGAATGAGCAACATGAGCATTCTGTCCCTCCAATTAGATGAAATTATGTCTCGTGAAACAAGCGACCACAAAAATATATTTATTAAAAACAAGAATAACAAGAGCCTACATCAAAAGCTCCAGAACGTCCCAAAGTTCTCCTAACTTAAATAACTGAAAGAAGCATAAACACAAAAGCAGCAAAAAAAAAACTATCAGACATAAATCCCAAAAATCAAAACTGATCTCATACCATTTGCTGAATCATGTCTCTTCTCAAGTTCGATTCTACAATGGTATGCTCCGGTTCATCTCGTCTGCCATTGTTGACACCTTCCAGCAACTCAATGTCATTGCGCTGTAAACTTTCTCCAACATTCGCCTCATCAAGTGCTGCTCTTCTTTCACCGTACAAGCTATCCATTCTGCTCCTTCTTCTTTCCTCATAGATTTTGACGGTAAGATAATCGATCAAATTTTGTTTTGTGATGCCCATCAACCCCCAAAACACTCTTTGGAAGAAATGATAGTAAGAAGGAAGTGCCAGCAATGCCAGCTCTCTTATACCTACCAAGTCTTCAACGCTGATGTCATTGTTGTTGCTTGTTACAATTGGGGAGTCTGCTCGCAGATTATTAACCGCATCCAGTGAGTGGCCATTATTGTCTCTTTCGGCATTATCGTTGTCCACGTTCGTGGATACTTCCGTTGGTGTTTCCGCGTCTAGCGCTTCCAACAATTCTCTGGCTCTGTAAGCGATAGGTCTCGGATATATGATCTCGTTCATCGAATCCAATGGCATTAAAGAATCTCCGTCTGATCCATTCGCACCGTCCTGTCCCTTCATATAATAGTCTCTTTTACACATCGGACAGCATGCTTTTCTATTGATCAACCACGGATCGAGACACTCTTGATGAAAGACATGCCCACAAATCAAACCTCTGACGAGATCCTCATCATCCAAAACGTCAAGACAAATTGCACATGTTCCAGAAGAATAATGCAACAGGTCATCAGCATTCGTCAAATCAATTTCCTGTTCAGGTATCTCGGACTTGATTACTTCAATTTTTTCAACAGCTAGCGCTTTTGAGGACGAGTCAGCGAACTCTGTGATGTCAGCTTCTGTTTCCAGTAAACTTTCTGTGATAACTGATTCTAGATTTTTCGATTCCGTTTGTCTCTGGTTACCATCTTGTTTGGCTTCTGCTTCTGTTTCGGCCTCTTGATTGATGTCCTCCAGTTCATTCTCATGCAAAATCAAACCTTTTTGCCTTTGAAGATCGTCTTCCTTACCACCGTTAATCCAGTCGTTATAAGTTTTGATGGGGAATAGCTCGTCAACTTCGTCTTTCGTCAACTTTCTCTTTTTATGATATCTCCTCCGCTGCAACCTTCTTTCATTGGCAGCTAAGAGTATATTGTAATCCCTGTGCAAGGCATAATCTGCAAAATCGTTAAAATGATTCAAAGTTGGGACACCTCCTCGAAAAGCATACCGTCCAGGCGTGCCCCTTCCTCCAGCCGTGGAAGGGTCGTACCTAGCGCCGTAACTGCGTGATGGAACGTACACACCAAATTTGGTTTTGATAAAGTACCTCATTGTGAAGAAAACAAACAACATTGCAATGCAAACCCCCACTGCAAGAGCAATGAAAAATAAGACAGTGGATGGTGTGTTGCCAATAAAACTGTTTGTTCTTGGAGGTTCTGATTGTCCTGTGTTTGAGGGCCAGGAAGAGCCCGACTCGGCCCTCTTTATGATCCTGGAAGGCAAATTCATCAGCTTAGCTGAACTAAAAAATCTTAGTACAATCCGACCAGCAGAATGATCAACCTCTTAAAATCGATTACTAAGATTATATAACAATATTTAAAATGATTCGTTTTTTTTTTAATTTTTCTTCTCATTTCATGCTGATTTTTTTACGCCTCTTCCAAGATAAGAGAGAGCAGTACAATACAGCCCTGCTATTGAATATTAAATGAATTGTCTTTCTAAAAACAATAAAATTACTAAATTTAATACATATTACAATTAATAAAAGAACACAAACCGTGACTATAAGATATATCGATGAAATGAATAGAAGCGGAGCTTCGCCTATAATAAAATTCAAGCGGTGGTGCCTTCCTCCTTAGCGACGAATGATTCCACTAGCTTATCTCCATCAGCAGGTAACTCTTGTTTGGTGTCTTCTACTATTTCAACCTTAGACTCTTCGGCAGAATCGTCTTTCCCGATATGAGGTTCGGAAATAGTTGAAATTTTATCGTCACTTGTAGGCTTCTCTTCCGTGTCGGCCTTCACCTCCTCTATGGTCTCAGCAACCATTTCTTCATTGGTTTCCTTGGAGCTCGAATCAACTCTTTCGCTACCATCAGCACTAATGCTCTCCTCGGTTTTTATACCATCCTCTGTTTTTATGTCACCCGTGAAATCTGAAACTTCCAGCAGAGGAGTAGTTGGTTCAGCCAGCTTATCCAAAGGAGTCTCCTCCCTGCCTGATTTCCCGCCTTTGATTTCACTTATCATACTAGCCCATGAGTCCAATAATTTGGCGGATCTCTCGTGAAATTTGAAATCATCTGGTCGGTCCAATTTATCCAATTTCATCATTGCCTTCAAAACCTTGTGCAACTTCGTAGAACTCAAGACCTTCAAATCAACTACGTTGTCAGCATTCAAAGATTCCAATTTGGACAAAACATTTGAGTATAATTGCATCTCATCCACCGTTGGCGGATCTTTTCTGCTTATCAACCCTTTTTGTAATTTGGTCCTAATGTACCAGAAGTGTTTATATTTTTCCTCATCATTCCAAGACAAATGAGCTGGAGGCGTCGGTTGTTTGGCTTTTTGAGTCTTTTTAGTCTGTTTCTTTGCTGGATGGTCACTATCATCTTGAGAGCTGGTTTTAGGAGATTTTCTCTTTGTAGGTACAGCAGCTTTCGTACTTTCCTTTTTTGGTGGTTGCGACTTCTTCTTTTTTGTTTTCTTTACCTCCTCCTTGTCTTCCTCAAATTCAGTCTCTTCCTCGTGCTTATCCTCCAGATATTCTGGTTCACTTTCCTCATCATTGAAAACTTCTTCCTCAACTTCTTCAGCTTGTCCCTGTGCATCTAACACTCTCAAAAAATTCTCTTTAAACTCAAGAGCATGCTGGTACGCCTTTTTGATGAGACCCTTTGATGTTTTCACCAGAGATTCACAGCTGCTGATTTCCAATGGAAAAATGGATTTGGAGTCCCCCCAGAAAAAGCTAGGATCGTTTCCATAAAAGAAAACGCAGAAGCTCTTATTACCTTTGGCTTTCATAACATCAGCAGGTATCTTGTCCTCCGGTACAATGACTCCTGGCCACTTGCTGTAGCTTGGCACCTTGGCCAAAACTAATTGTCCAATCTCGAATTGTTGTGTCATTTACTGAAGTAGTTGTGATACTCGATAAAATAGGATATTTCTTTTGCAACTTGAGGCAGCGTGTACTTCACTTAGTCAAACACGAGAGCTTGAATATATTGTTACCAGAGTACCAGACTGTCAATGGAGCGTACAATCTTCAATCAACTGCGCTTCGATAACCAACTATATGACCCCAATTAAACCACCGCTAGCTTCTCTTGCAATTTAGTCAGTTGTTTATTCGATTCGTTGATTTTTTTTTCTCAATTTGGTGTTTTTTTCTTGCTCCTCCTACCGACTGTTTTTTGTGTACGGGTCATATCTCGATTACTTGATAATATTTCGCGAGGCAGAAGAGAGTTATCACTTTTATAAATCATCTATTCTTACATATAACTGAGCTAACGGAAAAATACAGGTTCTGTAAGATAATTTTATTGATTCTTGAACTTCGGGAAAGACAAAGGTTCATAAGCTCTGTTGTATAGCCTATCATCGCTGCCGTTACTTCTGTATTTCAACCCAGTAATATCGACTAAGTCCTCATTCAAGTCTTCTATTCTGTTCACCCCCAACAACTTCATATCCCTCTCCATTTCCTGCTTCAAAATTTTGATTGCTTTGATAACACCTTCCTCGCCATAAGCTGCCATGCTATACAAAAACGGTCTACCCAAACCAACTCCCTTAGCCCCAAGACATAATGCCTTCAAAACATCTGATCCTCTTCTGATTCCTCCATCAATGAAAATGTCGAGCTTCCCATCTAGACCCTGTTCCTTCAATAACGGTATGGCTTCAGCAAGAACTTCTAATGGAGGCATGGAAAAATCCAATTGCCTTCCACCATGGTTTGATAAGATGACTCCATTGAGTCCCAGTTTAGCTGCAAGTACAACGTCTGCCAGAGATTGAACACCTTTCAATGCAATAGGAAGCGAAGTTTCCTCCTTGAAACGTTTGATATCGTCCCATGTCAAACAAGGTCTCACTTCAGCTACACTTGTAAATTCACTCAAAGAGTTGTCCTTATCGTAGAGTGCTCTAATTTTGTAATCCTTTTCCCGATTTCCCAAACTCGCAAGGTCTACGTTAATGAAGACTCCTTTAATTGAAGGAGTATTTTCAAATCTTTCAAACCTTGACTTTGAATTTTTGATGTCGGCCTCTGAGTAGAAATGTAACTGGGCCCAATGTTGTTGGTCGCTAGGAATATTCTTCACAAATTCGTTGAATGGGAATGACAATTGAGTTGGAATCATTTCTATTATACCCTCATTGTAGGCTGCCTTGCATAAGTTGCTCTCGGCTAATGGATGTGCCAATCTGGAGCCAGCAAAAGCAGTGATATAGATTGGTACTTCAACTTTGACACCTAACATACTCGTTGATAAATCGACATTTTTGGTATCTGTTAAGATTCTTGGCTTAAAAAAAACACGGTTATAAGCGTAGTGGTTCTCTCTCATGGAAAACTCATCATCACATCCAGTCGAGAAGTAAGTATAAGACGTCCTCGGTAGAATTTTCCTAGCAACATACTCAAAGTCCAGAAGACTGTAAATCTGGTCCAAAGATGGTTTGTTATCAGCGTTTTCTAATCGTTGAATTTCCTCCTCTGTTAATTCCTCTACCTCTTCCTCAAACTTCCCATCCAAAAATCCAATTACTTTGTCACTGTCCAACTTCATAGTGATGACCTCTGAAGAGTGGATCTGGCTGAACAGGCCAGTCGCGTCTTTCCCAGCATATTTCAACAATATTCCTGCACCTCCAGGATGTTCTTTAAGAAATGAGGACAAATCATAGACCTTACCATCAATGGCTATCCAACAATCCTCCAGATTGTTGTGTTTTCTAACTTCCTCCGGTGTAACATATAGCTGACTGTCTGAGAAAATCTTCTCATTGCAAACATTGAAAATGCCTGCAAAAAGCAGAACGGTCACGGCCATTTTAAGACGTTGGTCAGATCCAGCATTACGATAGGCTCTCGTTAAGGCTATTGATGCCATTGATCTTGAGCATTTCAACGAGGAATTGACAAAATGCTTTTTAAACTGCTTGAAAGAGAACACTCTGCAAAGCATCGTTGTAAGCTTCAGCACTGGACGAGTCTTGAACTTGTGATCACCACGCCTTGTATTTCATTTTAACATCGAGACGATTAGATGCAAGTTCTTATCTTCAACAGACAGCCGAAGCTCAAAAAAATTGCGGGAAGACTTCCGTTTTTGATTTTTTCTATGAGAAGCGTAGTATCTACATAATAACTCGAAACAACTCAGTCTGTAAGGCTATTGATAGTTCAGCTTTTTACTTGTCAACTGAATCATAATGTATGGTTGTCAACAATAATCATTGGGCATCATTTTGGTTGAATCTCTGAGAAATTTTGCTCTCTGATCCTGATATGGGAATGAAATTTCTCACGTGTCGGCGAATCGTACCTCAGAACGTGCCTCTGATTTGTCAAATTCGAGTTTCACCAAAACTGCTATGTTAGCTGAGAAGTGTATCGCTAATTCTACTAATAAAAGCTTCCTAAGTCACTTCTCAAAAAGAAGGGCACATGGCAACCGGCCTCAACACTATTTTAAGTCTCCTTCTCTAAGAACATCACCTCAACCGCATCGTATTTCAACATCTCGATCCAGTTGAAACAAATTCTAGTTAAAAAGAAATAGGATCAACCTCATAGGCTCACTGTTTCCTGTAGCTGAGTTCAATATAAGATTTTCTCGTGACTGAAAATGCTTGTCAAGGTGATAAAGAAGCAGGTTTTCTTAAGACAAACACGTGCTGAAAAATATGAAAGCCTTCACTTTTTCAAGCTTTTATTAATCTTGCCGCATGAAAATTTCATGCATCTAAAATGTTGGCAGTTTGTATACTGGCATGCTTTCTTGTGTGGAGTTTATGCTCTATTCAGCCAATGTCCTGAAAGTTGATATCATGATCCACTGCAGTGCAGATTTTAGTGGATTTTGCCTTACTAATTGGATGTAAATGAAGTTTAACATGTGGCTTAAGGTGATAGAAAAAACCCCACGTTTCTAGGAATAAAAACATAATATCTATCCTTTCTATATAAATATTGAGAAATATCCCGGTTTCATATCGTTCAAGCCATATACATTAATTGAAGCTCATCCAAAATGTCTCTTTACGAACAAGACAAGAAAGACAGCTTGACAAAGGTAAATGTTCATTGCAACGATGACAACTCAACCTCCTCTTTAGATGGAGAGATACAGTATGATGCGCTGCTAAGAGCTTCCAGGTATAATGTGAAAAAGTCTTGGTCAGATATATTCACCATCATCTGCTCCGGTGTTGCCTTGATAAGTGATGGTTATCAGAATAATGTCATGACTATGATGAATCTGATTTTTACTGCTCAATACCCCCACATATATGATGCGACGTTAAAAACTAGGGTCTCAAATGCGTTGTTGGTTGGTGAGATCATTGGACAAGTTTCAATTGGGCTGACATGCGACTATCTTGGAAGAAAATGGGCCATCATCTTCACCACTGTGTTGATCATTCTTGGATCCATAATGTGTGCAGCAGCACATGGTGTTACTATTCTTGGAATGTTCTGGATGTTGATAATATCGAGAGGTGTGGTCGGATATGGAGTTGGTGGAGAGTACCCTGCTTGTTCAACGGCGGCATCTGAAGCAGCTAATGAAGCCACAAAGAGACGTGGAGGTGTTTTCGTCTTGGTTACGAATCTTCCATTGAGTTTGGGTGGACCTTTTGCTTTGATTATATTTCTCATCGTCTTTAAAATTTGTGGCACAGCTCACTACATTACAACTTGGAGGGTTTGTTTCGGACTAGGGATTATCTGGCCGGTCTCCATTTTCTATTTCAGGTATAAGATGGCAACTTCAATTTTATACAAAAAATCGGCAATTAAGAAAAACGTTCCATATTTGTTGGTTATCAAGTATTATTGGAGAAGAATTATCGGCACAGCTGGCTGTTGGTTCATTTACGACTTTGTGACATTTCCAAATGGTATATTCTCATCTACCATCATCGCATCAGTTTTAAATGATACCGGTGACTTGGAAAAGGTTGCTGAGTGGAATCTATTATTAGCGATTATAGCCATTCCTGGGGTTTTTGTGGGCGCTTATTTGATTGACAAAATTGGTAGAAAATACACCTTGATGATAGGTTTTACCGGTTACTTGGTTATGGGTTTGATCATTGGTTGCGCATACGATAAACTCCGTAAGATCGTGCCGCTCTTCATCATATTTTATGGATTATTCAACGGATTTGGTAATTTGGGTCCGGGTGATTGTATGGGACTAGTGTCCTCGGAGTCATATGCCACGCCTGTTAGAGGAACTTTGTACGGTTTTTCTGCTGCGATAGGTAAAACTGGTGCAGCAGTTGGAACTCAATGCTTTACTCCAATCCAAAATAACTTGGGCAAAAAATGGACATTCATTATCGCTGCGTTGTTGGGGTTACTTGGTGTGATTTTGGCTTATTTCACTATACCCCATTTGAACGAAGACGATTTGATGATGGAAGATGTCAAATTTGAGAATTATTTGAGAAGCAAGAAGTGGACAGGCTCCTTTGGAATTGATACCGAAGATGAAACTTCTAATGAGGATATAGAGAGTACGAACACCTCGCGCTGAACCAGACTCGGTGTTATGTTGAGTTGATATATGTGGCCTCAGAGCCCTCGTTTTTTTCACACGGCAGTTGTTGCATTTATTATAATGTTAAGTAGCAGCTTCTATATAGATTTATTGTATTGTCGTTTACACAGTGGAGACGTAACCAGACTCTCTCGCGTGTAACTAAATGAACATCTAGGTTTTGCTTCTTCAAATAATCCACGAAGAAAGCTTTGAGAATGCAGACTCACGTTTTGTCGTCTCACCGGCATCGTCAAACTTCTTATAATAATCATATTCAAAGTCTTCGATCTCTTGTAACCCGTAAACGAGATCAACCTCTTCTGGTTTTCTGAGCTTCGTTCTCTTCACAAGTTTCCAGAAGACGTAAGCGAACATATTGACAAAGATCATCAAGTAGTAGAAGATGAAGTTTTCAACACTCCACCTTCCAGGCATAAATACTGTATACCCTTGTAGTCCAACAACAATTGTCAAAAAAAACAGGACTACATAAATACTGTATGGTTGATACCACGATCTGTAGTAGTACGTTGTTAAGTCGACATTTTGAGCTCTTGTGGCACGATAAAACCCAATGTAAGTGATGGACATGTACCAGTATGTTATGACCTGCGATTTCGTTGTTATTGAGGTTATGTACGTTAATGCAATATATGCACCACCTGAGCTCAACTCTAAATATGACAAGAAGGCAAAACACATGACAAATACCACGCAAATTATTGGGATTCCCTGTTTAGTACATATCTGGAAAAATGATGGGGCAAACCCCCTTTTGGACAAGGAATACACTTGACGAGATGAACAAAAAACGTAAGAGTTTCCAGCTGACAAAGCCGCCAACAAAATGACAGCATTAACGATATCAGGCAAGATTTTGATTCCCATATTCGTCATACTAATCACGTATGGTGATGCGCCTGCATTCGAAGTGCCTGCTGTATGAGCTTCCACCAATGTTGGATCGTTATTTGCAACTAAAATACCAACTGAAAGAGCGCCGACGACATAAAATAGAAACAATCTCCAAATAACACTTCTGAAAGCTGTCGCAACAACTTGGCGAATATTTCTCGTTCTGGAGCATGAAACCTCGCCAACTGCTGAGCTTAGATACTCGGGACCTCCGACAAAGAAACACACAGTTGTCAACCAAGCTGAGAGCCACCCCTCAAACCTTCCCAACAGACCAGTAGCAGCGTAATCTGCAAACAGGTTGGTGTTGTAGTTTCTGAATCCGAATTTGTCATGTTGCGGATTTCCACCACACATTGTAATCAAGGTGTAGAATATCAACCCAAAGCACAAAATCAACTTGGTAATAGATAACCAAAACTCACTTTCCCCATAGTATTTGACATTGACCACGTTTAAAACAAAATAAATAACAATGATAATTGAAATGGGGATCAGTGGAGAAAAGTCGTCTCTCCAAAATCCCAAAATTGATGAAACGGCAGTGATCTCAAAAGGTATGAACAACGCCTCCATAATCAGAAAGTTCCAACCGGAGCTGAACTCTAATGCTTCGTCTACACATCTTCCTGCCATTTGCACGAATGGTGCTGGAGTCGGGTACTGCACAACCATCTCCCCAACAGCTGAAGACAACAGCAATATAATAACAGCCCAGAACACCGTTGACGTCAACAAACTTGCCGGACCACCATTTATCAAGCCTCCACCGATGGTAACAAATAGACCAGTGCCTATGGTACCACCAATGGTGATCATTTGCAAATGTCTACTTTTCAAATGTCTCTTGGTAGTGTAATTTTTGTTCCATATATCATTAGTTGAAGATGATGTAGACAATGTTGATGAGACTTCCGCAACCACCTCAGTGGTGTAAGTCTTATCAATCCCCATATCTTTCCCAATCGATAACATTTGTATGAATTTTCACTTGTAGTGTGATCTATACTGTTAGCTGTTAATGGAAAAATACTGAGTCAAAGTTGATTATAGCATCAAGCAGATTCGTAGGCATCTTATATGGGAGCTGCCAAAACGGCACAAATTGAAGGGCAGTACTTAAGGCTCAACGTCAATGATTTAATGCTTGTTTGATTTCATTTGTCCAAAGCTGAGTTTAGCCACAAAGTAGATAAAAACTGAATTAGAATCAGTCGCCTAAATTACAAAATGGACATTATTGGCGATGCGACTTTCCTATCAAGATAAGAAATATGGCCAATGTAGTCGATCAATCTCACCTTAATGAAAATTTAAAACAGGCTGCCATAAGATACAGCCAAGCTCTGTGTAAACAATGCATATGATATTTTGAGTGATGTCATGTGTCTTCAAAATATCTGCTGGCCTAAATCTTCTGCACTTATTGGGATCGACGCTTTGATTATTGGGATACTAGGTCATTGGCTAATTCAAGCTGTTGGTTAGTTTTCTAACGACCATCCTGAAAACTTTTCGGCCCTTCTCTTTGCTCTTTGATGCTCTTAAAACCGAATCGCAATAAGGCAATGAAATACCAAGATTGATTCAATGCAGCTAGCTTTTGTTAAGCTTCTGTTCTCCATCTCTCAATTGGAAAAGTTAGGTAGTGTCAAACTGACAAATACTGAATTTTGAAAAGATCAAAAATGAATTACTGACATAGATAAAATATTTTGAAATAAAGTAAAGCACTTATGAGATGAAGACAGGTGACTTCATCTACTCATTGTAAGTTTAAATTTAAATACTTGTGGAGGCCATGTCTTATACTGACACCATTTTTTCTTTCCAGAGAGTTGAAGATTCCTTTCGAAAGTGAAAGACAATCCCAGATAGCGAGAAGATCACTTTTACCCGATCCAGTTTTGAAACCATCAGAATTGCAAATCGAATATGAAACAGATGTTGAGGTACTAATTGTGAGTTTTAAAAGCACTTCAAATAGGGTATTAAGAGTAGGTGTCAACTCGGCCATAGAGAGCTTGAAGAATATCATCGAATGTATGGATGAATTTGATGGGAAAGAAAGTTTGGCTTTTGAATATTCATAAATTGCCTTCTTTATGACGGTGATAAAAATCTGTCTCGTTTCTGGTATCAAATTAGCAACAGCTTTCGAGGCAAATTTAATTGAATGACTTCGTTTCTTCGTAAGTTGAAAAAAAAACATCGTTCATCAGAAGAAATAGAAACTATTTTCTTTCAACAAGTTACTAGCCAATGGCACTCATATCTGTGAGTCGTTTCCTCAATTTTTTTGGTGATTTCAATAGGCCTATGTTCTCATCATCAGCAGAATGAATCAAGAGCTTACGGCCTTATTTGAACAATAAAGGTGACTATTATGAATTCCCCGAGTAAATTTATAAAGTTTTTGCAAAATAATAAATCAGTATTTTCGTTTTTCTGAAAATTGTATTTTATAGTTCATTTTGGTTGTAAATATTATTCAAGCAAGACTTTACTGTGGTCAAATTAGAGTGATCAACTTTATAAGCTCTTACAGAAGTTGTACCCTAGGTAGTCAAAAATAGAGTGTACCGCACAGACGACGAGATTCTCTCTGCATCTGCAAGAATCCTCAATAATCACAGCTTCAGAGATAGCGGCAACATGTTCCCTGCTCATGTTAGCGGCGTGCCTATTAACTTGCAAAAAAAATATCAAAGTTTTACTTCAAAGTTTTGTTGGAAAGAAAGAGATGCAGGTCACGAAGGGGTGCCTAATCCACTTATTCTCGCCATCAGAGATAAGAATCATATACTGTTAGGCACTATCATTTGAGATAATTGATCTTGTAGTCGATCAATACGTATGACAATAGAATGCCTCATATTAAAACCATCAAATTTTGTAAATTGCTAAAAAACATGATAAAAGACGCATTACACCTTCAACGTTAATAATGTAATTCCCAATTATGTCAGCATGGTCTTGGGTGCTTACCGTTGGACGAGCTGTTGCTAAAAAAACCGGCAAGGGCATGTTAAAGATGGAGGAACTGGAAGTCTGACGTTTGTAAAAAATTTAAAAAGAAAGATGAGAGGCGGAAACTTCACAACTCTAAATTCTGATTTGACCATTTTTCAACGAGTGATTAGCACCACATTTTGGTATGATTCAATCAAGACCCAGTCTAATCTGCTTTAAAAGGTACGTTTCAGATCTTTCTGTTTTTTTTTCCCAGATTGCCATAGAGTTAGCAACATATATACCAGATTCGGTGCCACCTTGCATGAGCTACATAATATTGCTTCAATCTCGTACGTACACCAACAACCTACTATTTGGAACGTCTAACATAGATAATTCAACACAGAATCACTAGGACTCATGAATGGAACAGTACAGTGCGGTTCGGACAAGACCGAAGCAACGTAAGAATATTTGGCAAAATCAACATCAACTGCTTATTCATATTCTTACCCTAGTTTAGAAGGATGAAGATTTAGATCGACGAATAATTCGCCAGATTATTTTTTATTAGTTACTATTATTTTTTTAAGTATTTTCTTCGTGTGGGCTTACTTATAGCTTGGATTTGTTGTAGATCTTGATACTGAGAGTTGTCTTTGAGGCAAATTGATCTGCGTCATTCATGTGCAGCAGGATCGCAGCCATCTCACCAGAATTTTTTGATCAGTCGAGATTTCATGTTTGGCGGACTTCTCTTCAATGCAGATCTATATTTAAATCATATAGCCGGGCTAACTTGGGCTTGCGTCATGTTTTTTTTTTTTTGAGCCATTTGAGTTTATCTCTTGGAAAACCGCCCGGTGTTATTTTAAATCCAAGTAAGCTTTGGACGGTCTAGCCCAAACCAGAATGAAAACAATTGTCACTATATTCTATTGACCTAACTGCCCCAAACCTCTTCTTCGATCAGATAGCAATTTTTCTCAATACGAAAGTCACCTTACAACAGACGTTGGAAATAAAAACTATCTAACAAAGAATTCTAAAGCCAAATTGTGAACTTGCCGTCATACTATAAGCAAACTTCGGTAGTAAAGTTGTGTGTATAGTGAGTGATACGACTCGTTTAAGTTGGAGATAGATCAAATTGTCTTTTTCAGGAACCCTTTTTATTGCCCTTTGATTGAATTTTATATTATGCCCTTTGACTGGCTGACTGACCTTCCCCCTCCCTTCAAAAGATTTTCAGAATACCCTCGCACAATCCGCGTATGGCCATCCTGCTCGGGTTTAACTTCAATATTTGTAAAAATATGTGTCTACCGATGCTACGCCAGCGTTTGAAATCTTTACATCTGTCGCTCAATCACCGGAATAGTTGGTTCGGGTTGGAAATTTCAAATTTAAGGGGGACATTCATATTAGTAGTACAAACACTTATGGTTGAAAAAATAAAATAAGCTGTAAATTTTCGAAGGAAATCTGAAAAATTTCTCTCGAAAGTAATGAAATTGAAGACGAAGTAAGAACAGAAGACATTGTTGAGATGGTGCCATATCAGCTCTTGATGACCTTTTTGACAATCTCCTCAACCTCATCCCAGTCATCAGTAGGCACTTTTGTCATCTCAATATTACCAAAGTAATCCATAATGCCCTGCAACACAGCATACGATTTTTTATCATGAACAAAAGAAACACTAACACCAGTTCTGCCAAATCTACCTGTTCTACCAATTCTATGCAAGTAGGTAGATGGGTCAGGATTTCCATTTCTGTCGACCGGAAGGTCGTAATTGACAACCATAGAAACTGAGGGAATATCAATACCTCTTGCTAATACATTTGTCGTGATTAATACTTTGGTTTTACCCTCACGGAATTCATCAATCAATCTATCTCTTTCATCATTCTCCAAGTTACCATGCAAAACCGATACGGTATGGCCCTCACGCTTCATCCTCTTGTACAATTCGTCGGCAGTATCCCTTTTCTGCACAAATATGATGGATGATCCAATTGTTAACAATCCATAAAGCTCACACAAGACTTCAAATCTGTGACTTTCACTATCACAATCCATGTACAACTGTTTGATGGCATCAACGTTCAATTTTTCGTGTTCTAACTCCAAAACGTTAGCGTCTGGTACAAATTTTTGAGCAAAAATCTTGACCTTTTCTGGGAAAGTCGCACTGAATAAAACCAATTGGGTGTCTTTTTTCAAATATCTTTTAATTCTGACACAGGTGTCCGTGAGTCCTTGTTGGTCTAACATATTATCAGCTTCATCCAAAACAAAAATTTTCAACTGACTTGTATTAATCTGCTTTCTTGAAATCAAGTCAACGACAGTACCCGGCGTACCGACAAGAACCTGAGCTGTGACATGAGTTCCTCTTGGTATTGATCCAGGAACTACTGATTGTACGGTTGTTTTGGTGAATTTCGACATCTCGTTGATCACTTCTAGAGTCTGTCTTGCCAATTCTCTTGCAGGTGACAAGACAATTGCTTGAGGCAGTTGTATAGACTCATCGACTCTTGACAACATCGTCAATGAGAAAGCAGCTGTCTTACCAGTACCAGATTGGGACTGTCCAATAAGGTTACGGGGAGGGTTTGCCAACAATAATGGTAACGCTTTCTCTTGAATCTTGGATGGTTTTTGAAATTTCATGGCATATAATCCTTTCAAGAGCTCTGGTTTCAATCCAAGCTCTTCGAAGGATTTTGCTGAGTACAAAGGAGAGTTTGGATCAGCTTGTAAATCAGCCAATTTGACTTTGACTTCATATGTAGAATTGATCAAGTTCTCTTCAGGCTTGGTCTCAACTGAGGGCTCTTCTTCTTCTTTTGATTCCTCCTTTGGATCCACTTTTGTTTCAATATTAACCTCCTTTGAATCTTCCTTTGAATCCATTTTTGTTTCAATTTTAACCTCAGCTTTGGTCTCCGTTTCGGGCGTATCTGTAGTACTTTCACCTGGCTCTATCGTTGCATCATCATTAATTTCCTCTTTAGTTTCCAATGTCGCCTGCTTTTTGTCTAATGACAAGGAAGACAACAAATCCGCGGCATCAAGATCTTCTGCGTGATCTGAAAAACAATTTAATTAATAACTTGAGCCCACAATAACTACTCATAGATCGCCACTTACAGATGAAGTTATGATAATAGTACCCTCGTTCAACGGATTCAATTCATAGCATTAAGTATATAACAGAACATCATAACGAACAGTATTGTTTATCAAACACCATCAGTAGGAGACTTGTCAGTGAGAGAATGAACTTACTTTTTGACATGGTTTTCGGGTCTTCGTAGCTTTGTCCTCAAGTGATCCGTTTAACTCGTCAATTCTTTGCACTGTGATTGATTTTTTTATTTTCCAGTTGTTCGAGATTCTTTCGAAGACACGGGTTTTTAGCGATATATACACGATGATTCTTATAACGGTAGGTATACTCACGAAATCAGTTACAACGAGCCACTATATTTGTGATGATATTTGGTCTGGGTAAAATTAGCAAAGTTGACATTTATTTCTCTCTCACGGTTTTCTAGATCATGTGCTTTCATTATCCAGTTTTTCCCTTCCTTCTTATTATTATTCACTTTGAACACACAAAATTTATAGCGTGCCCCAAATGACAAAAAAAAAAATTCTTGAAAAATTATAACTTTACTGAGTATTCAATTATTGGTTGATGATCTTGCGTATATAACTGTCATGCTTAGGTCAGTACTGAAGAGAAGACTAGCGATTGCTAAAAGGTCATTTCTGATAGTAAATCTGAATAGGACTTTAATAACGGTCCCTGAAATTGCATTTATCGACAGTCAAAAAGAGAAAGGTATCGAAGGATTGTACTCAGAGAAAGGTTTACGAACAGCATGGTACGATTCTGCTGAATATTTATTATCGTCTTTGGAAGAGACTATCAAACCGTTGCCTAATAGGGATGGCTTGGCTGATGCGATCACTCGCGCCAAAGCAAGAGGTTCAGAAGCTCAATTAGAAGCACTTGTCAAGGCCTCGGTGAAGACACCAGATAGTTATGCCGTTTTCAATATTGCCTCAAAGGTGTACAACAACTACTTAGCCATAAGTTCCTTAATACCAAACTCCAGCTCAAAAATTTACAAGCCTTCTGCTTCTTCGATGATGGATAATCCATCTGTTGAAACAGAATTTGGTAATTCACCAAACGATTTCATGCATTCATGGATTGTTGACTCCTTTGGATCGGTTGTGGAATTCAGAACCTTGCTACTAAACACGAATTTAGCAATCAAGGGGGACGGGTATACTTGGTTATTAGCAAGGGGAAAACCTCTGCTGCAAGTCAATCAACCAAAATTTGACAAATTATTCATCGTCAACACTTATAATGGAGGAACACCTAACTTTGATATTTCGTCAGGACAAATGAACTCCTTACACGCTCAAGCAAAAGATAAATTGAAAAAGAAGCAACAAGAGGAAAGTGTTGAAAACGTAGTAGTACCAAAAACACTTTCGGTAGAGGAGGCGAAATTTCAAGTTTCTCTGTTGGATCAATCATATTACATGCCTTTGTTGCTGATAAATGGATCTCCTAGCGCTTACTTACCTGATTACGGGGTTTTTGGGAAAAAACTTTATTTGAACAATGTCTGGAATGCAATAGATTGGCAAGCTGTTGCTGCGAGAGCACCTCGTGTTCATGACAGACCAAGATTCTGAACAATAATTTTATTTCATATAAAGCCTTGTAAATATAACCGTTAGACTTTTGATAACAGAGAATGAGTAGTTGATTAAAAAATTTCTCTAACAAGTCCAGTAAACTCTGAGATTAACTACAACCCAATATGAAGTTAAAAAACGAAAGGTGTACTGAAATAAATAACAAAGCAATCCCGATAGATAGATAGATGGTTGGTAAAGTAAAACGACATTGAAAAGATAAACAAATGAGATATCCAATAAAACACAAAAAAAAAAACACAGAAATATAATCTCAATAAGAAACAGCAAACACGAAAATTTAAGTAGCTGAAGTGAGACTCCAATATATTCGAAACGCAACAACAATAATGATAACAAAGATCACTTGAAACAAAAACTGATCATTCTAAAGTAAACTAATTTCTCTTCCTGATACTTTTGACTCTGTGAACCAATGATTTTTTTCTTGATAAATTGATGTTTGCATCTTCAATCAGAGCTGCCTTTGGAGCTGGTGCACCGTCAATAAATGTGGAGCTACCCAATCCCAAAGTTGTTTGACCATGAATAGGCTCAGCTTTCAGTGCTGTATCAAATTGGAGAACTGACATGTCATTCTTGATGCCTCTTATTGTGGCACTAGATTGACTGGCTTTACCACTGGCATAAATTTGTCTTGCATCAGGTGGAGTAATCTGCTTCACCAAAGGTGCGTTCGTAGTTTGATAAAGATCATCATCATTTGGTACACCAAAGGCATAATCGATCAATTCATCCTTGATTGGTTGTTGTGCAGCACCTTTTATGCTGGAATTTGGTCCATCAGCTGGGAAAGCCATGACAGGCGCAGCTTTTTTATCTTTATTTCTATGTGGTGTACAGGCTTCAAATGGACCATCATGGTGAAATCCACCTCCAAACAATCCAGTGACATCCAACTTATCAATCGTATCTAGGTTCTTAGGTACGGCAACTTCCTTCAGTTTTTTCTCCGATTTTGACTTACCACTTCTGGAAGAGTGGTGTCTAGACTTTTCCCCACTTCCACTCCTTGTAGTACTGTGATATTCTCTTGAGGAATGGTGTCTACCAGAGCTTGATCTATGTTCACTTTCACTGTGTGATCTATGTCTGTGACTACTTCTGTGTTCTCCATTACCTCTCCTACTCTCTTTCTCATCACGATAAGGTGCCTTTACAGCCTCAATACCAGCTACTTCTGAATATGAAGGTGGCAACTCACTGTCACCACTCTTTGTCAGACGCGTTGGTAGGCCCGACTTATAAGAACGTGGCAGCTGAGATTGACGATGAGCAGAAGATGAGTTAGTTCTACCAGCCACAGATTGAGTGAAGGATGGTGGGTCGCTTGATGCTGGTGGTACTAATGCGTCAGCAAATGGGTTATTGGTGTAATTTGACATGCTTTTATTTCTATTACTTGTTCAGTTAGTTAATTTGAATTCTGATTATGCTCCAGTCACCGATTAGTAAACTCTTTATCGAAATAATTGATTGATGGGTATTGCTTTGCTTATATCACTGTTTTCAGTTTTATTGCTTAGCCTCTCCGTATTCGATATGCACTATGATGTTATCAATAAATAACAGCAATCTTCTCGAAAATGTTGATATGTAGAAGTGATTCTTTTGATAATTGTGGAACGGTTGATATACAGAACGAAACTGAGATCTGATGATAATGTAACACAAACACACACAGTATTTTCAAAGTAACAAATGGCAGTATTGATAGTAATGGCGAATATTAATAATAATAACCCTTGACAGACAAAATGCTTTTTTTTTGTGTGTTTTGGTTTTGTGGACGTGACTAAAAATAAACATGATATTTCTCACACTACCAAAATGGCTGTCATTTTTTTGTTTGTTTGAATCAAAGTGACAAGAATACCAAGAATATTTATATGGTATCTTCTAACGGTATAAAGCAAACGGCTTGATTGCCTGGGATTGAATCGAATGGGGACTTGGACACTTGTCGTAATGACTTGGAGACTGAATTGAGAAAAAAAAAATTACTTACGGACTATGATTTATATGTGATGATATATTTGAACTTGTATCACTATGATGTATTAGTACGGAGCCTTCTGACCCCGTTCTAAGATTTGAGGGTTTTGATTGTGGTTTGATAAAGACATCATTTTGAAAGAAGTCATCTTCATTGAAAGGTTTCTCTTCGTCGGATAAGGCTTCTAGTTCTTGGTTTTTAGAAACCCAAGACTCAAAAGCTTGAGGGCTCATTGTGCGACGTTCTCCAACTTCATTGATGGTGGGGGTGGAAAAGGAGTAAGTGGAGTTCCTGTAGTTCACCAAGGTCTCAGCATTCTTTCTGAAAGGGTTATTCACTGAAAGCCTTCTACTCTCAGAAGAGTGTGAGGACGACACTGAGGAATTGGCGTGTCTATAGAATGTTGACATTGTATAAGTGGGTGAATGACTATGGCGTCGACTGACCAATCACTTTTGGGAGCTGATAGGAATGTGAGTAAATGCTGTGATTGATAAAAAATCTGAAGATAAACAAATGGCAAGATCTTTCCACTAAACGATAGGGTATTGTTGATGATATTGATAATAATAGTAATAATAAATATCTGTTAAACAAAAATTTTCTATGTAAAAATCGCTCTCACTGACTAAATTGACGCTACGCAAAAGAAAAATGTCAACAAGTTTTTCACAGAGATCTCTCGGACCTCACGCAAGTCCAATTCCCCAATCAGGCAAAAAATAAAATTGAAAAAAGAACGCGTTTTTACTTCTTTTATTTTCATCAACCATCCACCACAACTTGTTGTAAGTGAACAAGTAATAGGTCTTGGCAACACTACCTACATCTACCAGTGTTGACAGGATATGGGAATAAGCTCTGTCACAGCTCTAAACATAATTTGTCATATGACTTGACAACATTTGATTTAAGCAGACTTCAAGTCGATGAACACATCTTCATCACATAGGTTGAAATTCATTATTCGCAAATATAGTTCACTCAACCAGTAACTTCTTGGGTAGATCTGACTGTAACTAGATAACTAGAGAGTCTCTTAATTTCGTATCGGGGCCTTGAGGAGATGCCTCGCCGTAATACGATAGTCAAAGAAACGTTGGGTAAAGCAAGCAAGGCGAGACTAACGTACTTAACAAAGACACTATTCAGTTTGTTTATTGTCTTCAAACGCTAGATTGATAATCGAGTTTATCACCTGTGGGCTTATATATCGAAGTTTTATTGATATGAGCATGAGTTCCCATAGCAACATCAGTTCCCGACATATGTGGACTAGACTCTTGTTGGTGAACAATCTATTGAAAGTGGATGTGATGGTGAAGATATATCCAGATTCAAGAGCATCATATCCACAGCAACTTCTCCAAACATTGTTTCATTCAATCAAGTTCCGGAAATTTTGTTCAAAATCAAAAGCGAAAACAAAAACGAGCTTTTCGAATTCCATTCGGCTTTGAATGTTCAAAATAATATTATTTTAAGCGACAGCAGATAATTTTAAATCGCCCGCGCTTACGCTCAAAAGTAAAAAGACACATGTACATACCAATCGAACGGCAGATATGCAATAGATTTGGATAGAGAGAAGGTTGTGTTCTAGAAACTTGAATATTTTTCGCTGCTATCATCTTTTATTAGGGATCTTTCCTTGTACTACCACTTTTAACAATAGATCAATCTTCAAGTAATTATGATGTCTCTTTTTGGGATCTAACAGAGGACATTTATTTATATTACTCCCTAACTAACTTTTCACTGTCGCATAATGGTTGAGAAAGCTGGATCAATTAAAACTGACTAACAATGCCAAGTAATATTGGTCTTCTAGTAATTCAAACCCAATTTTGGAGTTGACTACTCTTTGAAGATTATTTAATGTCGCTATGCCAGAGGATTATCAGGTGATCGATCTAACGAGAGTGCATAAATGTTTCTTCAAATTGGTGCAAAAATATGGCTCTGCGCGGAGATTTCTTCGAGACTCGCTTCAAGCATCTCAAGAATAATCGAATTTAAAGCTACAGAATAATACGAAAGAGTTTCGTTGAATCGGAATAAACATGGAAACAATTTGTGGATCACCTGAGAGTTGGCGACCACCATTATCAACCTTGTTGATCAGTTGTGTCTCCCCTGAACTTTCTGTTTCGATTGTGTCAATATTTTATCTCGCAGTTGTGATAGAGGTTATTGTAAGATCACGATGATATTTTAGTCTATACTAAGCAGTTATCAAGACAACCTCGAGATTTTTCATTCCTTTAAGGATATAGATTCCAAAACTAGACTACTGGTATTATTGCTAATTTGAGAAGTACACCTGCTTATTTGAGATTGCCTGAGACTTTCGTGTAGCATGGATTAAAAAGAAAAAATTGCAGGGAAATTATTTAAACGAAACAACTGGTAACTCAAACACAATCTAACTCGATCATCCAATGCCCCCTTCTCGTACGTCTCTCACAAGTATGACGCTGATGTGATGCTGATGGCAGTCAGATATGTAAAAACTCACAACTTTATGCGAAAACTACAAGAGAGGCAACTCTGTGCCCTCAGTAAGCTGCGGCAATTCATCTGGGTTTGAATGATTAGCATTAAATAGTGACCAACACATGAGTCTTATGATATCTCTGTATACATGTTGGGTAAACAGTGAAATCAACACTGTTTACGCAACGTGTATACAACCATCCATCAGCCTCGTCATGTGAAGTCAGCCCGATAGAAGATTGTTTTTCGCTTTGTCCATATGAGATGATTGTAAATCCGGTTACAACAATCAACAGCCAGAAAAACAGTTCACGGCAGAAAATATTTGTTGCCAGAATCTTGCAGATTATCAAGATACAATATCAGATATGAGGATGAAAGAAGAAGGGCTTAACCACTTGCAATTTATTGCCTTAAGATCAGGATGTCCCCTGGTAACCTTTTTTTTCTTTTAGTTTCATGATTTATTTTTAGTTTAATTATTAATAGAGTCAAATAAGAAATTCTGCATGTGTTAGGCATTACAATAATACAGACTCAACACGCCTTGTAATCTGTTATTTGAGGGTCAAGAGTACCTTTCTTCGAAAGGTGACAAGAAATGTGACAAAAAGCCGTGAGAAAAATGGTTGAATCTGCTGTTGTCGTACTTATAGACACAGAATGTAATAATAATTTTCTGGGCGCCAATTCGAAGTGATTAGTTGATTCTCTTGTTCCAAAACTCATAATGATTAAAACTCGATGTAGAGTTTGACAGCATAGCAATACGGTAATACTCTTTTTCAGTTTAAGGTAACCACTCTTATTGTTAAGCGATTTTAGACAATTGTTCAGTCAAAACATTGAAAGTTTTCTGAAACCAAAAGATATAGTCCGACTAGTTAAGACCTAAACAGTGACTGACGTCAACTACTACACTTGTGCGTATAAGCGTGCTGTCTTGATTTGACACTATTCGTCTGATCAATAAATGTCACTTTTGTTTTTTCTTTACTCCCCAATTCCACCCCGAAAAAAAAAAAAAAAAAAAAAAAGAAAAAAAAATTAACCACGACACGAAAGACTAAATAATAGGAATTCTCCGCTTAAAAGATGAGATTTGAAAGAACAAGCATCTATCAATTATTGCGAAATCACAGGGATTGAAGAGGCGAGGGGCGCTCCAAACATGCCAAAGAAGAAATCCATGCCCTCCCCAGTTTTACTTTATACTTAGAGCAGGTAAATCTCGATCTATAGGATGAGTAGATATTGGATTGTGATCATATTTATATCTATTGCCAAACACTCTCTTTGTCTGACTGTCTCGTTTCGGGTTTTATATTATTTATAGATGAAAACCGGAGTGTAAATACGGCTTATCGGCCGCGTAATATCAGTGTGATGATGATGATAGCGTAGCAAAAAATACTTATTTCTATTCTGAAAAACAAATCTGAAGAAGAAATAACCTCCCGGGCCCCCTCTTCGACTATAAAATAATCGGTACGGAATATGGGCGACTTCGTTGGTGGCAGTAGATAGATCGAGCCCTGACCTAAGGGCACGCACCAAAAAAATGTGAAAAAAAGTTGAACAATGCAAGAACAGTACCGGCACTAGTAGCAGTAGTAGCTTTTCTAGTAATTATTTTTTTTGTTTTTTATTGATATTTGTCTGAGCAGCAAGCTGATTCATGCAATGCAATATGCACTAAAGATATGTATCTGAACAAAACTTTA
Organism: Nakazawaea populi; assembly: GCA_030557235.1. NCBI lineage: Eukaryota > Fungi > Ascomycota > Pichiomycetes > Alaninales > Pachysolenaceae > Nakazawaea > Nakazawaea populi. The sequence goes on from JAKTVN010000002.1 coordinate 544,044, forward strand.
AAACTTTTTTTTTTTTTTTTCATACATTTTGTTGAATGAAATCCCTTCTGTTTCTTTTTGTGAGTAGTCTTTTAGCATCATTTTCGGTTTTTTTTTATATATAGAGTGATCGACCCCATTCTCGTCTTAGTGTTCTTATAGGAAATTGCTTATACAATCTTCAATTGTTATCGATTTGTCGCAATTAAACACCCTTCATCACCAAACGAACTTTGCCATCACTCATCTGAAACTATTGAAGCAATACGAGGATGAGTCAAATAACCCTTAGAAGGAATTCCCCGTCAGGGATACGGTATGTCTGGTTTTGTTTGTATTAAAGACTAAGAGACAATAGAACTAACATCATTTTGCCATCAATTTCAGGTTACCATCCATTTCGACTCTCGCGGAGCAGAGTAATATACGATTGCCTGATATGAGCAATCAACCGTCACCTAAATCTATGAAGATGGAGTTCTTGCCCTCCTTGTCCCCTAGTATGAACATTGAGGCTGCATCGACTGTTGCTTCGCTTGTTCAATTGTCTCACAATGGGAGGAGCCTACCACAACCAATAATATCAAGTCCCTCACTGGACAAGATTAGATCTCAGAGTGATCCCTCTGGTTACACAAAAGATCAAATCATCAATCATAATCATTCAACAGCAGCAGTACGGTCTCTGTCATATGCTCCACCAACAAGTGCATATGGTTACCGCAATACAAACAACACGCCGCCACCGCCATCCAAAATGTATTATGCATCACCTCCTCAACCTCCATCTCTGCAATCCCATCCATCACTTTATCAATCACAACAGCCAAGTATGGTTTCCATATACTATCCTCTGACAGGGACTGTTATGAACAAGTCATCATCAATATCATCACTTAGGAACAAATTGAGCTGTCAAAGATGTGGCACTACAGAAACTCCCGAGTGGAGAAGAGGCCCAAACGGAGCTAGAACTCTATGTAATGCTTGTGGTTTATACCATGCTAAATTGGTAAAGAGAAAAGGGGCTCTCGCTGCTGCTGAAGAGATGAAGTTCAAAAAAATTCACAAACCTTCGAGGATATCAAGACCAAGGTCAATGATGGCCATACCTTATGATGCTGCAAACAACTCTTCATCATTGTCATCAGAGGGAGGCATTGCCATGAGCAAATACCACACAGATTTGCTCGAGCACCAATTACAAAGCCAACCACAACAACTACAACATCTACAACAACAACAACTACAACAACAACAACAATTATCACATCAGCAAGGCCCACCATCTCGCCCAACTCTGCAACAACATCAGCAACAAAGGCAGCAAGATTATACAAACAATGGTCAAGTTCCATTTCATTTATATCAATACGAACGCAGCAACGGTGGTGCAGCTGCTCCCCATCAATTACCTCCTTTACCACCACATCAATATTCTCCAAGAGTATCATTTCTGAACTCAACCTATGTGCAACCACCACTAGTGGGCACTCGTGTTCAGTCTCTCCCTCAACAAGCACAGCAACAGCATTCATCACAGCAACAGCAAGAATTGCCACCTCAAACTAGAAACCCATCATTGCAATATGTCCAGGCTCCGATAAATCATGTTTTTCATTAGTGGTTCGGTTGTTAAGGGCAATTGTTGGGGGGAGGGGAAATTTCTCATAGAGGAGAAAAATTCAAGATTGGTTGGCGAGGATGTTGTTTTTACTATCAACAATATTTATGTCATTTGTGTTTTATATCGATTCATCTATCTATCGACTTCTACAGTGTTATCGTTTGTTTTCTGATTCAAACAATTATTTAAATCATTTCCAATCACTAGAATGTCTTTAATCGCCGGTTTACACTTTTATTCCATCTTTGATTGCTATTATTATTTAACGAGAAGACAACTCAAGTGAGAGTTACACTTGGTTTTTAGGGTTGGTTTTTTTGTCCTTTTTTTCTTTTCATTCAACTTGGTTTTTTTATTACTATTTGCTACTTTTTGTTCGTGATGATGTTGATGCTTTCATTTTTTGTTCACCTTTAAGATTCAATTGATGCTTTTGATTTGACTCTTTCTCCACTCTCTCTTTTTAAGATTATTCATTGATTGCTCAACAAGTATGTATGAGTTTAAAAAGAATTACTTTTCTACAAAACTACGATGATAAAGTGTAAATTTCAAAGACATGATTGGTTCGTTTCCATGAAATTCATTTCAACTGTGGTAAAAGACATATTTTTTTTCGCAATTGAATTAGCAATTGAATACCGTATGTTTTAACAAAGGCGAGCAACTGACAATTGCTACCTAAGATTGAGTTAAAAATAGGAGTTAGCAGGGGGTTCTGTTGGATGGGTTTTTTTTGTAGTAAAATCAAGCAAAAGGTACTAAAAATAATTACTTCATCAACTTTTGAAGAAGTAATATCTTTTTGCTATCTCAAGAGATCGTCGAAACCAATCACGTGCACTTAGAGGATATTGTTATTAGTAAGAAATCATTGCTTCATAGTTTCATCCTTTACATCATTCAATCATGTTTGTCATGTGAACTATAAGATAGTTGACAGAAATGACACAAAACTAATGTACAGTAGGCAAGTTAAGTTGACAAAGATTATTAATTTGATATCAGCCAAGTTGGTTGTTTATTGGTAGAAGCAGCAGCAGTGGCAGCCAGCAGCAGAAATAAAGATCAAAAAACAAAAACAAAACCAAAAACTTTTCAAAAAGAAAAAAAAAATGCATGGAGAATTTTGAAAGAGTTGTAATAGACGCACAAAACATACAACTCGCACATCCCCCAGAATGTTACCGAGAGATGATTGATCATCGGTCAACAAAACAGGATTTCTTCTTCTTCTCTCTCTTCTTTTTCCAAGTTCTTCATCAGCCAAGTTGTCTAGAATTAGAATTTTTCTTTTACGATCAACATAAACATGTTATATAAACTTCTGGAATGCAATTTTTCCTCACAATAAACTGGCGAAATACCTATTGTTCGTTATATATCTGCGTATTGCTTCTTTTTATCTTTCTATTCCAGTAATCTTCCAGTAATCTTCCAGTAATCTTCCAGTAATCTTCCATGATACCATACAACACCCTCTCCAAACGCTAAAATTGATTGATCTGAAAACAGTATTGAGGGACTATGCTATATATTTTAATACAACTGACTGTATTAACGATCATTTGTTTCAAGACGGTGGTTCGCTCTTCTCCTCACTATTAAGATCAATGAGGCAAAAACACTTTTAGCAAATTAGTAAAAATAAGGATAAATCTCGAAAAAACAAAAAGAATGGTTAGCTCCACACTACAGCTTTTTTCAACATGAGAAAAAATATGGCGATGAAAACGAAGATGATTCAGAAAATACCATGATAGGTGAGGAGATCGCTGACCACTTGCTTTTTGTATAATTGTTCGAGTGTGTGTGAATGATCTTATAAATTAAACTTACTTAACAATATTATGATAAAAAATATGCTATATAGTTGTCCAATAAATTTATTAATCGGCCCATAATATGTCTAGTTAAACGCGATACAGATGATTGATTTAATTGTACAGTAATAAATATGTCACCCAAAAATTGATGACGGACGTATAATTGATTAAACTATAACACATTTCATACTATCCCGTGTCATGTATAGAATCAATCACCTTTCTTAATTATAATATTAATGAAGACCGAACTTTCATCGAGGTTTAATTCTCCGGTCGACCTTCCCTCTTGCGTCTCGGCTTCAAAAAAAAAAAAAAAAAAAAAAAAAGCTGGGGCGGGGAAAATCTTCTTTCAGATTAAAATTGTTTCAGATGGAAAAAACAGAAACAAAAGACACAAAGCCAAAAAACTCACAACAAGGAGAGCAAGTTGGTAACTTAAGGATAAGTAGATAGATGAGATCAAATGCTGACCACCTTATTCGCTTATGTCTTGGTCATTCCACTTTCGCGCTAGTAAGAAACCGAGCAAGCCTGTTTGATTGTGAAAATGCTACTACTGAATGCCAGGGCTAGGATTGTAAGTGTAATGGTTGTGATGCACGCAACATCTATTTTAATCTTTAAAGTTTGTCCACAAAAGTGGCAGACTCATCTCGCCTTTGCTGCTGCCACAACCCCAACAAGAAGGGAAGATAGAGATGATCTGCAATACAACATCTTTTCTTCTTGCCCCCTTCCAACCCTCAAAAAAATAAATAATTCACAACCTCGAAACGTTGACAAACCTTAAATCTCGGTTTTCTTCATCGTTATTCTGAAAAGGTATGTTACAAAATGGTTGAAATTGAGCGGAAATGTCATTTATTTTTGAGAGAAACAGAACCAATCATTCTCACGACCAAAAGACGACCAAAGACTGACCCGCTTAGAGAACAGAGGCGTACCGCTAGTAACCAAGACAATTGTCAGTACTATAAATGGAAAGAAAGAAGGAAAAAAAATAAAAAAAAATTAGCTATCATCAGCACTTGCACCAACCACCTACCATCCTCATTATCAGGGCACGCACGCATTAGATATGCATAAATCATTTATATAAAGATGCGCTTTTTTTTTTTTTTTCTAATCTTGCCCATCCCGAAATAACTACTGCCCCCCCCTAATGTCCAACCAAGATTCCAATTTCACCCCCGTCTAACTTCATATATATCAATTCACACAACTAACTGAAGATCATATGAGATGTTGGACTTCACGAGCAATTTTAAATTTAGAATAGGCTAAACAACAGTAATCAAAAGATAACTCGAGGACGATAGTAGGATAATCTTGGTTTTATGGTTGTTACCGGGATTTCAAACAAATCTGAGACATTTCAAGTGACCATGCAGTCTAGGATATCATGTAATACATGGAACTTTTCTTAGTGTGAAAAACAACACAATGTGGCAGAAAAAAGTTGAGAGCTAAATCTCTGGCTCATGCGTGCTTCTTGCATATATCACACAAGAAATGAATAAAAAAATTGGGTGTAAGTAAGCAATTTAGTTTATGACAACGATGGTTGCTAATGATGTTATTTTTTCTAAGAAACTTTTCACTGGTCATAATTAATTTTGGTGAGTTTGTATGAATCTCACTAACGAAGCACAATGCTTGCAATTTCAGGCGTTGTCACTATTGCTGCCGCTTATGCCCTTAAATTCGCGCATATCGCAATCACCGCGTAATAGACCAATTGGTGCCGTTGGAGCAGCAGGATCAGTAGCAGCGAGAAGACGTTGACAAACTAGTGCAATATGATGATGATGATGGGTTTTTGAATTAGTTCTTCTCAACACTGGTCAGCAGCTTCAAAACATACTCACTGCATTCCTCTTTAGCAAATATTATGATGCAGAGTTTGTACGGTGTCACCATATTTGAACTGCATTAGGCCAATAATTCTTTTAAGATACGATTTATCGCTGTGCGCTGTGATGTGATGTTTTGCAGCTGATTGTCAAATTGAAAACCGTGACAACAATAATTGATTTATAGGTAGTAAGTTTTTTTTTTTTTTTTTTTGGTGGTCGCTAGCTCATTAAGGCGCATACGAAATAAATCATTCAAATGTTGATTGATATACAACAACTTGATTTTCAACGCACTTTTTTTTTGTCTTCCCACACAGTTAAACCACATTTCATTCAATTGTAGATATGATACATTCAATCGAAATTCCAGTCTTGATTCTCCGATTATGAGAATAGTGGCAATAGAAAACACTGCTAAAGTAATGGAAATTAGACAACAGTAAATTTGGCACTGTCCAAGCATACATGCGCACCTGCTGATTGAAATAAAATCTGCCATACCGCCAATAATCATTTAGCTCAGAGATGTTTCATTTTTTAGTGTGACATTTCGCACTTGAGGCAGGAGGCTTCGAATATGCTTATTGTTTTGAGGAATCGGCTATTTTGCCAAATTTTTCGGAATAAAGTTATTATGACTTGTTATTCTTTCTATTTTCTTTTTCTTTCTTTCCAATCGATTGCCCTTTCCAGAACATAGGAATGGACAAGCGTCACTCTCACACAATCGATCTTCAATACCACCCACCGCTGCACAATTCGTTCCATCAGGCGTTCCACCAGGGATTGATTTTGCCAGGCAAGGTATGATGATGAACAGAAGTAAGTAGTGAAAGTGACTTGAAGGAGAAATAATATATTCATTGGTAATTTATTCAACATGATACAGGATGATAAATCTAACTGCATATCTCAATCTAGAAGAGTAAAAGAAGAAAGAGAGTAGAGGCTTAGTAAATCATTATATGAGCAACTGTGCATATCGCATTTTTCAAAATTTGTAATTATTCTTAGAAGCCCAATTGGAGCAAGGCAGATTGTGTCGAACTAGATTCAGGTTGAGAGTCGAGTTGGATTCCCGGGGTATGTGCTGAATAGCTATTTACTGTTTGAATTTTTACCAAAATCACTGGAAAAATACGCATGCGGTTGTTATTGTTGTTGTTGTTGTTGTTGTCAATGATGATGATGATTTTGAAGCCGTTCCTACACTTCCAAAGCATTTGACTTTTATCTCGTAATGGTTATATGAGTTATGTGATGCAGCGTGGTAAATATGAAGTGTATTGGGAGTTGTTTGAGTGAACGAAATTCTACAGGTGAATACCGAAGTAACTAAGTGAAAAGTCCAGGACATTTGGAGTGTGTGCTGAAGCGGACTTACAAATTTGGTACGCATTATCTTTTTTTGATATTGTTTGTTGTTGTGTAAGTATGTTGTGATCTGAATACTAAACAGATGGATGTAATTTTTTTTTTTTTATTTGTCCCATCCTTCCTTTTTGGTTAAGAATCGAAAATAGACCTAAAACAGCAAAACTTTGCTGATGGTCGTATAATGTTGTTGGTACAAGATTTACAAATGTGAAACATAATCATTTATGTGTCTAATGATCTCGATGAGGCCGTATTTCAAAAAGGGAATAGTGCTTAATCTGGCCAAGTGATAGAAGATAAACTTTTTTTTTCCCTATCCTTAGATTGTCGTCAGGCCTTTACCAATCCAGATCGAGACATGTGTTCAGATTATTTTGATTAGTGAATAAACAAAGGGTTTACCGATCACAAGCTCGAAATAGCTGTGTGTCTTTACGCTTTCAAGTGCTAAGATGGGTCCTTCGCTAATACAGCAAAAGGCAGTTGGTAGTTAATGTAACATATTCTGTTCTAGAAATGAGAAGGCAGAGAGATCTCATTATCGATGTATGTATGTATATGTGTATGCTAGTTGTGTATATGGTTCATAAATGTATGTGCAACTATAGAGTATGCTTCGAAATTCCTGATCTATGCGTGTAGATGTTATTTATTCCTTTCTTGGAGAAAAATCGCTGACTTCAAGCGTGCGTCTTCTCACTCTTCGGTTTCCCAGTAATTGTCAATGAATACACAGACTCCATGCAAATGTTTAATACCGTCCCACGATTCGTGTTTAATTTACTTATTGCCAACCACTGACAAAGATTTATTTATTTATGCAAAGGTTTATCTATAAATCAGAAATCGTAGATCTTCAAGTGTTGTCCACTTATTTCCTGGTAGTCTCTTTCATTCTGAATGTTGTATTTTTTTCTTAATCTTCGTTTGTGCGTAATGTGGTGAGAACAATTATTTACTACCGGGGCTAAACAAATAGGATTTGGTAGTGGATTTTAAAGTAAAAAAAACACAAAAGTAAGGAGGTAGTGCAATCAGGAAAAATTGATAAAGTTAATCCAAAAGAGTAAGAGTCGGAAGCCAACCAATTTACTAATTTAAGAATTAGCTGCTTCTTTCAAATTTGGTTCTTCGGTCTATTGTCCTTCCATCCATCTTGATTGATTCTTAAAATTATCAGAAATGACGATCACAGATTTCCCTCCACTTCGTGAGTGTCTTTATTTGTTATACAGCGCTTCTATGATGTGCAACAATTTATAAACTGTGATGCAAGTTTCATGTATTAACTTTTAAATCAGTCTCTCATGAAGAGATGAAAAAAAATCAAATCCCTTTGCCGTACCGTGATAGATGTGCAGCCTTATTAGTGCCATTAAACAAATGCAGATACGAAGGCTGGTTTATGCCTTGGAATTGCGTGGAGGAAAGACACGATTATGAACATTGCCAGTATCTTGACTTCAAGAGAAGAGTAAAACAATTGGAGGATCTAAATCAGAAATTGGAGGCAGAACTGAAACAAAAACTGGGATCAACTTGATCATACCAGACCAGATTGTTGAAATTTTCATCTATTTATAACTTTATTTATTCTATTTATTGGTTTTTATTTTATTTATAAGAGGGCTGGTCAAAGGCGGGGATCAATCGCGTTCAAGAGGTCACTACACAGACAATATCTTCTTCCACGAAAAATCGTATTGAGGTTTCCCCAAGTTCACCACCATCTTCATTTACCCACTCAATATCAGATCCGAGCTTTGAGGATTTATTTATTTATTCAAGAAGATGCAGTTTTTGTTGTAGTATGATACCTGTGGTAATCTGGATGACGTTCAATATTTTTAACTATGTTTTAACCATCTACAAGGCTTGCTACATCCTAATATATACAGACACTCTCTTTTCTGAAGTGGCGGTTGAATGAAGATGAAGTTTGGTAACAATGGTAAACTCTAACTTGATAAAACCTCGAAACATCTGACATTTTCGAAAGAGATTTTACTATCATTTATTATCACCTACTTCTATTATAGTGACTAGAAACACCAGTAATACAATATACCTTTTTATCAATGTCAGGATCAGTTTGTTAAACCTGGTAGCCTTATCGTCAAAAGTTAATTGATTTGACCGACCAATTCCATCTCTCATACATCTTGCTCTCTCCCTTGAAGACACTCTTTGTTTCAGTTCCTCACATTAGACCACCAAATCTTTTCGTTCTTCAAGCTTGAACATCCTAGTCGTTGAAACCACGATTCATTTTAAGAAGGATCCTTTTGAGAACGCTTATATGATATTTTGCCGATACTACATTCGATCATACCTTAGACATAAAACAAAGCTGATGCATTTCGCTCGGCTTAGATCGTTCTCCTATCCGACAGTCTCACATATTTGATGAGATGAGCAAAATGTGTATCTTTGTCCAGACCAAATATCGCCTCTTCTCCTTGACTATAAAAAATCAACAGGATATCAACCGTTGTATGAGTCAGCTCGGCCATCATATAAATTAATTGTGTGAGATTTTCCACATCAGGTGTAGTCGGAAGCAGGTTCAATGCTGTGAATGAGTTCATCATTTAAAAATTTCTCGTTCATCTCATTATTATCAACCTACCACTTTCAATCGTTGTATTGTTGTGGCTCAAAAAACTAGATGATTTTAACCAGCTCACTTATTGATCTCCAAACTCAAAATTGTTATCTTGTGATGACGGAATGGAAGCACAGTCTCTCTTACCGACTCCCACTCATCTACTTGTTTTCTATTTCGTTTAAAAGGCTAGCTAACTTATTGATTCTTTTTCTTAAGTTTGTTATCTCGCCATTACTAAACTGAATTAAAGTATCCTTGTTGAATAGGTTTGCGATCGAGTTTCTTATCTCTCCTAATGTAGATGGCAGTTATAGTTGTTGATATGGTATAGAAAAAGGCTTCAAATGTAAATGAGTGGTCGCGGTTGTTGTCATAGATCAGTTCCAGAGTGGCAGTTGCAGTAGCTTCAGTTTATAGCGGTTATCATTCGTGTACCTAACTTTTTCAATAAACGATCAGGATTTTTTGGGGCGCATTATACCATCTGGATCAAGCTGTTCTGCTTTGAGATCTAAATATGGGGTTTGCATCAATTCAAAATCTGTTCAACTTGATCCAAGTTATCCTCCGTGAAGTTTATGTCCCCTCAGGTCAGAGAGAGTATTTCTCGATCACCAACATCAGTAGTGTAATTACTACATTTAGTTATTGATATTGTGAGCACATACTTTGTTTTCTATGGGGGAGCGCGTTTTGTGTGATTTTGTTTTTGTGTTATTACAGAAATGTAAACAAAAGATGTGGTACAAAAACATCAATTTGCAAAGTTGAGTAAAACCATACCCATCTTACTGTTTTGAAATATCTCTTTCAAAGACTTTAGTGTTTCAGCTATTGTGAAATGAGCCTCTTGCTACCGTCTAATAGTGGTGGAGTTGGTAGCGCATACCAAAGAAATACTCATCAACCAAATCACGAAGAAGAAGACGATACATTGACAAAGATGAGGATGGCAGCTTTCAAAGCGAGGCAACAAGTCCAAGAGGATATGCTAGCAGAAGACAACGACAACAGCGTGATACTGATCTTAAATGAGTCTGGCATTGAATACCCTAAGAATAATTTTAACTATGAAGCTGCTGAGAAGAGAATGAAGGAAAGAGAGTTGGAAAGCAAGAAGAGAAGAGAGGAATTGAATAGAAGATTGAAATTGAAAGAGCGCCAATTATTCCCAAAAACACTGGAACAGTCGAGTCAGCGGAGAGATAGTGTCAGTTCAGACGTTTCCATAGATGCTGCTTCGAGAAAACATAACCCAGGAACTCGGTCACTTTTGATTCCTTCTCCATTACCAGCGACTCCACCTGAGAACATCAGGCGTTGGAAAGAGAAATTGAGCCAGACAAATTACGAGTTACCTTCTCAAGAAGAGGAAAGATTGCAAAGAGAGTGGGAAAAGAGGCGTCAGGCTGTAAGTAATAGCGAACAACCCTCAAAACAGAGTATTCACCAGTTAAATGACGATAAACTGAATTTTGATCACTGTCGGATTGAAACAGAAGTGCTAGCGGGCACAGACAAGAAACATCACCCTTTCTTAGAAGATGACAATGAAAATGAGCAATTTTTTTCATTTGACACCGAGAATCAACAGTCGCCTTTCGTAAGAGCTAGGTCAGGCGAATTTGAAAGATTAAAAGATCAAATTGCAAAATTGAAAGATCAAAACAGGATATTGGAACAACAAAAAATTGACTCAGCAAGAGAAAAGGACCACTGGAAACACGAAGCAAATATCTTGACATTAGAGCGAGATCTGCTTTTGAGTCGAAATAATCAGTTAGCTGCTAAGGTGCATAAATTGATGCAGGAGAACAAACGTCTTTACGATTATTCGAAATTGGAACAGAGAAGAAACTTCGATAATAAGAGCACTGCGAAAATCAGGAAAGACAGTGATGATTATAGCTATCAAAGATTTTCGTCACTCAGCACCGATAGAATTGAATTTGATGCTAATGAGACCACGCAATTGCTCAAATACGCTACACGATCACGTGAATACAAGCCTAGATTGGTGTGATGATACTTGATGCCTAATTTACCAATGGACAATAATATTTTTATTGCTGGGAAAATCCTTTTAATTCTAGCTATATGTTTTTTTCACTTTGCATATCTGTATATTACTATCACTTAAAGTAGCTTAATCTATTTTGCATCTAATTTTAACTTGAAAACAGTATCACCGTTGTTTCCTGGGCTAATTCCAACCTTTTCGAACCTCTTTGGAACTTTGTCCAGCGACCATGATTTCTTACCACCATAGGTCACATAATTACTTTCTTTATCGTACTGAAATTGCATTGCAGTCATACTGCTATCACACAGGAGCTCGTTATCGTCGTTAACACCACACCATCCCTTAGAAGATTTTAAATTATAACCCCCAAACGGCAGTTTGTACAAAGAGAACGAAGCACAAGTTCCACTTATATACCATTGACCGTTGGAGATCAAACACCCTGGTTGGTCAGTCAATTTGAGAGGCCCTCTTTGACTGGCACCACCTGTCGGACCAGGTTTATTGGGTGAGGTGTTAGTTGGTGTAGGCGGTTTAAAATTTTTTGGGAGAAACTTGATTCCAGTGTCAGGGCATTTTGAGGTCAACAAGCTTGGAATTGGAGTGAAATCTCCTTGCAAGATGGAGCCCTTGACGTGGTGGAAATACCAGATCTCTTGTAATGCATTATACCTGTTGCAACCTATGTAAACGGGTTGTTCAAAATGTGCCCTGAGTGTGTCTTCTATTTGCTTCTTGGTATAAGTCTGCTCCTCAGAGGGAATGATACCATTGTCATGTAACCACTCAAAAGTAGGAAGTTTCTTGAATAACTCGACACTTGTCTTGAAAAAATCGATAACGTTCTGGTATTGTCTGAATTGTTCTCCATAACAAGATGGCTTTATGGTGGTCATACAAGTTCCGTGCTTGTTGAACTCATGCTGCCATAATTCTTTATCGTTACCATTGAAATTCTTCCAGTAAAATTCCATCTCACGTAATAACACCGTCTCGTTGGATTGTTCAAGTATCTTTACCACATCGTCGTTGATATTCAATTTACTGTCACAAAACTGCTCATATGACCCATCACAATTGTCGGGCCACAATCCATGCAAGGTGAACAAGTTGTCTGGTCCAACTGCCGGATAGTAGTCCCAAAATTGTGTCTGTAAGACAACACCACCAGGGTACTCGAAGCAACATGAATCTGAAACCTCTGTCTTATTCATACATGAGATAGGAGTGTCGATTGGGCAATTTAGAGCAAAAGAGTCCTGAAACAGAAAGCTTAATTGCCTTTCATCAGGAAAAGCCAGCAGAAGCAGAATGAGAGTTGTCAAAAATGAGGCTGTTCGTTTTATCATCTTGTTGGTAGATGAAAGCTGGGTGGCTTCGAGAAAGTATTCTGTTTGTTGAAAGATATATTTATTGAGTTACAATATTGTTGCGAGGGCTTCAAGTTGACAGATAAGATAAGAAATGAAGATGCATACACGACTAATGACGGATGCAATTTCGGTCGGTTATCTAGTGTTACTATTTACAAGCAAGATCTTTTTGCCCATATAGCACCTCAATAATATTTCTGGTTTCAACGCTTGAAAAAGGTTAATACTGGAATCAAATGGGCTGTATCTCGAAGCTGAATCAGGCACAAATGGTAGCTGGGACAATAAAAGCGATTGTTAGTTTGGTGGGAATGACTTTGAGAAAAAAAAACACAACTCCAAAAAAAAAACTCCTAGCTTGATGCTCAAAATAAGAGTGTAATCCTAATCACCTTGTTGAGATCAACGATAACTCTGATACGCAATGGCCGCTGCTGTAGAAACTATGAAACCGGACCGCAAAGGTATGTTAAACTTGATGAGAAAAGGAAGCTTTGTCTAAAAGAATGAAATATGCTAACATATCTCCACTCAGACGACAACATCATACAAAAGTACCAGGAATATGAAAAGATAATAAACGAAGAGTTCAAGATCTGGAAAAAGACTGTTCCGCTCTTGTATGAGACCATCTATTCACATGTTTTCGAATGGCCCAATCTTACAGTACAGTGGTCACCGGCGCTGCCAACTATTGATGGTGACAATGTGAATGCCATTTTTGTCATTGGTAGCCACACATCGGGGAATGATGATGACTACTTGAAAATCTGTTCTATAGCCTTACCAAAAACATTATACGACAATACGGTGTCCATTGATGTGCCATCACTGCCTTCCAAGAAATCTAAGGTCAGCGTGATTGCTTCCTTGAGCCATCCAGGTGAAGTGAATAAGGCAAGATATAACAAATCAGGTTCCAGGATTGCCACGTTGACTAATACTGGGGCCATTTTGATCTATGATACACTGACTTATACTTTACAGCACGAGTTGAAGTTTCATAAGAAAGACGGATTCGGCTTGATTTGGAGTCCTATCAATGACGACCAATTGTTGAGTGGCACAGAGGACAAAGTGATAGCATTTTGGGATTTGTCCAAGAATACCAATACACCAGTCAGAGTTTTTGAATCCCATGATGCAGTGGTCAACGACATAGCTTGGAATCCGAAATATCCTGACATATTCGCCTCTGTCAGTGATGATAGGTCGTTACAGATTCACGATTTGAGATCAACTGATAACGACAAGCCGGTGATGAGGTTGGATAACGCACATGGTAATTTCGACATCAACGCTGTTCTGTTCAACCCTGAGATGGGCAATTTGTTAGTCAGTGCCGGCTCGGACAACATGATCAATTGTTACGATTTGAGAAATCTTTCAACTCCGTTCAGAAGGTTATATGGACATACGTCATCTGTCAGCCAGTTAAATTTCAACCCTTTGAATCCTAGTCTCTTGTTATCTACTGGATTGGATCGTAGAGTTATGATTTGGGATTTTACCAAATTAGATCAGGGAGAGGTGAATGAGCAAGAGTTCATGAAAAATGTCAATTATAATGATCCAATGTTGGTTTTCATTCACGGAGGTTTCACAAACACCATCAGTGAATGTCAATGGTCACCAAACTTGGAGAACGTTATTATTGGATGTGGTGAAGATTGCTTGTTGGAGGTTTTCAAGCCATCTCTTATAGAAGACGATGAAGAAGAAGATGAAGAGGAAGAAGATGGGGCAGAAGAAGAGAAGGAGAACGAAGCTGACGAAACGAAAGAGGTAGAACCTGAAAAAGATACTGAGATAACAGAGTAGATATCCGTGTATTCTGTTATGGAGATTGTAAGTAAACCATCAAAATAAAAAGTGCTCATATTTACACTCATCAGATATCATATAAATACGCAAAAAAGATTATAGTATACATTACACGTTTTCTAAATATTCCCAGCCCATTGCTATCAAGTTCTTGATTTTCAACTCCATTTCCGTCTTTAATTCGTTATTTTGCATAATCAAATTTTGCAAACTGTCCAATTTGATCTCGTACCAACCCGAGTGCTTCCCACACTTGGACTTGTCCTTGATACAGACGTCAAACAAGTTAGTACTATTGCGAATATTCGAAGGATCTTCAAGTTTAGACGCTTTATAGGCCTCGGTGAAATCCAATTCTGATATGCCAAAATCCTGTAAGCTTTTACTTGGCTCACCACTGTTGACCTCCATGCAGTTGTAACCACAGATGTCTCTTCTCTTACGCTTTTTCTTATTACTATTAGTGGCACCGCTATCTTGCTCATTCACATTGTTGTTGTTTAACTTGTAGATGGCCTCGTTTATAACCTTGGCCTTCTCCCTTGATTTGTTGAGCCCAGCAATTTGGTATTGCAAGTCCTTTTGAGAGAGTTGGATCTCTTGTATTTGAGATTCCAATTCTTTTATCTTCTCTTGCACGTTTGAAGGAAGCTTCTGCAAGTTTGATGTCGGCAACATTTCTCCTATCTTAGTGAAATGTGCGTAGTCAGACACTTCCACCAAAACTCTTGCAAATTGTGGTTTACTGACCACACCTTTGGTGTCATCGTCCCCCAACTTCATCAACAAACTCTGCCGCATAAACAAAGTTCCATGCTCACGGCAGCAATACTTGCTGGACTGCCCATTTTCGAAATTTATTAAGATGGGGTTATGACAACTTTGAAGACGACATTTCCTCTTCCACAAAGTGACTCCTTTGTTGAACAACTGGTCGCAAAAAATGCAATAGAAATTGCTCATGAGTTTCTCGTATTTGAGATTCAAATGCATGCATTTGAAATGGAACCATTCGTCGCAACCATCGCACGCCACCATCAATTCACCTTCATCAGGCTTGCGGCATATACAGTATAACTCTTCACCATCGCTGTCTGTTGGAGCAGCTGTCACAAATGCCTTGTACTTCTGTATTAAAGGCTTGTTCTCCTTGGTTTCCACTACATCCTGTAGCAGCAGAAGCCTGCTATCATTCTCTACTTTCATTGTATTTTTGTATTACGCAATAAACCACCTCCACTATCAAAACACGAACTCTATCCTCGTCATTTATAGATTTTTTTTCTTTTTTTTGAAGTGGTTTATTTTTTATTTTATTTATAGATTCACTTCTCAGCCGTCTTTGTTCATATTTGTATATAATTTTAATAAGTAAATGAGATCTAAAAATTAAGTAAGTTTATCAATTAATAACTATCCAATCCTCTGATTGTGTATTTATGATTATAACCACCAGTGACGGCAATTTCATGGACTCTGCCATTACTGCCATCTGTAGAGTTGTAATGATTATGGGCAAACCCAAACTCATCGCGACCGCCAACACCTCTATTAAACTGCGGACTCAATAAGGGGCTCAATAATGGTGACAAGTTCTCATCTTTCAGTATTGCTTCTTCCAAGGCATCTTCTATTGCCGTATCGATTGTCGAATCGTTTTTGTTGGTCAACACAAGACTCAATAAAATCAACAACATCCCCCCGTAGTATGCGAAACCGGTATTGTTAATCCCATAGAAAATAGAGTCACATATCATTCCTATTGGAATTGCTGTAGTGAGGGAGAGTGACACAACCAAAGGAGAAGTCAACAACATCAGGATAACAGAGCAATAATCAGATATGGCCGAGAGAATTCCATTCAAGATAACAATGACCCAGATTGTGATATTGGATGGTGGGGTGAAATGAGCAAACACCGGAATATAGTTGACCAATATCAAAGTGGGCCACATCAACAAAATGGTAGATAAACCGACAAGTCCAAATAAGAGTCTCTCATTCACCTTGACTGATGTTTCTCCAATCTTGTATTTGATCAAGACTAAATAGCAAGCATAGCAGAAACTACCACATAGGGCAAAGACGTCACCTAACAAGGGATTAACCAATACCAGTGATTGGTCATTTCCCTTCGTAGCGTCACTCATGGTGATTAATCCAACTCCTAAAACAGCTAGCACCAAGATACCAAACTTGGATAGAGTTAGAACTTCAACTTTGCACAAGGAACCAAGCAATAATGTGAAAAAGGATGTTGAAGTGGAAAGAAGAATTTGTTGTGATGATGAGGTAAATTGTAAGGATACCAGTATGAGTCCATTGTTTAAAAAATAGATGAAGGCAATCTGTGCAGAGAGCCAAACTAGTTGTCCTGGGGAGAAGTCATCAATGACATCTTCACGTGCACTGCCTATTAAAGATGTGCCATCATTATCTTCTTCTTCATCTCGCACAGATTGAGGTCCCTTTCTATTCATCTGACCAAGACCATATGAGAGTCCACTGGAGAGCTCATTTTTGAGATAATTGAAAGATTCTGGGATAAGATATATGACGAACCCACTTCCGGCAGCGTAGCTGACAAAGAATGGCTGGTCGTCGTATTCACCACTCTTGATGACGGAGTTGATGAGCTGGTTAGCGATCATCCAAGTGGCTATTGATATGAACATCACAAATAATCCGTAATTCCATCTTCGTATTTCTCTTTTTCTTATAAGGGTTACAATCTCATCTTCGTTTGTTGTCACAATATTCACTGGAGGTTCGTTCTCCACGAGGAACAGCTTGTGCCTCAACCGGGGAGAAGGTGAAGGTATTACTGAAACCCGACTACTAGAGTGCATTTGGCCCTCAATCATAGAATCGAATAGATAGTCAAACTCCTTCCCAATTTTACCCTGAAATTAATTCTTAACTGATAATGCAAGACCAAAAAGAAGCAAAAAAATCAAAAATCCGCGTAGTGAAAAAAGATCGCGGTTACACTCTTTAACAATAAGAAAACATCACGAACTGCAGATAGCCCATCGCCATTGCCATCAATGAAAAGTAAGACCATTTGATATTGGCTAAAGGTATTAATCGTCTCCTGCTACATGTTTACGTTCTAAACTCGTTTGAGCCTACAATTCGACGTCGATAGTGAATCGATCCAATTACTTCTCTTCTTCACACTCATTCCAGCACAGTAGTAAGTTGAAAAAAACAGTGGCGATGTATGCTCTTGCAAATGAATGTGCGACAGCGAAGGAAGGATTTCAAAAAAATAATTCAGAACTTTTTTGTCTGATTGTAGATCCAAGGATCGTAAAGAGATACAAGCTTGTAAGAAGTGCTAAAATTGAGGAAGAAACAAAGTTGATGATGATAATGCTTAAATCTTTAATCTATCATCAACACAAAGAGAGAATAAGTAAATAAGATTAATGAATTAACCGACTATGGAAATGCCATAATGAGTAATCCTCCGCTCAGCCTTATGTATCACTTTGAAAGAAGTAAGATTTCTTATTCATTACACCTTCCCATAAGAGACCGGGAGACATCAAATTTGAGGAGGAGAAGAGACTAACTTGAATAGGATCTGCTCTTATGTTTGCTGCAATATCTAAATGTGAAGATGGGACTGTCATAGTAGTGCACAGATAAAACTGTATCTCCCTATATATTCACAATGATTCCCCTCCACAAATAGATTGATAAACGAATACGTCACAAGAAGGGAACAGTG